>OX589608.1:4239218-4637230 GCA_951329385.1 Polia nebulosa
CTCTTGACTTAAAGACTCCCAGGTTGTAGCTATCAGGAAACACAGACTCCGGCAGGGAATTCCACTCCCTAGCTGTACGCACAATGAATGTTGCTTAAATAAATTAAGTGATTTAATTTTAAGTGTATGTGTGCGAGCACGCAAGCGCGCGCCATTGTGTGTGTTCATGCATGCATGTGTGTGTGCGAATATATAACGAGACATATATTGTATCTATCTACAGGGTAGGGTTACTGGTAACTCGACGTATTCCTTGCAGGACGTCATAGGTTGAAATGCAATAAATTATGCCACTAAATGTTCTACGGAAGTTCAGTAGTTTTTTAGTTAGATAAGTTAGATTTTTAGTCTTTTATGGTTAAATCCCAGATAAAACCACTTGAAGTTATTATAATAGTTGACGCCATAGCAGATTTTTATTAATAATGAAAAGTTCAAAAATATGAAGTTCAAAAAATAATTAAGATCAAAAAACTTTAGCACTAATGAAACATATTTTTGTTTTGGTAATTTTTGCTATTGCTTCATTAAAAATGTTGTATAATGCAAAAAAAAATACTACGCCTGATGCACAAATTACTAGGAAAATATCCTTGTCTTATGAACTTATCATTTATTCAAAAAGGTATGATTGTCAATACTTTTGGACGTGTGACAGAGAAGAGAAGAGTTTTATAGGGAGCATGTTAAATTGCGAGACGGTTGACCTACTGTTTTCATTTTTGTATAGCTTTGTGATTTGTCACTATTGTTCATTCGGCATGACACGAGGTGCGATTTCGCAAAATCTGGCCATCAGTGTTAGTTAGTTTCAACTCTACGTCGCGCAAGCTCGTGTTTTGTTATTCCGTAACTGTTGCCGCGTATCTTGCTCTTGTGCTGTGCTGTGCCTTTATAAGTGCTGGCTATGGCTGCGTATAATTCTAATCCTAAATATGCTGACATAATGTACATCCATATCACTCACACAGCGGAACCTTCAAATACAGGCATTTTCCATGCCTAAATGGAGGTTCCTTGACATGTATTGTAAGCCAAATATAATTTGTAAATGAATAAATAAAAAATAAAAAATCACTACCAACCCGTCCAGTCCTTAAAAGAGGGAGATCCGTCGAGACAGCTTGAATTTTGTTGTTTTATGCCAAGTTCCGACGCCCATGACTGAAACTTTTTAAAAACATTCTGTGGACCGATGAGTCCTGTTTTGACCGTGATGGTATAACAAATTACCTCAACTTACATTATTGGGCACCGAAGGCAGACGGAAACCTTAAGAAACTGAAATCAACCGCATCCCAGCGTGGTTTTCAATTAATGTTTGGATGGGTATTATTGACGACAAATTAATTGACCCACATTTTTTACCCCGAACACTAAATGGGGAACTTTATGAAGATTTCCTAAGAAATCATTTAGCAGCACAAAAACCGAAGTAAGGAAGCGAATAAGGACATGTATTCAAAACCCAGGCATCGAACAAGACGTGTGAAATGTGTGTAAATAAGGTTTTTAAAATTGATATTGATTAAAACTACTAATAATGTTCACGAAATTATTTTAACTGATTTGCCGAATAATCACCTTTTTATGAGATGCAGTCCTTCCTGTACTAAATCAAAAACGATTTTCATAATGTAGTCGATGACTATGTATTAAGTTTCATATCTTTTTGGATAGCTAGTAAGACAAAAATATTTTCCTAGTAATTTGTACATCAGGCGTAGTATTTTTTTTGCACTAGACAATATTTTTTTATAAAACAATAGCAAAAATTACAAAAAAAAAAAAAAAAATATTGATTTGATTATCTTTGCTAAAGTTTTAGAGCATTTTTGAACTTTTTTTTTTTTTAGAAAACGTTGCCCCACTCTAGGAATTATTCCTGTCGTGGGTGCGTTCACAAATATGTAAACTTACATACACAAGACACTCAGACCCGGAACAACTATCTGTAGGCCATACAAATATTTGTTCCGTGCGGGGATCGAAACCGCGACACGCAGCGCAGCAGCCGAACGCTCAACCACTGCGCCAACCGTGCTGTCTATATAGGGTGACTGGTAATTAGTGACCTATACTTAAACACGTGATTGTACTCATGATTACAAACAACTTTCCCAAAAAAACTTTTTTAAAACTTTAAAATTCGCGCGCGTGGTGGCAGTGATCGCCGCGATCAGCTGTTAGCACTGAGACAAAGGGAGCAGTGCGGGCGGTGGGGGAGCGTGAGACGCTACTACTCGCCCAACCACCACAACCCACATTAACCCGCTCCCGAGGTCAAACTATCAGCTGATAGATCGTGCCTACTTTTAATGTTACGGCGCGCGCGTTCCTAGATATTTTGTAGTTATGCGGACATACGTTGCATCTTAAAAGTATTAGTCAAACACGCTGTCTTTGAATTTTTTTTATTTATTTAGCAACAACCGAAACATGTAGGTACCTACACTGCTTAGGTACACCGAAAACGGCACGTGGTGCCTGGCCAAGCGGGCTTGCGAGCCGTGCTCTGTACGATACGAGACCGCGTCTAACAGCTGATCGCAGCGGTCGCAGCCCTCGCGCGCGCGCGTATTTCAAACTGTTGTTATTGTGATAAAAGTGAATAAGTATAAAAAAAAAGTTTATTTGGGAAAGTGGTTTAAAATCATGAGTACAATCACGTGTTTAAGTATCGGTCACTAATTACCAGTCACCCTATACATACCCATAAGCATAACTACTTAATAATATAAACCATAGATGTATAATTCTATACATTGGCAGTGTCATCAATCGAACGAGACCAAAAACCATTGATTTAAGTGTGCGTAAATTGTGAATGTGTGCATAGATAGTGTTGTACGACTTGTTCTTGCGATATCGATAATTACATCTTTCTAATATTATGTTATGGATAAGAAGTGCATTTCTTCTGTGTAATACAGTATTTAAATTTAGAATAATAAATGTAGCTGCTTTACCTATTAAGCTGAGCAGCGGTACAATTCTTCATGGCCCGGTTGGTATTTAATATTTTTTGGTTATTTAACTGATGGTCTCATTAGATTTTTTTAGTAAACTACCCTATTGTTAAAATTTCAATAGGTCCATGGAGCACTGATGGTTTCCTACGCAATAATGCTGCTGGCATGCCACTAACCCTCATTTAGCAGGAAGATTTGAGCGAGATGACACAGCAAAGTATTTATAAAAAAGAAAAATAACTGCTGGGAATGAAACTGATGCCGTAAATATATGTTTGCAATGTTTCTCTGTCTGAGTAAAACGCAATTTCTATTAGAAAGATTCTAAAATTTACATGAGTATTTTGAGCGTGGCACGCCGTGTCACTAAGTTAGCGGCCATAAAAGTAACATCTACAGGAAAATAGTGAAATAAAAAACACTTAAAAAGAAAATAGCTTTATTAATCACATAATTAATGTACATAATGATAACAATGTTGAAATGTCGATAACAACAAAAAACCATGCCATCACATCACTCAAAAGTGAGGTTATAATGCCCTCGTATTTCTCTATTTGTTATTTCTGAAATTAGTCGGTTTTAGACATGCTAATTAATCTAAGTAATAAATAACATAATTTTTTCACCTTATTTTGCTTACAGCCGGCTCCTTTGTGAATTCTGATTGCAGAAATAACGATGTAAACAAACAATAAACTTATTTGTGAAACGAGTAATCCTGAGGATTTTTATTTTTGCAAGATTCACATCCTAGTACTGCACAAGAAACCATCGCAATACAGTTCTTCAATCAGATGTTATCACTATATTCACTGAAATAATTGTCGAAACACTTGTATGCACATTTACCAAGGGCCCTACAGGGCCTTAGCAAATACGTGTTTGGTCCTGTTGACAGCGTGTTGCTTTTTCTCTTTCTACAGCAAAGTTCCGTTAAGAGCGGGAGCTCTCTTTCACTCTTAACCCCAATCTACGGAGTATATACTACATCTATGATATAAACAATCATATTTTCTGTATCTGTATAATTTAGAGTTTTTACCCACTTTGTTATCATTTGTTTACATTCCAAGGTAGTTTTTCTATATATATTAAGAATTGTAATAATGGAGTTATATGAATGCGAATATTGATTTGAATATTGGTGTCTAGTGAAGGAAGTAAATATGTAAATATAAAATTTACGTGTTTTAGCTACGATGTCATTCCGTCTTTTTTTTCGATATTGCGGGATGAACTGGAAGCGACTTATGTTTTTTTAGAGTGGCATGTAGGATTTACAGTTGACGAATAGTTAGTAGGTCAGCGATTGAGTAAAGAATATCGATTGGAAATTGAAGTTGTTTAAAAGGAGGTTTTACGGTAACTTCTCGTCTCACAAACCACAGTTTCTCAAGACGAAAGTTTTTTTTTTTAGACAAGCTCGTCATACTATTCCTAAACCACTGTAACTTCTGTAAGCCACAATCAACAGTGGTGACCAACAGAAAAAACCCCGAGGCAAAGAAGCTCGCCGAGTCCCAGAGAAACGATTAAACTGTCTTGGGTCCCGCAACGAAAAAACAGAAAAGACAGCGAAGGAGTAAAAAAAACATAATTTTCCCTTCTCTCCTAATCAAGCGGGAGACAGAACAAAACTAGGCCATTAGGCACAAAAGGGGTATTTACAACTGGGGTAAGCCCAGTTACCAAGGACCACTGGTTAAAAACATTAATATTAATGGGTTCTAAAATTGCTGTTACATTTGATTCCACCTAATAGGTATGGCAAAAATGCTTGGAAGTAGTTTCCACAAGGTCCGTGCAATAGACAACTGCAGACGTAGGATGAATACTATCCAACATAATATTGCGTTCAGTTTCCCAAAGAACACAATGAAGTTTTACTCTATTCTATTCTCCCACAGGATATGATGTGCGGATATTTCGTATTCGCAATCAGGAGAAGAACATTGACATAAAGGTGAGGCAATAAGCTTGAAGGAAAATAATGCACCCTTAAAGTTGCCGTGAGCCCTGCATGACCTGTGAGAAATTGGGCAACACAGTGATCCACCTCCAGCCATGTCCTAGCCAGCCGCTCATGTTTATGGAGCGAGGACCTGGGAATGCATGCTACCATCTTATTTGAATGATTTACCCCCAGAAATCTGTAATGCAATAAATGCAAAGAACTGCTCAAGAGCGCTGAAGAGATAATTTCTAGATTGTTGATACCTACTGTTTTACTTAAAAGTATGTTGTGGTAACGAGTTGATGCGACTGACATACCGCTGTTAAACCTGCGATGGTTTGTTTTGGTATGTTTATGATTAACAAATGGTTGTAAAAAATGTTCTTGGCTAATAAACGGAAATAAAAATATTGGCTTAATAGGAAAATCAAAGCTAAACGTTGGCTTTGTAGCAATTTACGTCGTACCGCCCCAATGGTGGCCCTATCAGCCCAAACATGTGTCCCATAGCACATACAACCCAAATAAGTAGCCCCATAAATCGTTTATAGCGTTAGGAATGATAGACCCCAAGTAGCCTTGGATATCCTCGTCAAGGCATAGAAGTTCTTTTTAGCTTTTTCACCAAAAATACCATCCGCTATGCATCGGTTATAGACAGTTAAAATCGCGCCTCCCGCTGTTTCACACGCTTCTATAATCATTCTGTTAGATATTTTATCTTAACCTGCCGATTTGTTGAGAGGTAGTCTCCTGACAACATTCATGAATTTGTCAGTGGATGGAAGGTCTGACGCTGGTGACTCAGGTGATACAGCAGTCTACGCTATAATATGTTGGTGGTATTCAGTGTCATGCACTAAATCAGGTATAAGAGAATTAAGCAGAACTTCCGTTGTTTCATCGATACCAGTAGTATGTTTATTGTTTACTTTGATGTTTTGGACAGACGCAAGGTCATCTGATCTATTGGCCTTGAACTTATTATATAAAGGAGACCACGGATCCTCCTTATCTAGTTTTTCGACGATTTTCCGCAATAGATTACCCTTAGATTTTTCCACCGATGCTCTGTAGCGTGACTTGGCAACTCTAAACGTATTTGGGTGTTATTCACCAAATTGTACGTAACGGATATGAAAAAGGTATGAAAGTAAGTTGAATGTAACAGAAAAGATAACAGATATGAATTATTAGGACTAGTGCACAGTACTAAGCTTTAAAAATGTATTTTATAATATAATTAAATTATAATTATGTGTATTTTTTTTAGAACTTTGCCTCATACTAGGAATAACTCCTGTATCGAGGGTGCGTTCACAAACATGTTTACTCACATACACAAGACACCCAGACCCGGAACAACTATCTGTAGGCCATACAAATATTTGTTCCGTGCGGGGATCGAACCCGCGACACGCAGCGCAGCAGCCGAACGCTCAACCACTGCGCCAACCGTGTCATCTAATTTTAATTCAGAAGGTTATTAAAAATCCATAACTTGTTGCAATTTGTAAGTTTTAATAGAAATTGACTAAAAAAAGTTAAGATTACATTTAATCATAACTAAAATATTAAGAGGGTGCTTTTAGAATTATTTTACTATAAACTTAGTTGAGATGAGTTGAATAATAATCATGATTAATTGTCTTAAATGAACAATGAATTTAGCCAGTAAGCAGCTTTTTTATTTTAGTCTCGATCGATCGGTTGGTGTAATAACACCCTTAGAAAGAATATTCGTAAAATAACACGACCGTTCAATAAATAGTTTGGACAAGACATTAAATATTGATAGGTAGTTGAGAAGATTTGCGGGACCTGCTGAAATCATATACCTTCCTTTTGACTTCGCCGTAGTCGATTTTGTCGAATATTGTAATGCAGTAAACTCCAAATATTATATTTAAAAGTCGACCAGCATCAAAACTTTATGCAAGCCCACATTAAATAAAGTTTTCCTCTTTAATTGGAAGCTCATTTTTAATGATTTGGCGGTTTAAAGCATAAAGAAAAGCATTGTCTTCCATTGAGGATGGAATGTCCTTAATTAATTAATATTCGAGGGCGCATACCCTTTGGTTTTTCTAGCCGTAAACCAGTGGCCTTGATTGCATCCACAGATTCCAGCTTTTTTAATTGTCTTTCATTAGTGACACGCAGTATAACACTGGACTTCGTGGTTTTTTTCACGCCTTGGAAACCGTTATCACAAGGTTTTAGCGCCTTCATAAGGAAAAATGAGGCGCCAAATGAGGGTTGGATTAAAATACAACGGAGACGATTGAAAAATCGTTTTGTGGGGTTGAAGGGTAAGGCAGATATACTGCCTCATTGTACTTTTAAGGCAGCAGATGTTAATGTTCCTTTTTACATCTATAATGTAAACAAGGAAACAAAAATGAAAGACATTTAAGTGCAAAACGAATGTTGAAGTTTTATTACGTAAGATAGATATGAAAAGGAGCAAGGGGTACGCGGCTTATAAATTTTTAATACCCAAGCAGCAGTTGAATGTTTTTATGGATGTGAACCTGTGGCCTGCTGGAGTATCTTTCCGCAGGTTTGTTTACTATAATAACGCAGCCGACCGGCAGCAGGGTGACCTGCAGACGAGTGACACGAAGCACACTGATTAATTATAGTAATAATTTATTTACCAAATTTGTAAGTTATAACTGTAAGTCGTTAAAGAGGTCAATCGGGTGTATACAAAACCTCTATAAGTCTGTGGAATACTGTGGATGTCATCGCGTTGCAGGAAACCTGGTTGTTGCCGCATGAGTTGTCAATACTTTGGTTGTTTGGATGATAGTTTTGGTTATTTTGGAAAATCTGCGGTGGATACCTCGGCGGGGGTATTGAAGGGGAGGCCATATGGTGGGATGGCTCTTTTATGGAGACAATCGGTATTTACATCAGTTTCAGTAATTCATTGTATGAGTGATCGTATCGCGGCTGGCAAAGCGACATGCGCCGATCGCACGTTGTTATTATTTAGTGTTTACATGCCGACTAACTGTATCGATAACTTGAATGAATTCTGTGAGTGCCTCAGTGAAGTTGCTGCTATCGTTGAGAGTGTTAATTTGGAACATGTATATATGCTCGGCGATTTTAATGCGCACCCTGGGGAGTTATTTAGTAGGGAACTATTAAGTTTTTGTGATGAACAGAGTTGGCGCTGTGTAGATTATATTAAGTTCGGTATAGACTCTGATACTTATACTTTTGTTAGTGATGTGTGCGGGAGCAGACGTTGGCTTGACCATTGCTTGGTGTCTGAAGCAGCGTGGAAAACACTAGGAAAAGTGGAAGTTTACCATGATATTTACTGGTCTGATCATTTTCCCCTTGCCATTCACATTAATCTTGGGATGGTTAAGTCAACGAATCCATCAGCTAAACTTGGTAATGACCTTATATAACCTTATCACCTATCGTGATAAGGTTATATGGGGTGAAAGAGATGCTGCACAAAAAGAGTGTTACTACAGGTTATGTATGGAGAAACTTAAGAAGGTAGACTTCCCATCTGAACTCGGAAACTGTTGTGATCATTTTTGCCATAAAAAGGAACATAGTGTAATAATTGATACATTGTACAATAACATTGTAAGTTCGCTTCGGGAAGCGGCAGAGGGCAGCTCTAGCTTGTTAAGGAATAGGAGGAGTCGGCGTCCAGTAATTGGGTGGAACAGGTATGTCAGGGACGCTCACGGGAACGCGAGAAGGGCCTTTCTTAACTGGGTATGGCATGGAAAACCTCACATAGGCCAGCAGTTTGAGGAAATGAGAGAGACGAGAAAGGTTTTTAAGCAAAAGTTAAAGTTTTGTCAGAATAATGAGGATCAAGTTAAGATGGACATATTGGCAACAGAACATAGGAGCAGGCATTTTCAAAAATTTTGGAAATCCACACAAAGATTGAGCCCTAAACCTGCGGTTCCGGTGAGCGTTAATGGCATGACTGAGCCTGAGGGGATTGCGGACATGTTTAGGAGGCATTTTGAAGTAACTTCGCGGCTTCAATCGGGGGACCGGGGCTGTGTCGCTGAGAGTGGATTGTCTGGTGTTCCGGTTAGTATCTCATCCAAAGAAATACGGAGCGTTATACGGTCGATGACCGGGGGCAAGTCTCCGGGTCACGATGGCCTTCGCGTGGAGCATTTTCAATGTGCTGGTCCGCATCTCCCAAGAGTCCTATCTATGCTGTATAATCTTTGTGTGAGGCACTCGTATCTACCGACGGATCTGATGAAGACGATAGTTGTGCCCATAGTCAAGAACAAGACCGGCGATGTCTCAGACAAGGACAATTATAGGCCAATATCGTTGGCCACTGTAACGACAAAGGTTCTTGACGGTGTGCTTGAGCGGAGAGTGACTGGACAGATCAATCTACATGATGCTCAATTTGGTTTCAGAGCTGGGCTGTCCACGGAAACTGCTATTCTGGCGCTTAAGCACACGGTCAGGTACTATACTGATAGAAACACACCTGTGTATGCCGCTTTCTTGGAACTCTCCAAGGCGTTTGACCTGGTTGATTATAATATCTTATGGTCAAAATTGCGTGAGCAGGGTCTACCTAATGAGCTCATTAACCTCTTAGGCTACTGGCATGACCACTAAATCAACCAGGTCAGATGGTCGGGTGCCTTGTCTGGGGCGTATGGATTGGAGTGTGGGGTGAGACAAGGAGGTTTGACTTCCCCGGCGCTTTTCAGTCTGTACGTCAATAATCTGATCGAGGAGCTCGGCAGCACTGGTATCGGATGCTCTATTGACGGTGAAACTATTAATAGTATAAGTTATGCAGATGATATGGTGCTGCTGAGTCCCTCGATTGAAGGACTCAGACGGATGCTTGAGATATGTGAGAGATACGCCACGTCTCATGGGTTGTTATACAATGTACGAAAGAGTGAGCTGGTGGTGTTTAGGGTAGGTACAAAAAAACCTAAGACAGTTCCTCCGGTATACCTTTATGGTGTTCCACTAAATAGAGTGTCGCATTTTAGGTACCTTGGCCACATAGTTAATGAGGACTTGAATGATGACAGTGATATAGAAAGGGAGCGAAGAGCGTTGTCGATCCGATGCAATATGCTGGCCCGTAGGTTTGCACGATGTACTAGAGAAGTGAAACTCACTCTGTTTAAGGCGTTTTGCCAGTCTTTCTACACGTGCAGCTTATGGGTTAGACATACGCAGAGGGCCTACAACGTTCTTCGCGTTCAGTATAATAACGCTTTTAGGGTGCTGTTGGGGCTGCCGCGTTTATGTAGTGCATCGGGCATGTTTGCTGAAGCAAATACAGACAGCTTTCAAGCTATTATGTGGAAAAGAACAGCATCCCTGATGCGAAGGATTCGGGGCAGCACCAACAGCATTTTAAAGGTGATAGTGAATAAGCCTGATTGCCCGTTCCTGGGGCACTGGACCCGTATGTACAGCGGCAGGTCTGGTGCAGCGGGAACCGGACATTGCTACAGGTATATGAATTAGTTTTTTTAATTTGATTATTGATAAGAAATGTTACTAACCTAGTTTTATAAGTATTACTAACAAATATATGAATCACGTGTGTTCGAAATAAAAAAATATTATTATATTTACATTTTTTTTACATTTTTAAATATTAAAATATAAAATATAAAAACATTTAAAAATATAAAAAATAGTAGCCCACCGGTATCTGGATAGGGTCCAAGCTACCGGTGGTCAGGGCTCCTGAGAGAGGAACCTCCTAACTATGCGCGCCGTGTCAAGGAGTACTGCCTTCTGGATCAAGCCCTTGATCCAGCTGCCCAACGAGAGCCTCCTTAGGTGTTCGTCGAGGCTCTTGGCTATTAAACCATTGGCCGTCACGACTATCGGCACAATGACTGCTGTATCCACCTCCCACATGTCGACAACCTCGCGAGCTAGATCAAGATACTTTGTTTATCTTTTTCAGCTTTCACGAGGTTCTCGTCATGAGGGACAGCTATATCAACAATCATTGTGCGACGCGCTAATCGATCTATGACCACTATGTCAGGTTTATTATTATTATTATAAGAGCTTGCTTAGTCGCTGATGAAATATTAAAATCAGCAGACCGGACCGCGGTCGGGTAAGCTACTAAACAGGTAACGGGGCGCGGGACTCACAGATGGCAGGAGTTACTTTTGACAAAGTGAGATTTAACGAGTCAGCATACGAAACTTTGTCGATGGAGCCGAAAAGTTCTGGAGTGGGGACCGCGTACCGGAAGACGCAGAAGTGGAAGGCCTCCCACAAAGTGGACCGATGACCTGCAGGTGAATTGGCTAACTCAGTTGACATCAATTTGATAGGCACTTTGCAGTACATTGCTGCTTTACTCGGTGGACATCGATTATAATAGGGACTATACGTAGTACTTTTTTTGTTTTCCTATATCGCAAAGCAACAATGTACTGCATAGTGACTTATCAAATTCATGTCAACTGAGTTAGCGAATACACTTGCTAGTAAGGGTCGCGGTCGCGGGACAAGACCAGTCGTTGTGGCGACACTTGTGGGAGGCTTATGTCCATCAGTGGACGTCTTCCGACTGAAATGATGCAGATTTAATTAGATATCCTAGTTATCTGAGAGCTAGCGACACGAAGAAGAAGCAGTGAGGATTCTATAGGCTAGTTATGATGGTCTACGTACTATTAGGATACACCGCAAACTCGTTCAGGACCTCCAAGAGGTGATTTCCTTCCTCGTCATCGTACAACCTGTCAGCATTCTCTAGGATCGCGTTCACCTCTACCGACAGCATCTGACGTCGCTCACTGAGCATGTGGTGAATATCAGCTGCGTGTTCTGTAGAAGAAAACATGCAAATATTAAAAGCTGCCTATTACAGCTTCCTCTTCGCAGTAGCGAGCTGGGCAATCGTCCTGGGCCTCGCTCTTGTAGGGGTCTCACACAACAACTCGAGTAGATAGCTCTACTCTATATTTAATAAGTACTTTTTATTCTATCTTTTTCTTTTCTAAGTATTTTTTTTTTCATAGTAATATATTAATAGTAGGATATGTATCGAATTCGTCAAAGTCGATGACACAAGATCGGTTTCAGCTCTAGCTATTCCTTCAATAGAAAATGATGTTTTACCTACCTAGCCCCTTCACTAGATTATTGAAAATCACTAAACATCATTTTCAAATCCGTGTGAATATCATATAAAGCATTTAGTTCTTACGTTTAACATGACTCACAATCAATCTCCCTAGCCTTTTTCCAACTATCTTGGGGTCTGCTTCCAGTCTAACCGAATGCTGCTGAATACCAGTATTTTACATGGAGCGACTGCCTATCTGACCTCCATTTTTTTTTTTTTTTTTGGGGGGTGGGAAATCATCCTATGACTTCTTCCGCTCTAGGGTGGAGCGGAAGGGTGTGTCAGACTCTTACTGACTAAAACCCACCCCTGTTCCTCCCTGCCTCGAGTGCCCGGGGGCGAGGTAACTCTTTCGAATTTATCCTCCACCCCCGGGCAGATCTGACCTCCATAACCCAGTTACTGGGTAATACGATACCCCTTGGTAAGACTGGTTGTCAGACTTTCGGGCTTCTGACGACCCGTAACGACTGTCAAATATTCACAATTGACAGCCGGGACCAATGTCTTAACGTGCTTTCCGAGGCACGGAGGAGTCTTTCTGACTGATGACTGGCCTGTTGGTCTAGTGGTTAGTGACCCTGACTGCTAAGCCGGAGGTCGTGGGTTCGATTCCCACCCAGGACAAATATTTGTGTAATGAGCACGATCATTTGTTCTGTGTCTGGGTGTAATTTATCTATAATATGTATGTATTTAGAAATATACAGGGTGTAACGGAATGGTGTGGTCTTATTTTAGGAGCCGGTTCTGCCCATGGAAATGAACAACTTTCTCTAAGAAAAAATATAAAATTCCCAAAAAAAAAATTGGACTTTCTATACAAAGTTATCATCAGTTGATCAATATTTGTATGGGAAGTAAAAAAAATTTTTTAGAATTTCCTCAAATTTTCTTGAAAAAAGTTGTTCATATCGATGGACAGATGCAGTTCTTAAAATATGACCACACCTTTACGTTACACCCTGTATAAGTATGTTTATCAGTTGTCTAGTACCCATAACACAAGCTCTGCTTAGCTTGGGACTAGATGGCGTTGTGTGATAGTTGTGGAATATTATTATTATTATATTATTATTATTTCTATGTAAAGATGGTCACCCATCCATGGACCAACCCCGGCAAGCGTAGCTTAACCTGATCGACCCGTGCGGCTGTTATTACTTTAGCCACGAGCTCCTCGCTGTTGTTACTTTAGTTGGAAGTGCTCCTCAAGTTTAACATCAGTCACGCACGTCATATGTAAAATGGTTCATTTTAAAAATCTAATACAATATTTGAAACACAAAACTTATTTGGGCACTATATAAGTTTTTATTGAGCAGTGGTGGCCCAGTGGTAACGGTCGTGAGTTCAAACCCAGGCAGGCGCTTTAGTTTGTGTAAATTATTTCATAACCACTCTCAAAACAGTGAAGGAAAACATCGTGAGGAAACCGGCATCTCCTAGAACCAAAAATTCGAAGACATGTGACATCCACCACACTGGGCTCGCGTGGTGGATTACAGCCCACACTTCCGCACTGGGAGGAGGCCTGTGCGTCAGCAGTCAGGACATTAAAAGGCTGATGATGATGATGATGATGATAAGTTTTAACTTATTTATGAATTTTGAATTTCTCGTCCATCATCAGAAAAACCCTCTTTTGATTAAAATACTTGGCAAAAAGAACACGGGCCTTACAAATATCTGCCGCCCGGGGCCTCGCAAAGGTTAAGACCACCCCTTTTTTTTGTCTTTTGTTGGGAAATCATCCACTGACCTCTCCCGCTCTGAGTGGAGCGGGAGGTCATGTCAGACTTTTCCTGACTAAAACCCACCCCTGTTCCTTCTCTGCCTGAGTGCCCAGGGGCACGGTAACTCTGTTTCGATTTATCCTCGACCCCTGGGCAGGCATCGGCTATGACGGACCACGTCATTACATTGCTGACATCTCATTGAGGCGCGCGTGGAATACTACGCACCGTCGACTCTCGGGCCTGGTCCTGATCGGACGACGAGCTACCCACTACTCGCCGTCCACAGACCCGCGTCTACGGTGGCCGCAGATCGTCTCGCGACCCCGACGCCCAGGGCGTCTGTGCTGCTGGGGGCGTGAGGGCGAATCTGTTGAGTCTCCCTCACCCGTTCCGCCTCCTCCATCGCGAGCACT
This sequence comes from Polia nebulosa, assembly GCA_951329385.1. Taxonomy (NCBI): domain Eukaryota; kingdom Metazoa; phylum Arthropoda; class Insecta; order Lepidoptera; family Noctuidae; genus Polia; species Polia nebulosa. The sequence goes on from OX589608.1 coordinate 4,253,444, forward strand.
ACTGCTTCGATGAAGGAGGCGACTGCTTCCCATTCCCTCTCGTCCCGTACCATGGCCTGGACCAGGGCCGGGTGCGAAAGGTCACTGCCACCGATCGCCTCCACGAGGACACGGCGGTGCTCCGTCTAAGAGGGGCACAACTCCACCGTATGCTCCACCGTGTCCTCTGGGCGATCCGCACAGTAGTGACACCCGAGCGTTTCCTTCCGCCTTATCCTACACAGGAACCTCCGGAAACATCCGTGTCTGGTGAGGACCTGCGTCAGGTGGAAGGTGAGGATGCCGTGGCGCTTCTCCAGCCTCTCCTCAAAGAGGTGCCTTACCTCCGCAATTGCGGCGTGCCCAGTGCTGGGTTGCGACACTCTCCTTGTCGCCATGAGATTCTGCCGGAACTCCCCGGCGTTTCACCTCCTCGCGCCACTCCCAGAGGTGCGCAAGGATCATTGCCTCCGATAATGGCGACAGTCCGGCAAGGAGGCTCGCCACCTCACCGGAGACCGTGCGATATCCTCGAATCATTCGGATAGCCATTACACTTTGGGACGCGTTCAAGAGGCGAGCTGGTCGCCGCCTCAAGGAACGAGCCCACACCGGTGCCCCGTACAGGGCCCTGGACCGCACGACGCGGGCGTAGAGCATCCGGTAGGAGGCGTTTGGACCCCCCAGATTGGGCAGGAGCCGCTTCAAGGCGGAACCAAACGTTGGAAGTGCTCCACGAAGTTCCACCGGCTATCGAGGACATCGATGAGAACCCCTCCTACTGTTATCTGGGAACCCGAAAGTGGAGGACCGTGAAAACACATTGCCTCGGACTTGTGCAGGGCCACATCGAGTCCCAGTTGCCGGATCCTATCGAAGACTGTCGCAACTCCGTGTGTCATCAAATCGGACGCCGCTAGGGAGGTCGGCGCGCACCACCCAGTCATATTCGATGTTCCACGGAGGTGGCTCCAGGACCGATCCCTGTAAGACACCGCACGACACCTCTCGCCGGTTCCACTCTCCCTGGTGACCGGCTTCGACCACTCGACGGAGGTAGGGCGGCACCCGGTGATACCGGAGTGCCTCCCTGATGCAACTCCAGGGCAGGGTGTTGAAGCCATTGGCGGTGACGCGATGGCTAGAGACACCGCCAAAACGACCCCACCCTGGGCCACTGTAAGGCCGCCCCTGCTCTTCAGAATACACACACACAACACACATCTCTCCAGTCATGTTGGAGTTTTACATTTATTAGAAACTTCATGGGTAACGAGCCAATAGCAAAAAAAAAGCCAAGCACAAATCCATAATTCAGGCCACCGAGAAACTGCTTATGGAAAACATGCGATCCAACCAGGAAATCGAGCAGGACTACAACGACCAGCAAATCTGCTTAAGACCACTACACAGTCTTCGGCAGTCTTAAACAATAAGAAATAGGGAGTGCCTCTGCGGCCGGTGGCGGCACCCAAAAATAACGCCATTGGGAACCGGCAGTAGGTACGCTGCTGCTGGTAGCTCACGTTACTTACGACGGTCGTTTGATTGAAGTGAGTGGGTGATCACTCGACCCCGACAACTCTTAAACTATTTAGTCCAAGATCAAGCGACACGAGCACTGGAATTTAGGGCACCCCAACACGGACAGATCGGGTTCGAAGGGTGCTAGAGTGATCGAGCGAACGAAGCCTAATGGCTTTAAATGTTTTTTCTAAGGGTAATTCATCTTCGTGTTAGGTTCCTTTAAACCCTGCAGACAGACAGAAATAGGAGACCCGGCACAGCAGGGCTCCTTATTTGACTTATCTCCCTATTTCATCTGTTTCGCTACATGTTAGCCTAGCCGAAGCATTGGATCAAGTGATATGTATGCTTGTAATTGCAAGTTGAAATCTAGCTGCAAAAACAGTAGTTTTATTGTTTGTGGCTTTTCGGAACATTTTAACTGCCTACAAGTTTTTTTTTTTTTGCGAATTCAAGAAACTTTTGATTAACATTCTCAGAAAAACATGGCATCCTGAAGTAATATTGCTGGCGCTGTCAGCTAATTTGGGACACGGCACCGGCTGCAGAGGCACTCGCTAAGAATAATATGATAGAATTCGATATTAGGTATATTATTAAAAAAAAAGAACAACTTTTTCAGACTGCTTGTAAAGTGACTAGCTTGGAACTTTTTGTTGTTTTTTACAGTCGCGTTTTTTTAACCGACTTTCGAAAAAAGGAGGAGGTTCTATGTTTGTCACTGTATGTATGTTTTTTTTTATGCATGTCCGCCGATTTCTCCGTCAGTTTGGACCGATTTTCAAAATTCTTTTTTTCATCCGAAAGCATATACTCCCGAGGTGGCCCCATATAAATTTTATCGAAATGGCTTTAGTGCTTTTTGAAAAACTGAACAAATTTTTTTCTTTTTTACAGTTGGGTTTTTTGAAAATATTATTTTTTTTATTTTCTAAATTTGAGTGAGTTATAGTTTTGGAATCGCCTCCTCGAACCCTTTATTTTGATACCCCACTTAATATAGTTCGTCGACTTTCATTTTTTTCTTTTCACATTATGGCGTCTGGTGGTCGGCAAATTGTATTTTGATTACTATCATGTCATTAGTAGCACTTGCAAGATTAAGACGAATCAATTGACATAAGAATTATCAAAATCGGCGCAGACGTTTGGTCTCAAAAGTGCCACAAAGGAACAAACATTCATACCTAGGCTGATAAACACATTACCCTCCCTTGCGTCGCGCAGTTGGGTAAAAAAGTATGTCAACTTACTTTGAATCTCATCTATCTCCAACTCCTTTAGCGATTTAGCAAGCTTCCTAGTGATGTCTATAAGCGGGTGACCGAACCACTGCAGTTGTCCGATTTTGTAGAAGCTGTAACGAAATTTACCATGGTAGGTACAAACATGGATACTTGTCATATAATTATTTCTGTAATTAGACGGCGAACAAATTGACAGTTAGTGACTTAATCATAAAATATTCATTTATTATTTATTTATTTGCTAAAATGTAAAAACACTGGTTAGTAGGCATGCATTACAATTTCATGGCACAGTATTAAAACATGCACCCTGTAAGAGCACCTGCTCAGGGGTTGAGGATAAATTCAAAACAGAGTTACCGCGCCCCTGGGCACTCAGGGCAGGAAGGAACAGGGGTGGGTTTTAGTCAGTAAGAGTCTGACACGCCCTGCCGCTCCATCCTAGAGCGGCAGAAGTCATTGGATGATTTCCCACCCCACAAAAAAACCTGTAAGGGCACTGCAAATGTTACATACAAATAGTTATTAATAGATTACATCATAAATATAATAATTATTGTAATACCGCTTCTTATAATACTTCATTATAATTTATTACGCAATCATAATTATATATTTACTACAGTTTATTATAATATAAATAATTATTATCATCAATATGTTAATTTAGTCATATAAGTATTATATATTTAGGTTATCTCCGCTTTCACTTCAAACATACAAGGTCAATCCAATCACAGTTTGTCAGATTTAGGTTCTTCAGAAGCAGCTAAATACCAATATTTTACTTTATTTTTAACCGACTTTCGAAAAAGGAGGAGGTTCTATGTTCGACTGTATGTGTTTCTTTTTTTTTTTTTTTTATATGTTTGTCCGCGCATTTCTCCGTCAGTTGTGGACCGATTTTCAAAATTCTTTTTTTATCCGAAAGAATATACTCCCGAGGTGGTCCCATATAAATTTTATCGAAATTGCTTTAGCGGTTTTTGAGAAACTGAACAAAAACGAAAAATACGCATATCTTGATGACGTTTTCGTGTTCTCCAAATGTTTAAATTCCACGTTCCATGTTATTGGGGTTTTTAGTTCTGAGGTATAACAACTAAAAAGCGAAAAATAAAAAACTTTTTTACAAAAAAACAACCGACTTCCACAAAAAAAAACACTAAAAATTTAAAAATAACTTTAATTTCGGAAGTCGGTGTCAAATATCGAAGAAATAAAATACAAACACCGACTTCCGAAATTAAAGTTATTTTTAAATTTTTAGTGTTTTTTTTTTGGAAGTCGGTTGTTTTTTTTGTAAAAAAGTTTTTGTTGACTGATTATTACCGACCTCAAGAATGAGAAATACCTGTGTATGATCTGATACGCATGCTTGACCACATCAAGTGCTGCTTTCTTCTCCTTCGTCGCTATGAGTCGTGTCAGTTCTGTCAGAAATACTATCATGTATGTTTCCTGACGAGCTTCATTCTTTATTGTGAATGGAGATTGCGTCGTCGAGGTTGTGTCCATGTGAGGGGACGTGTCTATGTAAGAGGACGTGGCCATGGGAGAGGACTTGTGCATGTGAAAGGACGTGTGCATGTAAGTGGACGTGTACATGTGAGAGGACGTGTGCATGTGAGTGGACGGGTACATGTGAGAGGACGTATCCATTTGAGAGGACGTGTCCATGTAAGAGGACGTGGTTGGTGCCGAAACGATATCTGGAAAGAATACTTATGTAAGTAATTATTCAGTTTGGTAGAAAAGGGAGCCCTGTAGGTACTGAGCAGTGAACTAGTTGAAGATCATCATTATATCGTTAAAAACTGGCCAAGTGAGAGTCGGACTCGGAGCAAAAATACAAATGTTTCTAGCAGGGGAGCTCCGTTTAATTTTTAATTAATTTTTATTATTTATGATATAGCGGCAACAGAAATACACATTCTGTGAAAATTTCAACTGTCTACCTATTACGGATCATGAGATACAGCCCGATGATAGACAGCCGGACGGACTGATAGCGGCGGCTTAGTAATAGGGTCCCGTAGGTTACCCTTCGGGTACGGAACCCTAAAAAAAGTGTAAAAGTACAAACTTCTCAGAATCTGTTTGTCAGTAGTCGGTGTCACAGTTGCCGTCTGCTCCGACTGCACTTTCGTCCGATCTACTCGTAAATACCACTCCTTCTTCGTAGTCGCTGATGTTTTATGCATCCTCATGATCCTTTCTATTTCACCACGTCCTGATGTTGTCTTCTCGTATTCTTCGATGTCTTCTTTGTTCCTTAGATTACTTATTGTTGCCCTGCCCAAAAGAAGAGCAGGCTTCAGTTTTTGCTTGGTTACCGTTGTGAGCGTCTGTTCACGTTTGGTTCTTTGCAAGGAAAGTTCCTTTGGAGGGTAGTGCCCATACTTCTTTGCTTCAGACTTCGGGTTCCTCCACTCAGATATCTGAGGCACTGTGACTCGCTGACGCACGATGGGTCGCATCTGGTGTTTGGCTCTGTTCTTCAACTGTTTGTAGCTGATCTTTTGTTGAGATATCTTTTGATTCCGTCTGATTGCTAGTGGTAACCCTTGAGCTGATGATGAAATGTTATGCATTAGTAGTTACTGGGGTTTTGATGAGCGAAAATATTTTAGTGTCTTTAAATGTTGATATGTAAACCTGGTGGTCTTTAAGTCTAGAGTGAATAGGTTCCTTCTAGGCAAGCGTGCTCCATCGTAGACTACATCTTCGCTTATCATCAGATGAGATAGGTAGCGTTCAAACACGAGTCTATCAATTTTAAATATGAGAAAAAAGACAATATTTAATAACAAAATACACCAACAGATTACACCAGAATAATTATTATACTATAAACATTTGAATACAGTTATTTCACAACTACATTGCAAGCATATTGCCGTAAACCTATATCAAACTAAACTAAAGGCTGATCTGAGGATCGAACCCAACACCCCGCATTTAATAGTCGCATTTACGGTCACTAGCTTAACGAGATAGTCTTGGTAAGATGTCTTACTTGTGAAACCGTAGTCAAAAACTGAAGTCACCATTGGGACAGGTAACTTCGGCGTAAATGCTGTGGTAGAGACTATTTCCTGCAGCCATTTTGTCGCAAATTCAGATACTGAAGGCTCAAAATTAACGGGTGGAGTGTCAGCAGGGTAGCTCACAGAGACTGGACCTAACGGTGATAGATTAACAGAAACAGAAGATCTCTCTTCATTAGGAGAAGACAATGACGTGCCTTCAGGCGCTGATCCAGTACGACTGGCTATACACGTGGTATTCACTGTCGTAAAAACAGTTGGGTATTTATAGTCTGGAGGAGAATTTGAGGGAGGAGTCAGACCAGAGGACTGTGGAGGTCTTGGTTCAAATTTAAGAGAGGTAGATACTAGAGACTCGTTAGGAAACGGTGATGAGAGTATAGGTAAAGATGCGGGACTATCATGAGTATACACGTCATTGCCGAGTCGGGTACTAAGGCAGGAGTAAGGCTGAGTGATCTGGTCAGTTTGGTTTATTCCTGGATTACTGTTCAACAAGAGAGCTGTGATGCTGTAGTTCGTAAAGTTATCGTTTCTTCTGGCTTTGTGGTCGTGTCCTGCCCGAAGAGGTTCGTTGATGTTAGCTGGAAATAACGTTCTTGTTATTGATTATTTTCAGTATTATTAGGTCCATCATACTTTCACCATGTCCGTCTGTCTGTCAGTCCGTCTGTCCGCGACTTAGCTCAGAGACTCTTTACTAGCCTTGCCTACAAGTGAAGTGGGGATGATTTTTTTATTCTGTTCAATGTATCGTTGTTTATGTATTTCATAAAGATTGCGGGGATGTGCAAACTATTTTTCGGTCCAGTGATCCATTTGCTAATTGTGAAATTTCAAATTTTCTTACGTTTTTTGCAATTTGCAAGTCAGTGTCAGGTTGTATCTTCGTCAAAATAATTATCATTCGCGGCCGTAGCAAGTATGTATTTATTTATTTATTAAATTATAATCATTAAAATCATTCTTAAATTCATTCACACTAATTCTATCCTAGGCCTAATTTTAAAAGGTAAACTAATTAAAATATTATGTATCTTAAAATACTTCATCCTAGTTATTGATTCTTTTATTTACAACATGTATTTTTATAATGTCATCGCAACTCCGGCCCCCAAGATACAGGCGCTGCCTAGTTTGGGGACCAATGTATCTCTTATTTTGTAAACAAAACAATGGTTTTAATAAAATTTTATTCTTTATTCATCAATACAACTCTTTCAGTTAGAATTGTATTTAAATGTAGTATTTCATGAAATCATGCCATTTGGCATCAATTCTAACTGAGATAATTGTATTGATGATTTTAATACAATATTAAACCAGTGGTGCCTCAGGAGTTAATGGTTACAGTTCTGTAAATACGTACTTGCTACGGCCGCAAATAATATTTTGATCAACACACAACCTGTCAAATGCCCAAACTCTCATTCAGACTATCATTGACTACGCCGACGCGTGTTATTTGGATGCCACCGAGGAGCTTTTAACTAAACTTGAGCGATTGCAAAATATCTGTATTCGTTTTGTTTTCAACCTTAAAAAAGTATGATCATGTTTCCAACTTTCGCAAGGTACTCAAGTGGCTCCCTATCCGTCTTCGCAGAAACTCTCGCATTTTATGTCTGCTGTGTAATATCCTTCACAACCCTAAACCCTTGTAGGTCGCATCTTAGGAATCTCCTAAAATCCCCTCCCCACACAACCGACTTCTACTCCTACTCCTTCACTGTGTACGCAGTACGGTTGTGGAACTCTCTGGCGCCTGACATTAGGACTGCCAAACTCTTGCAGTTTTTAAAAAGAGAGTAAAGAAACACTATCTTTCCATTTCGTCATAGTTGCATATAAGTATGTATTATTATTAAGTTTATATGTATTAGCACTTAAATATATATAATATTATCTAATAATATAAAAGCAATATTTTGATTGCCTGTGGGTGTAATTCACAAAAATTGTACGTAACGGATATGAAAACGATATGAAAGTAAGTTAAATGTAACAGAAAAGATAACAGGTTTGAATTATTATGTCTAGTGCACAGTACTAAGCTTTAAAAATGTATTATAATAATATAATTAAATTATTATTATGAGTTTCAATTTCAATTCAGAAGGTCATTAAAAATGCATAATTTGTTGCCATTTGTAATTTTTATAGAAATTGATTAATAAAAGTTATGATTACATGTAATCATAACTTTTATTAGTCAATTTCTATAAAAATATATTAAGAGAGAGAATAATATTTAGAGGGTGCTTTTAAAATTATTTTCCTATAAAATTTGTTGAGGTCAGTTTGCCGAAAACGTAATATGTATAGTGATGTAAAAGAAAGTAATAATTACTTTAATTACGATTGTTATAAGAAAGTAATTTTGAAGAACCATATTATAGTATATATTGGTAAAAAAACAACAATTAGCAAAAAAAAATGGGTTACAACATTTGCAAATAACAACAGTAAATAAAGTAACATAATTTTCTTCTTTGTAACATAATAATAATTTAAAAGACATTGAAAAGTAATTAAGTAGTTTAATTATAAGGTTTGCGTTAAAAAGTGATGTAAGCAACTTAAATACAACCTTATTTTTTGTTTAGCAGAAACCTGAAAAAGGGTTTGAAGAACTTTCACTGTAGACCAATCCTTAATTTAGACCTGTAAAACCGCGAAAACGAAACCAGCTGGTACATACATTTTATGAACTTATGCGAACACAAATGTATGGATCAGCTGATTTTGTCGCCATTTCAGGGTTGGTCCCATAGTAAGTCCCGTTGATCTTAATGATCAGTACAATGACCACTTTACAGGTTTCTGTTAAAAAATAAGGTTGAATAATAAACACAATTAATTTTCTTAAATTAACAATGAATTTAGGCAGTAAGCAGGTTTTTAATTTAAAGTTTTTTTTTAAGTTTAATTCTATTCTATTCTACCCAATACTTATAGAATAAATGTGAATAAAATTAACTGATACTGAAATAGCAAATAAAAAATAAGTGAGCTGGACGCGGAGAGACCAGCCAATGTAAATTTTTAACCGACTTCGAAAAAGGAGGAGGTTATCAATTCGGATGTTTGTATTTTTTTTTTTTTTTTTTTTTTTATGTATGTTCGGGCATAACTCCGTCATATGTTGACGGATTTGCAAAATTATTTTTTTGTTCGAAAGGGGTTTATGCCGAAATGGTCCCATTTCAATTTCAAAAAGATCTGATGATGGGTTTCGGAGACAGACAACGGAACTCTTCAAAAATAGACAGCAAATCAACCGCGATTGCTGCTATCGTATGTCTATGAATTGTTAACACAGTTTAATGGGGAACCACAACTAAAAAGTGAAAAATAAAAAACTTTTTTACAAAAAAATAGAACCGACTTCCAAAAAAAGTGCAAAATAACTTTAATTTCGGAAGTCGGTGTCAAAAAACAAAGACACAAAACAGGAACACCGACTTCCGAAATTAAAGTTATTTTGCACTTTTTTTGGAAGTCGGTTCTATTTTTTTGTAAAAAAGTTTTTTATTTTGAATAACAACTCTGTGTCCGTACTTTAGTTCCTTTTAATTGCACTGTAGTTAGCGCTAGGCCAGCGTTTGGCATAATTGTGTAAACGGTGATACATCCTCTATTTCCGAATCGCTTTTCTTCAGCTTTTCTATTGCCTCTCCCAGGCTGGTCATGGAAATAGTTAGGTATCCGTCATCATTGTGCGTTTCGTCAGGGATATTGATGTTAATCAAATGATTAATTTGATCAAATTCAGACAAGAAAATGGTTGGAGAAATGTTCATTTGGTTGGACTGATGACGTATCGAATATAATGAGAAGTCTTTTCCTTTGATGACGCACTCTTGACTTATGCCAATGACCCCGGCTTGGCTCAGCTGACGAACTATTATATGATCGCCGCATATTACCTTTATTGTGTAAGTGTCATAACAAAAATGAAAGTGCTGAGAAGTCAAATGTTATTCTAGACATACGTTGGTGCAGTTGGTTTTTTCTACTTTACATTTATTTGGTTTCCAAATTCTTGTCGCAAAAGCTGTCGTCATTTTGCATGTCTGTAATTGGTTTTAGCAGCTGACACATGTCAGTTGGTCCATGGTATAGATATGCCGTCAGTTCCTGTGTGGACATGCTAAAGAAGGAATCTTTCTTTAGGTTGACTGCCATATATTCGGATATTATTGAGGTCTTAAGAGGGAACAGGGCCTGCGAGGAATTTACAAAATAGGTATTTAAAGAAACTATTGCCGTCGTGCTCCCTCAAGTCTGCCCCTGTAGAGTGCGATAGGGACAGCTGCAGCTCAGACCGATTTTATCACAAAATTTTTGACGAGATCGACGTTTCGTATTCCCCTTTTTTCTCCTCGAAAACTGAGCCGATTCAATTATTTTTGGCACCAAATTTTTAAGAAAGAGTTTGTTTAGGTCCCTATTAAATGTTTTATGTTAAAACTTTTCTAATAAATCTGGTAGACTTCTAAGAATGGCGGTAAAAATTGGGCCTTTTTTTCATTTTTGGAGGGTCATATTTTCTTTACTTATTAGTTGCTGAAAAAAAGGAAATTAAAGGGACGTGTCAACCGCAGACCTTGCCTTTATGAAAAAAAAAATGATTGCTCTAGAGGCATTGTTTAGAAAGAAAAAAGGGGAATACATTTGTAAGCAGAATCGCAGCCCCTGTTCCCTCTTAATGGTGTTTGTTTGATGCGATTATTACATGAAATCATGACATTCGACAACAATTCTAACTTAAAGAGTTGTATTGATGATTCTAATGATTATAATTCTATTACACATACTTGCGATGGACGCGACTCATATTTTGACCAACAACCTGACACTGACCAGCAAATTGCAAAAACCGTGAAAAAAAATATTAAATTTCGCTGGCTACCCTGTATATTTCACCTTACTTCTAATTTTTATTAGAGTCAACTGCCCCCTCAAGCTAAACTATTGCCTTGAATAATCTGAAAAAAGAATTATGATGGACCACGTCTGAGACACTGCTCCTACCTCAAGCCTTCCTGTTTCCGCATGTTATAACGGGCTACTACGAAAACCAACTCTGTAAGTGGCCCGACACTGACTTGGCCGGTTTTCTAACTTTCGCCAGCGGCTTCATCGCTGAGAATAATCTCCAAGAACGTACTACCGAGGTAGAGAATACTTTGGCCTTATTTCATTTTCGTCATCAAAAGTAGCTCAATCAGCAGACTTTGCTTGCTTTGAACTGTCAGAAAAAGAGTTCTCGTAATCAGATTGCCACTTCTAGAGATTTTACAAACATTTTGTGAACAAGCTAACCATTTTACGTGTCTGCCCGGGGTTGAGGATAAATTCGAAAGAGTTACCTCGTCCCCGTGCACGTAGGGCAGGGAGGAACAGGGGTGGGTTTTAGTCAGTAAGAGTCTGACACGCCCTTCATAAGATGATTTCCCACCCCCCCCCCCCCCCAAATAAAAAATAAAACCATTTTACGTGTATAAATTAAGTATTACTTTCGATAAGAATTGAAATAAAATACCTTTCTTGAATTCACCACAACGTAGTAAAGCAAAATGAAAAAGTAAACCTAGCACTAATGACACCATCGTGTTACGTCTTTATATCTTTTTCTATGTAGAATATATGAAAAGTGCCGCCATGATTATGTAAAAGTTTTAGTGATAGGAACACACCACGAAATAATCATTCAAAATATTATAAAAGCATTTAAGTAAAACACTTCACACACTCGATCTCTTAATAATGCATTTTCACTATTGCGAATATCCACTATGCCCATTATTTTGCACTAAGTAGGTACAATAAATTAAATTTGTAAGTTATATTTTTGCGAGAAATATTTCAATAATATTTGTCTTGACTATTATTTTTTAAACGAAGACCAAGTGCAACTCGTAAAAACCTTTTCCTTTGTTTGTAGGTAACAGTTTTTATTTCAGTTTTATTATCAATAAAATTGTAGTAATATTTTTATCGATCTGAAAATATATTGCATCTTGAAGTTTTATGATTCCATATATATTAAAATGAAAGTGCACTTGTTTTCTGCTCTTCAGAATATTTGGTAGGAGTTATTTTACAGACGGCAAGAATCAGTTTTCTAAGATCTTTATGAAGTTGTATTCTTTATAACTTAACCGATTTCAATTATAATTTGATAATGGAAAAACATTCTAAATTATCTTTCACTGAAATTCACCGGTGAATTTGACAAAAAAAAAATATTTAAGTGAAAAAAAAAAATCGGCTGTCAACCCGGGTTGTCGTCGGGGTTCGATTTGGCAACCCGGGTTTGTCCACTGGGGCTGAAGGTCAAACTCTTTATCGTGAATCAAAATGAAAGAAGATCACCGAAGAATTCACTGGAGTAGTATCTCCTCTCCATAACTTAGACGATGTAAATAACTTTACAGCAACAGATAGAGATGGAAAAAAACTTGGAACTTGTCTTCACGGCACCGAAAGTTGAAACCTCCACGGATTTCATTCAGGAAACCGTTGACATACTCAACACTTCCAAAGATATAGCATTCGAAATTTTCTTCTACTTTCTAGATATGAAAATCAGAAAATATCACTACACAGGATGCAAATTTTCTGATTTGATGCAAGATCATAATCGATGGGGCCTTAAAAACTAGTAGAGATAATTCAGTTACTTATAAGAAAGCAAATATCAATGAAATAGCGGGCATGTTGAGAGTTGAAGTATACGACGAAAATGTTAAATAATTGCTTGATTATATAAATTCTTTGTACAGAACGAAACTCCGCTGCCGCCGCTGCTGCCACGCTGTCCTCACCGGACACGGTTGTTTAGGGAGGTTCCTGTTTCGGATAAGGCGGGAGGAAACGCCCGGGTGCTACCACTGCGCGGGTCCCCATAGGACACCGTGGAGCATACGGTGGAGGTCTGCCCCGCTTGGGCGGAGCACCGCCGTGTCATGGTACGGAGCGAGACGGAATGGGAAGCAAGCAGTCTCTTCCTTCTGCGAAGCAGTAATGCTCGCGAAGAGGGAGGCGGTATGGGTGAGGGAGGCTCAGCAACAGAGTCGCCCTCACACCCTCAGCAGCAGCCGCTGCAGGAGACGCCTGGGGCTTCCGGCACTGCGAGACGATCTCCGGCCACCGTAGACCCGGGCTTGCGGACGGCGAGTAATAGTTAGCTCGCCGTCCGACCAGCACCAGGCCCGAGAGTCAACGGCACGTAGTGTTCCACGCGCGCCTCAAAGAGTTGTCAGCAATCATGACGGGGCCCGTCATGGCCGACGCCTGCCCAGGGGTTGTGGATAAATTCGAAACAGAGTTACCGCGCCCCTGGGCACTCAGGTCAGGGAAAGAACAGGGGTAGGTTTTAGTCAGTAAGAGTCTGACACGCCCTCCCGCTCCACCCAGAGCAGGAGATGTCATTGGACGATTTCCCACACCACATCTAAAAAAAAACCAGTCAGAATGGTTATGAAGTAAGATTTTGATTGATTGATCCAGAATTAAGCTCAAAAATCTGTTTAAAATGGGATTAATATCATCATGATCACTCTCCCATATTAATATTCTACTGATTGGAATGGAGGTGAAGCAGTCATTCAACTCATTCACCATTTCTTTGGTCCACATTCATACTGAGAACTTTCTTACAATGTAGGTACCTAATCAATAGCATTAAACTCTGCTTCACTCGTTCTGGGGAAGAAACCATCCTGAATCAAAAGTCTGCTAAAGAAACCAAAACTTTACCTACAAAGACTACATTAACTACAATTCCTTCTCCAATAATGCGGGCACAAGAAGAGATCGAACATAAGGAACCGAGTGTTCGCACGAAATCTCCTTCAAAATACTCTAAAAGAAAAGAAGCGTTGTATAAAAAACAACCCTATGATTTAAGGAACACTCGAATAGGTACAATATTTAAATGAATATGTCCGTTTAACAATAAACGCAATAGAAAATGAACTGATAAAATTAAAGGGAACCTGTAAGTTTCAGTGCTCAACCACGTTGAGCACTGAAACTCACCAGTGAGTTTTGCGATTCTTGCGATTCACTCGTTTATTACCTCTATTATTACCAAAACGCAATGTATTTTATGCTGTGGCAACATTTACACGCTTGGCCATAGACATTATTGGTCGTCTCAGGTGCCCTCCGACAAAAAATATATGCTGTCATAACTGAGAAAAAATGTCAAACTGACATTTGAATCCGGTTTGTCGTATGCGGGCGGGGCTTGAAGGATGGTACGTTTGACGAATGGCGGCCTTCAGAGGAATTAAAATGGACACCAATAATACTGATGAGGTTGATGTAAGAAATGTTACTGATAACAATGACAGTAAAAGAAAATACATAACAAACGTCAGTTCCTAAGCTATGGAAAAATATCAATGATTTAAATATTGAAGAATTATTGCTTTAATATTTTAATCGTGACAATTTGGAAAATTAAGGACATACATACAATATAAGAAGTAATACAATAAAAACAACTGATAGTACAGTTTAGGTTATGAACGCAACGAGATTTAATTGGGTTGAGACTACTCCCACTGCTGGGATTACAAGGAGAATGGCAAGTTTTGAACCAGCGGGATATAACCAGATTATTCGTCATAAGGACCCAATTAAACGTCTTAATAATAATGATATTTTAAGGCGCTATTAGCTGCCAACGACCTTGAGTGGTTAGCTTGCGTGTTCAACTGTTTCTTTTTGTGTTTCGTTTTGATGGTCTGTTTGTCTTTTTTGCCAGTGTCGCAATACAGAATACATAGTGTTACGCAATATATGTATTGTCTTTAGTTGTTGGCGGACTCTGACATTGGGCAGTGAGCGGAGGACTTACATTGATTGAATACGAGGCTTTTAGCATTCATGTATGTTTACGTTATTTGATCCATTTTTCTGTAATGTGCGTTAAATCTGTGCAGAATAAATTATTTTTCTTTCTTTCTTTCTTTTGTTCTGCGCTGAGCTCACGTAACGCGTCGTATGACCACCCAGTAATAGGACTCGCCCATCAAGGAGCGCTGTCCGATATAAGACGCATTATTAATTTATTACACATAAAACAACAAGTACGATATTAAACTAAAACACTGAGACTAAATTAAAAATAATGAAATGATCTTTAAAATGGTGAAGATTTCATAAAAATACGCTTTATAGTTTTTGCGTGATTCTCATTTTTTTAGCCGGGTTAGGGCGGTCTTTCCCTTGAAACACGACACATAATTACGCATCGCGATTCAAATACCTTTGAATGATCTGAAAAAATCATCATCATTGGCTTGTATTCCATCCATTGTTCAGTACTGTACAGGCCTCCTGACTTTTCTACCAAACTAAACAGTTACTAACATAAGTATTCTTTCCAGATATAACCGTTGCGGCACCAACCAGGTCCTCTTACTTGGACACTTCCTCTTAGATGGACACGTCCTCTTACATGGACACGTTCTCTTACATGGACACGTCCTCTCACATGACACATCCTCTTACATAGACACGGCCCTTTACATGGACACAACCTCAACGACGCAATCTCTATTCACAATAAATAATTAAACTTGCCCGGAAACACATACATAGTGTTTCTGACAGAACTGACGCGACTCATAGCGACGAAGGAGAAGAAAGCAGCATATGACGCGTGCTTATGCTTAGGTGTAGCGGATAAATTCTAAAAATGAGTTACCGTACCTCTGGGCACTCAGGCAGGGAAGGAACAGGGGTTTTAGTCAGTAAGAGTCTGACACGCCCTCCCGCTCCACCCAGAGCGGGAGAAGTCGTTGGATGATTTCCCACCAAACCCCCAAAAAAAAAAAAATGACGTGTGCTTTCTTCTCCTTTTCGCGTTCATGCACGGGGATCAGATCATACACGGATATTTGTAAATTTTTTCCAGATATGTTGATGTCAATTTTATCAGTCTAAAGAAAAGCAGCTAAATATTTATATTTTATTATTTGGTCACGATCTGTCAATTTCTTTGCTATCCATTAACAGAAAATATAACTCGAAAGGTGGATGGTTGTTTTCTGTATTTCGTTCCAGCTTGTACAAAATTGGATAACTGCAGTGGTTCGGTCAGCCGCTCATAGACATCACTTTAACCGGTTAAAGAGTCGGAGACAGATACAGTACAGAGTAAGTTGACGTATTTTTAGGGTTTCGTACCAAAATGGTAAAAAGGAACCCATAGGGTGCGACTCAGTCTGTCTGTCTGTCCGTCAAAGTTATTCTGTGTCTCGTACCTTTGAAACCCTCGCTACGCTCAGGATTCTACATTTGAACACATTAATTAGGCTTTTGTGGAAGATTCACCACCATTTTTATATATTGAATGAGTCACAGAATTGAGTTTTTAAAATCAATATAGATCAATTATCTAAGTCCAATGTGATGTAGACTATTTGACACTTGTTGAGAAGAAATGTTTCTAACACTTAAAAAAAAAAGTTTTAAAAGTAGAGAAAACTTGGTGGTCATGCTTTACATTCTAGACTTTTGTCGCCTGAAGAATAAAAACATATCTTCCCTTCAGTTTTAACATCGCCATGCTTGACACGGTAGAAATCTTTCTACAATCTGTAATTTTGTCTATTCTTCCGTCGACAAAACCCGTTTCTATGGTGGTCATGCTACGCGTGCAGAGCACTTCAGGAAAATAGTAGACCCGGTGATCCAACGTAATGGATTTTTTAGGCATTGCGAGAATATTTTGATTGAAGTTAGCTAACGAAAGAAAACCTTTAGGAGAGCTAACGCTTCGACGAATAATTAAAATCCGCGAACGTTCTTTGGGTTTTATGCCGCTAAGGGTTTTAAGCTTTTTTTTTTAAATGGGTATCCATTTAATTTCAACGCAAAAGATTACATTGACATGATCGACTGAGATAAGATTTCGGAACCACCACTGACTTAACAAATAGCAGATGAGACCATTTACGAAGCTATTAAAAATCTGGACATAGTTGAAAGACTATGTCACACGCAAGCTACTGAGAGATGCATCAAGTTGGTCACAGAATCCTGTTCTGCAGTTTGTGGGCCAGAAAGACGCGAAGGATGGATCAGAAACAAACTTCAATCTTGTTGTATCATCAGTCCTTAACACAAAAAAAAGACTACAAAACTATGTGATTTACTGAATTTCGTTTTTGTTTTTATTTTTGGTAGTTCTTTCATCGGTTTATTGCATTTTTCATTCTTAGTTATAATTATAGTTCTAGTTTTAAGTATTAAAAAAATAATAAACATTTTACATCATTAACAAAAATCGTTTAATTAAGGCCAGACTGAAAACCTGAATTTAGACGATGAATCAATCAATCAATCAATCATTTATTTTGTAAAATATAGGTATGGTTACAGATAGTATATCGTTAAAAATATGTGCACTATGTTTTGCCAATATATGGCGTACAAAATCAACATAAACAAACAATTACATTTAAGATGGCATATCAATAGATTACAATATTAAAAAAACGATTCAATTAAAATATGTCAATTAGGTAAACAATTAATTTACGGTAAACAATTAATTTAATTAGTAAACAATTAATGAAAACTTCATTATACTTGTGGCAGTACTGTCACTTAAAATATCCTTTTACTGTCTTATTAACCCTTCTGCCCCCGCGGCCAAATCCGGGTTGTCAAATTGAACCCCGACGACAGGTTAACTCACACTCAAAAATATATCAAGAAAAAAATAATCGATCCACCCTACTGTACATCCCGCGGAAGTGTGGAGGTCAAGGCTTTTTAAACGCTAAGACTCTCCACAACCACGAGGTGTGCAGTCTCAGAGAATGATGAAGATGGGACGGTTGACGTGTGCCGGACATGACACCGTGCGGGTGAGTCCATCACACATATTATCTCTGGTTGTTCTCGTCTTGCTAATAGCGAGTATTTGCACAGGCATAACCAAGTAGTGGCCAGGATTATTCATCAGCAGCTTGCTTTAAAATACAAACTTGTGGATTCTGAGATGCCGTATTACAAGTATGTGCCCGACCCAGTTCTCGAAAATGACCATGTCACGTTGTAATGGGATCGGTCTATCATCACTGACAGGACTATTGTTGCCAATAAGCCGGATATAGTGGTGATAGACCGATTAGCGCGAAACACACAAATCAAATATCTCGACTTAGCACACGAGGTTGTCGATATGTGGAATGTGGACTCAGCTGTCATTATGCCGATAGTAGCGTCACGTTGAGGAGCTGGAGTGGTGGTGTGACACGTAGAGGAGGACGTAGAGTAGGAGGACCGTAGATGAGAGTTAGATGAAGATAAACACGACGAGTTCAGACGTATATTTTATTATGCACAGTAGGCTTGATTATATGGAGCACTTATTAATCGTACGGACACCATACACTGTGACTAGGTAAAGGTATAAATAATATTATTGCTAGGAACTGCCTGGTTATAAAAGCTGCACTTCACTGTTCTAGTAACTCTTACAAAATGATAACTGTCATTTATTGGATAGAAGGAAAATGACAATGATGGATAGGAGCTTAGTCTAGCCCGGCAGCAGAATTAGAACTGATTTTTAACCGACTTCGAAAAAGGATGAGGTTCTATGTTCGGTTGCATGTATGTTTTTTTTTTTATTTATATGTGTCCACCGATTTCTCTGTCAGTTGTGGACCGCTTTTCAAAATTCTTTTTTTTATCCGAAAGAATATACTCTCGAGGGAGGAAGAAAATTTATATGGGGCCACCATATAAATTTTATCGAAATTGATCCTGTGCTTTTTGAAAAACTGAACAAAAACGAAAAATATGTAGGTACAGATAGATGACGTATTAGTTATCTCCAATTACGAGTATGTTTAAATTCCACGTTCCATGTTACTGGGGTTTTTAGTTCTGGGGTATATACAACTAAAAAGTGAAAATTAAAAAACATTTTTACCAAAAAAACAACCGACTTCCAAAAAAGAAAATACCTAGGTACACTAAAAATTAAAAAATAACTTTAATTGCGGCAGTCAGTGTCAAATAACGAAGAAATAAAATACAAACACCGACTTCCAAAATTAAAGTTATTTTTAACCGACTTCAAAAAACGGAAGAGGTTCTCAATTCGTATTCCTCATAACTTTTTACTATGTGAACAGATTTTGAAGATTTTTTTTATTTGAAAGCTGTTGCTTCACATGTGGTTCCATTTTAATTTGGTGAAGATCTGATAAAGAACTTCGGAGATACACAATGGAACTCTTCAATAAATGATAGCAAACCTTCCAGAATTGCTGCAATCGCATGTCTGTATATTGTTTTCACCACTTCACAACATAACATCACGCTCTTAAAGGGGTACACAGATTTGTACAGTTCACCCTGATACATCATAGTTTCACCTAAAAATTAATTTAGTTTTAGAATGGGGTAGGTACCTACAACTAAAAAGTGAAAAATAAAAAACTTTTTACAAAAAAAAAACAACCGACTTTAAAAAAGAAAATAAACTAAAAATTAAAAAATAACTTTAATTTCGGAAGTCGGTGTCAAATAACGAAGACACCAAACTAGAAATACCGACTTCCGAAATTAAAGTTATTTTTTTAAGTTTTAGTGTATTTTCTTTTTTGAAGTCGGTTGTTTTTTTTGTAAAAAGTTTTTTTTTTTAATTTTTAGTGTAGGTATTTTCTTTTTTGGAAGTCGGTTGTTTTTTTTTTTGTAAAAAAGTTTTTATTATAAAAACAGAGGCTTGACAGAGAAAACAAGTAATATTTGAATTTTAAATTTAAAAAATGTAGGAAAGAACGTATTTTTGTAATAGAGGTCATAAAATAAACGAGGCTTTAACACTGCCTTATTACAATACCCGGCTGCCCCGGAAAGAAAAATCGAGCAGCAGGTGAACGATTTTTCGTTAACATCATATAAAAAATAAAAATATCTTAAATAGGATGGTTATGAGTGAGGTGAAAATTTAGAAGGCGAGGGTGTTACATACAACGAGTATTTACAAAAGGAACAATCTACCACTTCCATATTACGAGTACCTTCCATACTTCGTTCATTCATAGTTATGTTCGCATATAGGTAAGTGCAGAACATAACGCAAATTCAAAAAGAGTTTATCCCATTATTAGGCATAACTTGTTAGATTGCCCTTCAATAGTGTAGGCTTATTTTAACAGTCACCAACCGCTGTTTTAAATTCTATGATGAATAGAAACTATAGTTTAATTACCTGGTGTAACAAGTAGTAAATAAAAAGGCGAAGAAACCTTCGTGCTATGTACGTTAAGTAACTATTAAGGGAACAACCTTCATAAAATATACCTATGTATATATTTAACGGACCTAAGGCTTATTTTAAGAGTAGCTAGCCGCTCTAAATAATGATGAGGCAAAAATATTACCATAAGTAGTGTGGTTATGGCTTATTTATGAAGTAATCAACCACTCCGAAATATTCTTATGGTTTAAAGCCATAGATTAAAGTAGTGATCAAGGGGTAGACCATGATCGGTAATGATTTTGGCTTATTTAGGGAGTAATCAACCACTCCATAGGATATTATGATTTTGGCTTATTAACCGACGAAAAAAAAGGAGGAGGTTCTCAATTCGATCGTATATATGTTTTTTTTTTTTTGTGTATGTTCAGCCCTCACTCCGTCATTTATGAACCGATCTTGATGATTATTTTTTTGTTAGATAGAGTATACCACAAGGATGGTCCCATGTCAAGGAAATCAGGATCTGATAATGGAATCCTGATAAAATTGAGAGAAAACCTCTAAAATTGTGGGCACGTTTAGCGTTTCTGTACGCATGTTCGTCCCTCACTTCGTTGTTTATGAACCGATTTTCATGATTCTTGTTTTTGTTAGATAGGGTATACTTCAAGGGTGGTCCCATGTTAAGGAAATCAGGATCAAATTATGGAATCTTGATAAAATTGAGAGAAAACCTCGAAAATTGTGGGCACGTTTAGCGTTTCTGTACGTATGTTTGGCTCTCACTCCGTTGTTTATGAACCGATTTTGATGATTTTGTTAGATAGATTATACCTCAAGGGTGGTCCCATGTCAAGGACATTAGGATCTGATCATGGAATCCTGATAAAATTGAGAGAAAACCTTGAAAATTGGGCACGAATATTGTTTTTGTTTACTTTTCATAACTTAATCAGGTATTTGCATTTAGGAATCATCACGTTATGAAACTGAGCTGATGATGGGAACCATACCTTTCCTAAACAATAGAAGTTAGATATAAAAAACTGGTTTTAGTGACAGATACCACTTAATATGCTTTGAAGAAAAGACGTCTTTAGAATATTGGAGGTAACCTCAACTGGTCAATATCCTGGGAACCTCATAGAAGGATGGTTACATTATCAGCTCAGTACCAAGAGGAATGATGAAGGATTAAAAATTAACCTCAAAGTATTAAAAGATGATGCGAGTCACAAAAAATCATAAAATAAAAAACTTTTTAACAAAAAAGTCAACCGACGAAAAAGAACTAAAAAGCAAAAAATAAATAAACCTTCTAAGTCTTGAATATTGAGCTTATTTACCTACATAAAATATCAAATTTTATATAAACTAATTTTGAGTCGGCGCCAAATAATAAAATGATTAATTACCTACATCTAGCCTTCTTCATTTCTACGTACATATAAAATTTAGATATTTATAATCAGACTGTCATTTGGCGCCGACTCAAAATTATTTTATATACAATTTGATATTTTATGTAGGTAACCCTTTCATGGGCGGTGGCGTGTATATACGTTCCAAGACAGCTACGAGTGGTGACAGAACGTACTACCACGTCTATTTTAATTTACTTGTTTTAAGCAGACCGTTTATTCACGTTGACTCGCAATACAAAATTGTACTAGCTACATCTTTCCGCCACAACGCATGAAACTTTCAAAATTGTTCTGTCACATTACATTATGATTTTTGGTGCTTCAAAAAGAAGGCGTCCTGCTCGTGCGCTGGTGGTACGTAGAAT
This sequence comes from Polia nebulosa, assembly GCA_951329385.1. Lineage (NCBI taxonomy): Eukaryota > Metazoa > Arthropoda > Insecta > Lepidoptera > Noctuidae > Polia > Polia nebulosa. The sequence goes on from OX589608.1 coordinate 4,275,284, forward strand.
ACGCACGACGCCATGATACGCCCCCGCGTCCCTACATTCCCGTTGCCTCAGTCACATAGTGTCAACATAGGGGTAAGCGCGCGCGCGCCGCCGAGAACCCGCTGCTTTTACTGTTGTTTTTGAGAGTGATTTTGCATAAAATGTAAGTATTATGACTGTTTATTTATTATACGTTATGTAAAAACAGATAAACTATCCTTAGAGAGTTATATTTTGCTATAATTAATTTTTTAAACGGACTTTTAAATGAGTAATAACAGAATGTAAGTATCTACTAGCTCCTTTGATTTTTTACGCAGGAACCTATCTAAATTACGTTGTAACTAGATGTTTATCTAGCAGAAAGATAATGTACATTATCTAGGGATCTAATCAATGTGTTTCTTGCTGGTTTAGATGGATAAACGCAAAAAGAAATGTATGAAAATATTTGAACATCGGTCATCAGATGAAACAGCTCGGGACCCGTTTGAAGACGACGGAGAGTACGGTTCGGACAATAATTATGAACCCAGTGAAGAAGATTCCAATAGTGACAGCAACCTTAGTGAGTCTTTCGTATTACCAATAAAAAAACCACGAGTTGGTGGTGCCCTGATAAGAAAAAAGACCCGAAAAAATCAACCCCATGCACGCCGTGGTATTAATATCAACTCACCGTCAAAATTGCTTCATACTAAGCAGGTACTATCTAAAAATACTAATAATGGTTTCAGTTTCCGATCTGTTTCAAGTGGTACTGATAGTCAGAGCTCAGAATCGGATTCAGAGGCCTCACAAGATCTTGACGACAGCAATGATAAAGACTCGCATGTTAGTTGCCAAGGCTCTCTATCCAATCTATCTGAGACAGAGAATAATGTGGGTACTAACGAACAACATGATGAATCTGATTATGAAATTGCGAATTCATCAGACTCGGAAATATTTCCGTTAGCTAAACGACTGAAAAGGCAATCTAATGATACTGTAAAAAATTTACTTCAAAACGACTACAAGGACGAATCTGCATCACGTTCTATGCGCCGTTTATCTCAAAATAATCCTGAGTTACGTCCTCTTCAATGTTCACCTCAAGGTGCCCATAAGGATGAACCTAAGTTGCCGCCTATGCACCAGTTACTTCAAGCTGATCCTGATTTAGGTCCTGTTCACCGTTCACCTCAAGACGACCTTGATTTAGATTCTGTTCGCCGTTTATCTCCCCATAGAAATGAACCCAAATCGCCGTCTTTACACCATTTATCTAAAAGCACTCCAGAGTTACCATCTACGCATCATTCACCTAGTAGCCATGTAAGCCATGCAAGAGAGCCTAAGTCACCGTCCGATAATCGTTTAACTCAAGATCAACCTGAGTCAACATCTGCATGCTGTTCACGTCTAGATAACCAAACATATGAAACATCATCTTTCGATAATGTTTTGCCGGAAGTTCAGCAAAGACCAAGGCTTAAGTCTCCTTCAAAAAGTCGTTCTTCAAAAGATGATTCTGCTCCTATTCAGCATTCACCTCATGCAGGCCAAGTACTTGTTCCCGAGACCCCTTCTCCGTGCCATTCGCTTCAGGTTAGCCATTTAGAGGTACCTGAAACACCTACTGTGTCCCATTTATCAGGAGATGGTTCTGCAACAACTCCTGTTTACCGTTTGCTTCAAGTTGTACACACGTAAATATGTGTCTGACGTTTCTTAACGTCGTACTTCTAAATAACATATAAAACCAATAAAATATGACAGAACGTTTCCGTACGTTGGACGTTTGTAGACGTTGTGTGCATATTATATATAACAGTATCCTAAAAACACGGCACGACGTTTGCAGACGTTCAACGTCAATAAACGTTGTAGACCAATTAGAATGACGTGCTGTACAGGCAATGACTGAGCGTCTATAAACGTTGGCGTTAGATAACGATAGTGCCGCTATTGGCCAAATGTATCGAAAAAATACGACTCGACGTCAACAAACGTCTAACCATTTTGTATGAAGAATTGATGTGTCATTCTACATATAGCACGTGATCGAGTACCGTCCGCGAAAGGGGTAAATAAGCTCAATACTCAGTAAATAAAATTTTCTTCCACCGGCTAGCGTCAGAGATATTATATGGCATGAGACCCTGATTACCTATCTTCGGGTTTTTTCACATGTAGTTTGTATGTAGTAAATAAGAGTCCTTTGATTTGGTCTTCACATAATATATCACATTTATTGTCAACACTGCATCACACCAGATAGCATTCAGTACACAGAAAATTGTATGTTGAACTTACAATTTATGATGAATCACTTTTACCCTATCGTTCGAAGATCGAAGATTAAAGGTCCACAAGCAGTATCTAAGCCGTGGTCATCTAATCATGGTCATCTCTGGACACGTGGACGTTGGTGTTCGGAACCTTTTGCTAAGACCGCATTGTTCTTCCAAAATATAGTGAAGTTTATGATCCGAGCATTTTATAAAGTTTTATTCTTATATTATTAAAGGTAAAGTAAGAACCCTGCCGACAAGAGAACATTTTGGTAAGACTCATAAATGCCATGCTTAAGACTTAGCGTCAGTACAGAAAAAAACCCAAAAAGAGTAACTACTTACATTGTCCTACATTCTTATGCTTACAGCATTTGAACTTGACTCTGGTCCCTTTTACACCTCGAGCCATCATTAGGTGCTTTTAAGTAGCCTTTTCCAATATATAAAATTTAATATGCAGACTCGCTGCAGATCAAGTTGGAGAAAAAAAACGTCAAACGACAATCCGTCATCTGTTTACTCGCAAAATAACGCTCCATTCCACGAATCTAAATTTATTCTATTTTTAAGTGTTACAATACACCTTACCCCGGTTAAAAAATTTTTTTTACTCAAAAAAAATTTTTTTTTAAAGACTACAATGCCATGTACATTTAGAATCTCACCAAAACCCTTGGCAGAAGCTAAGGCAACTCGAAACAAATCTGAATCAAGATACCCCTCAGACACAATGATTAAATTACTACTATATAAGTAAGTACTAATTCAATTTAAGTTTTCAATTTAGTGTTAAGTACCAAATGAAAATCAAGAAACAGGATGAGAAGGTATGCATAACCCCCTATACTCCTTAACAAAAGTCTGTATGTAGGTATGCACACATTCAAACAAGGTTCTAAGTTAAATTTATCACACAATTACTTATTTTTAAATCTAAGTATTTGTGATATAAAATTACTAATAAGTTTAGTTTAATTAAATAATCAATACTCCTTAACATAGAGTATTGTTATTCCTAAGTATCTATTAATTTCATATTTAAGTAACCAATAAATAACAAGTATCAAGAATCTATAAATTTTAAATTCAAATAACTATGATACTAGGAGTATCAAGTATTCACAAGAAACTATTTCAAAACTAATAAAAAATAAGTATTTAGTTTTGACAACATTAATCTCTTATTCAAGTAATTGAGATTCAATGAGTAAGTATAAAGTTTTATTTCATTACCCTCAATCTCCAATCCAAGTAAGTAACAAATACCCTAACAACAAGTTCTTAAAGAAAGTAACATCACATCACAAATCTAAGTGATTGTGATTTATCTATGTATTGAGTTTAACTTTGTAGTTAAGTAATTTACAAAATCACACTCTATATAATTGAAATTCAAAAGCATTAAGGGTAATTTAATTAAAGAAGTTTATCAGAAACTGTTTAATCCAATTACATAAGTATTGGCTTGGGAGCAATTTAAGCATGAACCCCAAGCCAAAAACTAAAAGTGAATTGAGGACTATTTGCCCAACTAAACGAATATGGGTATTCAATACCAGACACACTTACCGTGTATCTTTTAATGGACAGACTTACGAATATCCTAGCCAATTGTTAACAAAATAAACGAATTGGGGTTCAACTATCCATCTAAACAAATTCGGATATTCAATATACCAGACACATTTATCATGTACCTATCTTTTAGTGAACAAATCTTAAGATGTCCTATAATCAATTCCATAAGTGAACTAAATATATAATTCGACTCCACCACCACGATCACGATCTCCGGCCACCGTAGACCCCGGCCTGAGGACGGCGAGTAATGGGTAGCTCGCCGTGCGATCAGCACCAGGCACGAGAGTCGACGGCGCGTAGTGTTCCACGCGCGCCTCAAAGTTGTCAGCAAAAGAGACGGGGCCCGTCATGGTCGATGCCTGCCCGGGGGTTGAGGATAAATTCGAAAGAGTTACCTCGCCCCCGGGCACGTAGGGCAGGGAGGAACAGGGGTGGGTTTTAGTCAGTAAGAGTCTGACACGCCCTTCCGCTCCACCCTAGAGCGGAAGAAGTCATAAGATGATTTCCCACCCCCCCAAAAAAAAAAAATACAGTACGACAGGTCTAATCACGGACTTATAGATTTTTCCCTTTAACTTAAAGGGCATCCGTCGGTCGCAAGTTGTTCCAGTGTCCTGTCGCCATTTCATCCATCCTGAGTTGATCCTGTGCGTTACGTCTCGGTCTATATCGCCATCCCCCTGAACAAGCGACTCGAGGTATCGAAAGTCGGAGCAGATCGGTATAGGCGTTCCGTTGAGAGCTACAGGCATAGGACTGGAGAGACCGCCGAAATCGCAGAACAAATATTCCGTTTTGGTTCTGCTCAATTTCAGGCCCACAGCCTCCAGTCTTTGCCACCACGCCTCCAATCTGCTCTAAAGCCGCTTTCGGCAACCAGCACAATGTCATGTCAGTACTAGTCACAAACACAAGTGTCTCTGAGCAGTTTAGCACAAGTGAATCCTACTAGTTTATGAGGGTTCAAATGTGAACCTTGGTCAATGTTACTGTCTGTAGGATGGGGTGGTTACGTTTTGTATTGAGTTTTGTTTGTAAGTAATGTATTGAGTTCCGATTGAAAGTGAGTTATAATATATATTTAATTGTCTGTCGTTCGGTATGAACTCTTTCGTTAGTAAGGATGGGGTAAATTGGAACCTGTAAGAGATGTTAATAATTAATGCTTGATTGTTAATGGATTAATGGTTAAGGGTTTGTTTTTTGTCAAAAGGGCCGCTAATATTTTCTGGAAAGACTAGTTTTTTTTTTTTTTTTTTTTAAAACGTTGCCCCACACTAGGAATATTCCTGTATCGTGGGTGCGTTCACAAACATGTAAATTCACATACACAAGACACCCAGACCCGGAACAACTATCTGCAGGTCATACAAATATTTGTTCCGTGCGGGGATCGAACCCGCGACACGCAGCGCAGCAGCCGAACGCTCAACCACTGCACCAACCGTGCCGTCTAATATATACTAGTTCTTTTGGAATTTTGAAAATAATAATTAAAAACAATCCTACTAATATTATAAATGCGAAAGTTTGTATGTTTGTATGTTTGGCTGAAGGTATCGCAAAAACGGCTGAAGGGATTACAATGAAAATTTGCACACACGTAGGTCATAACCTGGATTAACACATAGGCTACTTTTTATCCCGGTAAATGACAAGACTTAGCGAAGGCTGAGGTGGAAGTAGAAATCCAAAGTCAGGCTGAACGAGCGCACACGCTCAAAAAGTACTAGGACACCAGAAACATGACAATTATTTCCAGGGCTGAAATCATGAGAGATAAAGACTCACAAAGTACCAGGAGACCAGAATCATGAATAGGTGTTTTCGGGGATACAATCCTAAGCTGTATAGCTTCACAAACCACCAGGATACCAGAATCAAGAAGAAGTGTTTCCGGGGCTATAATCCTAAACGGTGTAGATTCACAAACTACCAGGAGATCAGAATCACAAAACATATTCCGAAGCTGGTATTAGGAGAGGTAGAGATTTACAAATTACCAGGAGACCAGAAAAATGAGTAGAATTTCCAGTGCTGAAATCATGACCGGTAAAGACTCACAAAGTACCAGGAGACCAGAATCATGAATACGTATTTTCGGGGCTACAATCCTAAGCTGTATAGCTTCACACACCCACCAGGAGCCCAGAATCAAGAAGAAGAAGTGTTTCCGGGGATTGAATCCTGAGCGGTATATATAGATTCACAACCTACCACGAGATCAGAATCACAAAACATATTCTGAAGCTTAAAGAATTTTTTTTTTTTAATTATCCTACTAATATTATACCTAAATGCGAAAGTTTGTATGTTTGTTTGTATGTTTGGCTGAAGGTAACGCAAAAACGGCTGAAGGGATAACAATGAAATTTTGCACGCAGGTAAGTCATAGCCTGAATTAACACATAGGCTACTTTTTATCCCGGTAAATGACAAGACTTAGCGAAGGCTGAGGTGGAAGTAGAAATCCAAAGTCAGGCTGAACGAGCGGACACGCTCAAAAAGTACTAGGAGACCAGAAACATGAGAAGTATTTCCAGGGCTGAAATCATGAGAGCTAAAGACTCACAAACTACCAGGAGACCAGAATCATGAATAGGTGTTTTCGGGGCTACAATCCTAAGCTGTGTAGCTTCACAAACCACCAGGATACCAGAATCAAGAAGAAGTGTTTCCGGGGCTTCAATCCTGAGCGGTGTAGATTCACAACCTACCAGGATATCAGAATTACAAATCATATTTCGAGGCTGGTTATAAAGAGAGGTAGAGATTTACAAATTACCAGGAGACCAGAAACACAAGAGTCGCAAACTACCAGGAGATCAGAATCACAAAACATATTCCGAGGCTGGTATTAGGAGAGGTAGAGATTTACAAATTACCAGGAGACCAGAAAAATGAGAAGTATTTCCAGGGCTGAAAACATGACCGGTAAAGACTCACAAAGTACCAGGAGACCAGAATCATGAATACATATTTTCGGGACTACAATTCTAAGCTGAATAGTTCACACACCACACCAGGAGCCCAAAATCAAGAAGAAGTGTTTCCGGGGCTTGAATCCTGAGCGATAAAGACTCACAAAAGGAGACCAGAAACACAAAAAGTATTCCGGGGCAGGAAACATAAGAGGTAGAGAAAGATTCACAAATTACCAGGAGAACAGAAACGTAAAGAAGTAAAATTTCCGAGCGGTATAGATTCACGCACTACCAGGAGATCAGATTCACAATAAGTATTCCGAGGCTGAGATCATGAGAGGTAACAACATCTTGAATAAGTATTTTCGGGGCTGGAATCCTGAGCGGTATACATTCCCAGGCGTATAGACTACCAGGAAACAGAATCATGAAGAAGAGAAATTTCAGACCTGCACGCGGATGAAACCACAGGTAAACTACCAGGGTGCCAAAATCGTGAAAAAGTTAATTTAATATAAAGGTATAGATTGACAACCTAGAAGGAGATCAGAATCACAAAATAAATAACAAAACTTCGACGTCAAACGGCGACACAAACGCAAAAAAAAAATAGGTAGCCCATAGAAAAGAGATGTTCGGCGTAGCGCAAAAAATCGCCGTTCAACTTTGGTAAGCTCTGCGAATGTAGGCAATTCTAATTTACTCGTATCATGATCCTAGCCTGTACTAACTTTCAATCTTTCACAAATGTTCGATTTTTCATAACTGACTATGTATGGATTTTAATTTCTACAGTGTTTTTTTAACGTGCTACTCTCTGGAAATACCACTCAAATTTATGATCATACTTTTCACGCGGGCGAAGCCTCGGGCAAGAAGCTAAGCACCAATTTAGGATATGTTCGGCACCCAATAAATGAAAGAGTCTCAATATGGTAAACTATTATATTTAACACGGTAAGAGTAACAAGATAGGTACCCCAACACACTGAGCGAGTGTGTGTGGCCCCTACAGTCTTTATGTGGAACTATGACGTTCAAAAAAATTTGGCTTTCAGCCTAATTTAAATAACTTTTGATTTTGATTTCTACAGGGTTTATTTTACGTGCTTCGCGGGCGAAGCCGCGGGCGGAAGCTAGTATCTTTATATAATAAATAACACAAATCACAATATTATAAAAAATCTTTTAGATTATAGGATGGGCTTCACTCGACACGGGGTCGAGACTTATCCACAAAAGCTTCACGACCAGGGCTTGTCCTGGTCAATTGCTGATTCTGCCGGGTCTGGGATGATGAGCTGGGTTGATCTCGATGAGGCGGCTGCTAGGCTCTGGGATGGGATGGGCTCTTTTCGCGATGAGACGGCTGCTGGGCTCTGGTATAAGATGGGCTGGGTTCGATCACGTTGAGGGCGCCAGTGTCACGTTGAGGAGCCGGAGTGGTGGTGTGTCACGTCGAGGAGGACGTAGAGCAGGAGGACCGTAGATGAGAGTTAGATGAAGATAAACACGACGAGTTCAGACGTATATTTTATTATATATAGTAGGCTTGATTATATGGAGCACTTATTAATAGTACGTACACCATACACTGTGACCAGGTAAAGGAATAAATAGTATTATTGCTAGGAACTGCCTGGTTATAAAAGCTGCACTTCACTGTTCTAGTAACTCTTACAAACTGGTAACTGTCATCTATTGGATGGAAGGCAAATGACAATGATGGATAGGAGCTTAATCGAGCTCGGCAGCAGAATTAGATCTGATTTTTAATATAAAAACAGAGACTAGACAGAGAAAGCAAGTAATATTTGAATTTTAAATTAAAAAAAATGTAGGAAAGAACGTAATTTTGGAATACAGGTCATAAAATAAACAATGCTTTTTTAACACTGCCTTGTTACAGTCGTTACCGCCAACGGCCTGATTGCCAAAAGCCTCGACGACCACCTGTCGAAGCTGTCGTTGCGCGGTTGGATCAAGGCAGTTTTGCTCTCTCGATTGCCACGGCTTTCTTAGCTTTTTTTCTTTAACGCATCATACTCGCTCTTTTTTTCAGCTTTCAAACTAACGCTTTCCAGTACTACACTTTGCCTTCCTTGAATTGCTTCTTTTTTTTCTTCAACACTTCCTGTATTTATGTAGACCACCATCTATCCCTCTCTATTGTGCCCCTTCCTTTTGTCGCTCCCAAATTTTCGTTTGCTGCATCCCTAATACACCCAGCTGTCTCATTCCAGCTTTGATTTACACTTCGATCATACATGTCTACCATTTCTATCGTTTTGTCTACTAATCGTTCTCTAAACTCCTTCGCACAATTATTCTTCTCTAGCATATGCCATTTTATTTTAGGAGGAGGACGCTCTTTGCTTTTTGTACACTGTGTTTTTATCGCTAATACCATAACCAGGAGCCTGTGCTGTGAGACTAAGTCTTGTCCTGGCAGCACTTTGCAGTCTTTGACGTGCCTAATATGGTTGCGCCTAACTAAAAAATAGTCAATTTGAGTCTTGTGGTTACCACTTTTGTATGTGGCTACGTGTTCATCTCTCTTCTGGAACCAAGTGTTGGCTACTGCCAGATCAAATGCGGTAGTGGATTGCAACAGCGTCTCCCCCTCGTTATTTGGACTTTCAAAACCCCATCCTCCATATACTCTTTCATAACAATTTCTTGTTCTTCCTACATGCCCATTAAAATCACCTCCAACTATCAATTCCTCATGCACGGGGATGGTCATTACAGTTGTATCAAAATCCTCCCAAAACTTCTCTTTCACCCTTTTGTCACATCCTACCTGCGGGGCATACACACTAACTATATTCAGCATCACATTTTCCATCATAACTTTCACAACTATCAATCTATTATTAATTCTTTTAACCTCCATCACGCTTTCTTTCAATTTATTATTCCTACGCCATTTCTTTTACCGTCACTTCCATAATAGAAAAACTTGTATCCTTCACCAATTTCCCTCGCCTATTAGAATTCGAAAAATGATACCTAGTGGATATTGTGATGTAAATTGGTGTAGCTTTGTGTCTCAAGTGTCTATGCAACTGGACAATATGTGGAATCATTGAAACAGGCGCGATCTCCGTAAAATAAAGCTGAGAATTTTGTCGTAGTATTGTATACCTCAGCGAAGCTTGCCGAGAAAGCTGCTCGACTCATTTGCTACCAAATAATACAAAAACATTAGAATGTGTTATATCTGCATTCTAATGGGGAAAAAGTGTCAGTATTCTGTATCTAAAACTGAATACTTTCTGCACTTGACACTGGCTAAGTGCACAAACCGTGCGAACGGATTATTAAAAAAAAAATAGGAACCATTGAGTTCTGCCACACGGAGTTGCAGAAAAGTGTAGAATTTGGTATTGTATAGAAAATTAGCTGTTTATAGCTTAGGGACAGGAGGATGAATTCGGTAAACACGTCTGCAGCAGGTAGGTTAACAAATACTAATTATATATATAAAATGGGTTAATCCTACTAATAATGTTATAAATGCGAAAGTTTGGACTGTGGAGCTCACAATGGGCCTTAGCAGAAGGTTTAAAGTCACCCAAAGGGCAATGAACAGGGCTATGCTCGGAGTTTCTTTCGTGATCGAATCAGGAATGATGATATCCGCAAGAGAACCAAGGTTACCTTTATAATTGCCAAACTGAAGTGGCAGTGGGCAGGGCACATTGCTCGCAGAACAGATAGTCGATAGGGCCGAATAGTATCGGAAGATGTAGCGTTGGAAGGCCTCCCACAAGGTGGACCGATGACCTGGTGAGGGTCGCGGGTAGCCGATGGATGCAAGACGCACAGGACCGGTCGTTCGTTGTGGCAACACTTGGGGGAGGCCTATGTCCAGCTGTGGACGTCCTTCGGCTAAAATGACGATGAATGTTTGGTACTCAATCACGTCAGATTCGTTCTGGCATTCGGGCGTGATTCTATTTCATTCAGATGAATGAAATTTGACACAGAGATAGATTATAGTCTGAAATAGAACACAGACTTTAATTTAGAATGGGAGAAATACTCATTCCACTGGCGAAGGTAGTCTATATTATAATAAAGTTAAAGGCGTCTTGACTCCGTACAATATACAAATATAGAGAGCGCAAAATAAAATACAAAATACAACACACATCTATATTTACAATGTAACACTTACTAGAAAATTATTCACAGTCGGTAGTCAATTACTTTGACATTTGTTACGGATAGATAGCCGAATGACTGACACTGCCAGACTTTTTAGGGTTTCAAACCCGTAGGGTCCAAACGGAACTCTTTAGCTGTCACTCACGTGTCCGTCTGTCTGTCTGTCCGTCGTCTGTCACACAGGTTTTACAGCCAAACGGTTGGAGCTACTGTCTTCAAATTTTCACAGCATAATCATCTTGTTGACCCAAAGACATGCAAATAGTCAAAAATACATTTGGTACGGAACCCTAAATGTGTGAAGTCCGACACGCACTTGGCCGGTTTTTTTTTATAGGCTGTGGGTAATTATCAATTAACTTCTGCGGCTCTGGGTGGAGCGAGAGGACGTGTCAGACTCTTACTGACTAAATCCACCCGGGTTCCTTCAGTTGCCTGAGCCAGGGCAACCTTCGATCAGTCCCGTGACCCCGGTAGAACGCTGCCAGTCTGATCGCGTGGTATCGTGTACCCAGTAACTGGGTGAATCTCCTGGCGTTTTGTAGAAAATAATGACGAAGTGTTGCCGACAATGACGAATCGTGGGAAATTCAACTTTAAAACACTATCACTAAAGTACACTACGTGTAGTACTAGGCGATGAATACCGTTTGCGACCAAGCCGGGGCAAAGGATCTGACTTGAGGAGACAAGAGTGTGGAAGCGTGCCTGTCAGATCCCCGGCTCCAACCTGATCGCAAACTTGTCTGCAAGTACGCTGAGCTAAAGAATAATTTACAAACGTTTTTAACAACTTACCCAAGGTTGCCGAAGTCTTCGTCCAGGGACCAATCTGGCTAAATGTGTCAGAGTTAAATGTGGTAGTGTAGTGCTTGTCAGTAGGTATACCAGACTCCAAAGGTGACTTCAAAAAGGCGCCGGTGATTCCACAAGCGCGTAGTCTCTCACGAACCAACCAAACTATCAAGTATCTTCAAAAATAACCCGTTTCACAACATCAAGTAGGGTTTCAATCAAATTTAGTTCAATAGCAAACAATTAGGTTCAAAACCAACAGATTCGGCCAGATTAAATCGCAAGCCACTAAATTATATTTCCAACACGTTTTTTCACTACGGTCAAACCAAGAAGTGACAGATGACAGGAAAAAAATCATAGAGTATAAAAAGAAAGGGTGTAACAACCAAGGCTGCGTTCGGAAATGCACTCGAACCGAACAAATACTACTAGTGTACTTTAATACTAGTGTATTAGAGTTGAATTTCCTACGAACTGTCGGCAACGCTCCGTTATTATTTTCTGCAAACCGCCAAGATTCACCCTACTGTGTTGTGGAGGTCAGATAAGCAGTCGTTTCATGTAACATACTGGTACTCAGCTGCGTCCTTTCAGACTGATAGCTGACCATGACATGGTTGGGAAAACAGAAATCTTTTGGAGCAGTTCAACTCCCTCTTTTCCTCTTTTATTTTTCTTCTTCGCCTCAGATTTTTTAATCCAATCTTTCAGGTATTTTATCTTACGAGCTCTTTTTATCCGATCAGTAGAACTGGATGCGAAAAGCATAGGACCAGTTGATGATGTGGGGACTCCTGGGGGAGGTCTATGTCCAGCTGTGGACGTCTTTCGATCGAAATAATAACGTTGATGGATAATAACGAGTTTCCTTAGTACTTTTGTCATTGTCATTGTTCCTGTCAAGAGTATCGTCAAGTTTTTCTTGAAATGGTGTTGCCTTTTTGTGGGTAAGCTTTCTATTTCTTTTGCTAAAATAATAAGTCCTACCTGGACGGTTTAAAAAGTCTGTTGTACGAGGTCTTTTCTTAATTCTGAAGTTTTTCGAAGGGATTACCCTGAATGTCGCCTGGCTACTAGGCACTGGCGTCACAGTTCTCAAAATGAAGTTCTTGTCATTCATATTTGGGCTTTCTGGTCTTTCATACATAATATTATGGTTTAATCTATTAGGTTTCTTTCTCTTTCGCATAATTTTGTATGGATAATGGTGTAGTTTTTTCTTTTTTTTTCTTGGTTTTAATCCCTTTTCTGGCTTGCCTGTAAAAAATATAAAAATGTTTAGGCGCAGTTATTATACGAATTCTAATGGTTTTTAATTGAACATGACATCTAAACGACTAGTCTTATTTCGTTGAAAAAATATATGTTACTCTAGACAATTTCCGTCGTAATTTAATATGTGAATATTAAAAAATGTATTTATAGAACATAGTGTAATTAAATTTGTAAAGTTATGTCTAACGCGTATAAAAAATTGAGAATCAGGTAAAAACTATAAAGCGTATTTTTATGAAACTTTTTTAATAATTTATATTTTAGTATACGCGTTTTAGTATGATACTTGTTGTTTTATGTATAATAAATGAATAATGCGTTTAATTTCGGACAGAGCTCCTTGATGGGCGAGTCCTATTACTGGGTGGACGTACGACGCGTTACGAGAGCTCAGCACAAAACACGTAAGCTAACCACTCAAGGTCATTGACAGTTAATAGCGCCTTAATGCGTCCATGTAGTAGAAAACGATTATTGCGCGAATTTGTGATCATCGCGTTCATGTTTTCGGCAAAAGCGGAACAGAAGGCGCCATTTGAAGATGAAGTCGACAAATTATCAGATAACTTCTCCCGCCCCAGGTAGAGCGGAAGGACTTGTCAGACTTTTACTGACTAAATCCCACCCCTGTTCCTTCAGTTGCCTGTGACAGGGCAAGGTGACTCTTTCAAACAATCCAATAGAAGGCGCCCGGACATCGTGTTCGGTTTTACTGAATATAATTATGAACGCGACGATCGCGTGTTAGCGCGATGACCGCTTTCTATTAGAATGACGCCTAAGTCCTTAGTACAAGTCATCTTGTTGCGAGTTTTATATTACGAGTTTTAACTAAAGAGACTGTCGCACAGATAATAATTCCAAGAAGAGGTGAAGGACGGGGAGGGAGGGGGTGGAAGGGATTACGGGTGTTGTGTCTGGTCCGGGCAACTGCCCGATGATTGGTTTCTGACTGTTGTATATGTTCAAATCGCGTGGAGATCTCTGCTTGCGCGATATAGGATTTGTTGTTTTAAGTTCGTTTTTGTGGCGTCATAGATGTCGCTACAATAATATGAGTGCGAAAATAACTCTAGCTTTTGAAGACACGAATACCTTAGTAGCTGGGTTAGGTATGGAGGTTGATAAGGATGTCGTATGACGTAATCTGGGGTCCAAATGGGGAACTTACCAAGCCAGCGGAGGTTCGTTTGTCGGGGTCCCAATGGGGGTCTTACGGTTAAAGAAGTGTTCTAACGAAATCTATATTCCAGCATCTGCTTGCAGCCATGACATGCTTAAAAAACTGTGTTAAAAAAGGATGATAATGATATGTCTGTCAGGGGTCACCAGTGTTGCCACATGCAACAAATATGTTGTGTTGCAAACATATCATCATATCAAACAGGAAGCATCCGCTCCACAGCAGAACCCGCATCATACCTACTCCGGAGAAGGCTACTATAATGAAGACAGGCGCACCTTCATTGTGTTCAGTAACAAGTCGAGGGAACCGTTTCTTCAAGGCGGTGTTGATGGAATCGAGCAGATTTTGCCGACGATGCGGGCGTCTCTGACGCCGGCGTCGGAACGGACGCAGGAAGCTCTCTATGAGGCTGTCACAGAGCCAGTAACTGGATTTAGTTGCTGAAACCAGACATTATATTATTATTATATGTTACTGTAATGGCAATCTGAAACCTGTAACTACAAAACGCGGGGATGAGGACTTACATAGATGTATTTATGAGAGACTGGCCCGAGAAGGCAACTCAGTGGGCACACAACACACGAACAACAAAATATAAAAAAATGTGTAAAATATCCTAATGTATTATAATATAATGCAATATTAATGTAATGATATGCAATGTTAATGTAATTTAACGGAATGTTAATGTAACGAAGTGTATAGTAATATTAATGTATTTTTTATGTAAAACTTGAACCTGAAATGCATGTAAGAAGGATACACACTGCGTAGACCACAAATAAAATGAGATAAGGACATGTGGCACACAAGGTGGTCAAAAGAAACTTATTTTTCATATACTTCCGAAAAATTTATAACCACGTTCTACTCACTGTTAGGATAATTCTCAAACTCCATCAAGGCATAGAAGAGTTGTTTTCCTTCGTCGTCATTATAGAACATGTCGGCCTTATCTGTGATGGAATTCACCTCAGGCGACAACGTCTGTTTCCGCCGAAGCAGCATGTGGAACATCATGGACGCATAGGCTGCAACAAGGCACAGTAGTAGGTATTTTGAACCTAACTAATATTCTTCTTTGCTTTCTTCTTATTTTTTAAAAACGTTGCCCCGCACTTGGAATTACTCCAGTATCGTGGGTGCGTTCACAAACATGTAAACTCACATACACAAGACAACCAGACCCGGAACAACTATCTGTAGGTCATACAAATAATTTTCCCGTGAATTTTTTTTTTAAATGTGTTTTTGTTTTTTGTATTTTTTGTGTTTTATGTATGTGTTTTTTTTGTTTTTTTTTTATTTTATTGAAGTGAAACTTCTTTAGAATCGTTGTGATTTCAAACCGGATGCAACGGAAAAAACGACAGGTAAGAGACTCAAATACAAAAGAGCGAGAGAGCAGATGACGGCGAGAGGAGAGGGCGAGCGCGACGCGGGGCCTGGGGTCCCGTCACTTCGCTACCGATCATCAACTTTAGACAACTATTGCTCACCTTTGGTCACCTTTTGACAATCTTTTCCCACCTTTGACCACTTTTGACCACCGATTGCTCACCTTTCGCTCACCTTTGACCACCTATTGCTCACCTTTGACCACCAATTGCAAACCTTTGACCAACTTTTGCTCATCTTTGGCTACCTTTTGACCATCTTTGCCCACATTTGCCCATCTTTGACCACATTTGACCACCGATTGCTCACCTTTCGCTCACCTTTGTCCACCTATTGCTCACCTTTGACCACCAATTGCAAACCTTTGACCAACTTTTGCTCACCTGTGGCCACCATTTTGCTCACCTTTGGCCACCTTTTGACCATCTTTACCCATCTTTGCCCACATGAAGTTTCACTTCTATCGTGTGTGAATCGCACACACACCTTTTTTTTTTGTTTTTATTTGGTACGGAGCCCTAAAAAAACGCAAATGCGCAAAGGCTTTGGGTCAACAAGATGCTTCTACTATGAAAATTTTATGACTGTAGCTCCAACCGTTTGGCTGTAGAACCTGTGTGACAGACGACGGACAGACAGACAGACGGATACGTGAGTGACAGCAATAGGGCTCCGTGTGGACCCACTGGGTACAAAGCCCTAAAAAGGAAGTTTGTTTGTTACCTTTTCACACCTAAACCATTAAATATTGATGAACGACATTAGCAAGCATCCAGGAAAAAAGTTTAAAGTTACAAAAACATTTTTTTAAACAAGCTTTTATATCGGCTATCTCAAATTAAATGTGATCGGTGGGGTTATGTTGTTTTATCACAGAGATGCCGTGGCCACCTTCCAGCTTCATCATCAGACCCTGGATATTGTCTAGGCGTAAAATGCTTCTCAAGACAAATCAAACGAGCCCAGACTCGTTGCGTTTATCTTGTTTAGTTCAGAAGTTCCTATGGCCATCTTCCGTCTCCATCATCAGACCAGCTTTATGGTACCATATCATTGTATTGTCACCGAAGATACATATTTACATCAAATTTGAGTCCAATCGAACATCGGGAAGTGGGTCTAATTTGAGTTGCAAGATTCCACCCTTTTTTTTTTAACGAACATAGTTAATTACATACATACATACATTGCAAGTTAAATAAAAGCTTGTAAAAAGTACTGTTCCCGAGAGAAAGAACAATAACTTTTGACGGTCACAATTGCTTTAGGACGCCAGGCCCTGCAGTCTCGACATTGATAGCGATCGCTATCTCGTATCGATCGGTCGCTACGTCGGAAAAATGATTTATTTTCTTGAAATATGTACAGAGACCAGCAGATCAGTTGATCAGTTTTCATGAAAAATAGTCCTTACAAGTTAAAATTTACGCCGTCTCTGTACACATTTTAAGAAAATCAATTATTTTTCCGACCGATTTACCGATCGTTAGGACATAGCGATCGCTATCAATGTCGAGACTGCAGGCCCAGGCCCTGCAGTCTTGACATTGATAGCGATCGCTATGTCCTAAAGATCGGTCGCTACGTCGGAAAAATGATTTATTTTCTTGAAATATGTACAGAGACGGCGTAATATTTAACTTGCAAACACTATTTTTCATGAAAACTGATCAACAGATCTGCTGGTCTCTGTACATATTTCAAGAAAATCAATTATTTTGCCGACGGATTTATAAGTCGGAAAAATAATTGATTTTCTTGAAATATGTACAGGAGACGGCGTAAATATTAACTTGCAAGCACTATTTATCGTGAAAACTGATCAACTGATCTGCTGGTCTCTGTACATATTTCAAGAAAATCAATTATTTTTCCGAGACGTAGCGACCGATCGTTAACATAGCGATCGTTAACTATGTCGAGACAGCAGGTCCGGCAGTCTCGACATTGATAGCGATCGCCACGTTAGCTACCGATCGCTATTTACCAGCCGTTAAAAAACTCCCTCATTTGTGCGGAAAAATTTTAGATCTTAGCCTGAAAAAAATAATTGATTTTCTTGCAATATGTACAGAGACGGCGTAAATTCTAACTTGCAAGCAATATTTTTTACATGAAAACTTATAATTTATTTAAATTTTAATGAATATATTTACCGCTTGTAACAATTAAATTAACTTGTCAAAATATAAAAGGACATAAAAGTTTGCCTCCTTGCAACATTATTTTTATAGCGACCGATCGTTAGGACATAGCCATCGCTATCAATGTCGAGACTGCAGGGCCAGGCCCAGATAGCACAACGTGTCATATTCACACGGGAGCAAAATATCGAATAATTTTGCTCCCGTGTGAAGCCGGGGCGGGTCGCTCTAATTATAATTTTTTTCGGGATGAAAGGTACCCTCTGTACTGCTCATAACATACAGCGTGTAAAAAGACACATCACAGAGCCGTTAACTACGCATACTGTACGTCCAACAAAGTAGTTATGCGCAAAAATTATTGCTGAGAAATGACTTTTATTTTTTATTCCGCGCAATGTAACGCGAACACAGGCAAGTGGAGTAAAACCCCGCCCCTTCACCCTAAGTCACGTAGGTACTTGTCGGATACGTTTGATAATTATTGCGTTTTCGTTACTGCAAATTCGTAATGTCGAAATTTCGAAAAAAAAATCGAAAATTCAGGTAATGTTTGTTTGGAAAAAGTTTAGTAATAACACTTACAATTCATTTTCGTAAAAAGTAAAAAAAAATAATTGAAGAACCAGCGGATTCCTAGGTATGGTCTCGTGGAAAAAAATTATCAAAATAATGGATAGAATATGTGGCTTTCGGCTTCGGAAACTGTCTTTTTGGCGAAGGTGTTCAGTGGGGTTAGACAAAATACTTTTCTGTTATCATTCACGCTAACGCTTCGTGCAAAATGTATGGCAACGACATTACCTGCGGAGAGAACTGTCACGTATCTCAGGCCCAGTAATGTCATTGCCATACATTTTGCACGAAGCGTTAGCGTTAACGTTAACAGAAAAGTTTTTTGTCTAACCCCCATTTCAGTGGTATAGGCGTGAAAATGTAACAAACAAACAGCGGGATGGGAAATCATCTAATGACATCTCTCGCTCTGGGTGGAGTGGGAGGGCGTGTCAGACTCTTACTGACCTGCCCAGGGGTTGAGGATAAATTCGAAACAGAGTTACGTCGCCACTGGGCACTCAGGGCAGGGAAGGGACAGCGGTGGGTTTTAGTCAGAAAGAGTCTGACACGCCCTCCCGCTCCACCCAGAGCGGGAGATGTCATTGAATGATTTCCCGCCCCACAACAAAAAAAGACTCTTACTGACTAAAACCCACCCCTGTTCCTTCCCTGCCTGAGCGCCCAGAGGAGCGGTAAAAACTTACTTTCGCATTTATAATATTATGTAACCAAAATTAATTAATTACTCTATTTAGTTACGTTATTCAATCTGCCTAGCCTTTTCCCAACTAGCTGCCAGTCTAACCGGATGCAGCTGAATACTAGTATTTTACATGGAGCGACTGCCTATCTGACCTCTACAACCCAGTAACTGGGTAATACGATACCCCTTGGTAAAACTGGTTGTCAGACTTTCGGGCTTCTGACGACCCGTAACGACTGTCAAAGATCCACGATTGACAGCCGGAACCAACGGCTTAACGTACTTTCCGAGACACGGAGGAGTCTCGGTATGTAAAGATGGTCACCCATCCATGGACCAAGCGTAGCTGCAAGCGTAGCTTAACCTGATGGAGCGATCCGTGCGGCTTTAGTTAATTTAGTTACGTTATTATAAAGGATAAATAACTAGTTCTATTCAACTTAAGCTTGCCAAATGGATGTTGGCTAGAATTATTTGCGTCGGTCATAGTATCTCAATTGACTATACAAATACAATACAAAATACAAATACAAATACAAAATAGAAAATAGTTTTATTGTGCCAGAAAAATAATTACATTTAATCGTGTATCGAGCCTCCTTTTAAGCATACAATGCCTGTATTAGGAGGATCCGCTCTTTCAGTTCATTGTACTAACTAAAGTTAATAGTGTACTGTGACCAAGGGTAAATATGCAGTGTGATAGTACATTTTCTGTATTTAGCTTGAAACATTAAATTTTAATAATCTTGTGAAAATAAAAATAAAAACACGAGTAAAGTTGCAATTTAAATTATTAAGAGTAAGCATGGAAATTTCATACATCTTATTCCCAGTTAGTGCCAGTAATATGGTGTAAAGTGTGGTAAGTAGTGCGGTGTTATTTGTGGTTGTGGTCAGGCGCGCGATGTGGAGTGATGTGGGGCGTGGTGCGTGGTTTGGTGTGAGGTGTATGGTGTGGTTTGGTGTGTTGTATTGTGGTGTGTGTGATGAGGTGTGTGTTGTGGTATATGTGTGTGGGTGTGTGGTGTGGTATATGTGTGTGAGTGGGTGTGTGGTGCTTTAAGTTATGGTATATATGTGTGATATATTTCGGCTACTCAACGTGTTCCAGGAGTGCCTCGGTTTCTTCAAAGGTAAGTGGTTTTATCCAGTCTATTACATTTTTTTTACAATCGTGGTAACTTTTATTATATACATACACATGTTTGTTAATTTTGTTATAGAGCTCAGTAGAGCGTTTATGGAATTGTTTGCATGCAAATCTAGTTTTGGTTTGGGGAACTTGGACAACTAAATCTTTTCTCCTTTTAGATTTTTCGTTATCTTTATATGGTAAGAATTTATGTTTTTTTAATATGATTTGGGTTACATACAGTTTTCTTACAGACAGTAAATCACTTATTTGGTATAAGCTTGCAGTGGAGAATCTTTTATTTTTAAAATACATTATTTTTATTAAAGCACGCTGCGCTCGTTCTATGTGTAGAAATTTTGTTTTTGCTGCACCGCCCCAAATTGGGATACAATATAATAGTACAGACTGGGCCAGTGCTACATATATTTAATTTAGGAGATTTCTGTAACGGTTCTTACTGCTCTCTCTTTTAGTTGGAACAATATGTCTGAGGGTTTTAAAGATCCAACTGAGTTTTCTTATTCTCCCCCAAATTTTCTCAAGTCGTGGGTACCAGGACAGTGCCTGATCTACCACAACTCCAAGATATTTAGTTTCAGCGGCCTTTTCAATACACGGGCAGTTGCAGCCTGCAGTAGGCACGTCCCCACATAGGTGTACTTTTAAATCTAACTCTTCAGCAGGTTGCGTTCGGTTACTGATACTAAAGCACATATAGTTTGAATTGACTAACAACATGGATGTAAATTATTATACACAACTTTCAGACGGGCATTCTTGTTCCGACGGCACGGTTGGCGTTCGTGTTGTGGTTGAGTGTTCGGCTGCTGCACTGCGTGTCGCTGGTTCGATCCCCGCACGATACAAATATTTGTATGGCCTACAGATAGTTGTTCCGGGTCTGGGTGTCTTGTGTATGTGACTTTACATGTTTGTGAACGCACCCACAATACAGGAATAATTCCTAATTAGGGGTAACGTTTATAAAAAAGAAAAACCGTCGAACCCAAAGACTACAATAGTATAATATTATATAATAATATAATAGTAATAGTAATCGAGCCTGACGTTGGAAAAAAAAGTAATACTGAGTGCAAGTATAAAAGCTCTTATTTGATATGTATGATTATGTTGAACTATAAACCTAAGAATGTCATTGTTCCAAGTCCAACAACAACAAGGTTATGGACTTCTTTATACTCATGGAATCCACGTCATGGTCGGCAGAAGTACGTCCTACCTGGTGTCGGTGCTATGAGGTCACGCGGGGCAGGGCGTGACCTTTTCTCCTTGGGGGAAACCGACCTTTAAAGTGACTTGATATTTCTACCTGACACAAGTGCGAGATTTTGGAGTATGATTAAAATTAGTTAGGATATTATGTGCGGACGGTGCACCTTGAATAACTTGATGACGAATGAACTTACTCTGTACGACGTCTATGTCTTCCTCTGACATTAATCCTACCAGCTTACAAATGACTGTTTGGAGTGGCTCATCGATCCAATCTAGGCGGCCATTGTTCCACAAACTGTAAGTAAATAGTAAGTAAGTTATGACCGACAACGTGTACCGAAGAATATCTACAGAACACGTCTAGATTTGGCAGAATTTATAAAAGTTATGCCTCTGAAAGTGAGCTAAGTACATCACTTCTATCAAGGGCTGTCAGTCAAAGCCACCAGTTTTTATACGTCTGTAGCGACATCATGTTCCACAGACACATATGAATTGAACATATACAACAGCCCGACAGAACATCGGACAGTTGCCCGGACCAGACACAACACCTTTCTGGTCGCTACATTGTCAAATTTATGCTTCATATGAGGCGGTGAGCACCAGAGTGGCCTATCTTTTCCAGACACAATTAAAAATGTTTTGCGTGGAAATGATAGGTCATTCTGGCGCTCACCGCCTCATATATTGTGAAGCAAGCATTAATAAGTGGGTGCAGTGATGCACCCGTTGATTTTAAATAACATTCTTATTAGGTAGGAATATGTATGCGTGGCTATCTTTGTGAGCAGTACGTAATTATTCGTTTTTACAGTACCTTGCGATATACTCGTAGTTTTGTAGTGTGCGTGCCTGGTTACTTATCTTTTTTGGCATTCAATTAAATGGCTAGGCCGATAGTTAATTCAACTAGAATCACTCAACGTTTAACACGTTTTACTTGGCGTATTGAAAGTCAGCCCCTTGAAGATGACTGACCAAGACTCAGCCAAGTGATTCAAAACTTCAAGTTAAATGAAAAATGATGAAAGATGGGGGTTTTAAGGGAGACAGAGGGGTTATTAAGGTACAAAATCATAAATATCTCGAAAACGGTAAGTCCAATCACAAAAATAACCAAAATTTGGGCTCCCTTTATAAAACCCCGTAGAAAGATCCATAAGATCTAAATTCATAAAAAAATAATCCGCTACGAGTGCTACGACGGTCGGTGATGGTGACGGTGACGTGCGAGTTCAATAGATTTTTCCCATCTCAAAAATTTCTTTTCAAAGTTTTTCAAAGTTTTTTTCAGTTTTATCTTCAAAAAATATTATTTAATAGTGATTAAATTTATTTAAAAGGAGTGTTCGGAAAAAAATTCATTGGTGAAAAAAAAATTAGCGCGAAGGGGATGGCGGGGTCTATGTTCGCTCTCTTCGTTCGGTCACTAGACCCTGCCATCCCCTTCGAACCTAACCTATCCGAGTCGGGGTGCCCCAAGTCCCGAGCTCGCTTCGCTCGCTCTTGCATCCTAACATTACCTTTTGTACACACACACATAATCATGATCAGTGGTATCACAAAGTCATCAATATCCAATTTAACTAAATGACTAGACGACATCCAGCCATCTGGTTAAACCACTTACTTGACTTGGCTGGTTGTCCTTCAGTCATTTAATTGAATGCGGCGCGTTTAATGAACGGCCTAAGCGTCCAATAGGGAATATGCATGAAAAAAATATTTGTTATCTAACCGGTTTATCGATCGGGCCTGCGGACGGCGAGTAGTGGGTAACTCGCCGTCCGATCAGCACCAGGCCCGAGAGTCGACGGCGCGTAGTGTTCCACGCGCGCCTCAAAGAGTTGTCAGCAAAGGACGGGGCCTGCCACGGCCAATGCCTGCCCGGGGGTTGAGGATAAATTCGAAAGAGTTACCTCGCCCCCGGGCGCGTAGGGCAGGGAGGAACAGGGGTGGGTTTTAGTCAGTAAGAGTCTGACACGCCCTTCCGCTCCACCCTAGAGCGGAAGAAGTCATGAGATGATTACCCACCCCACAAAAAAAAAAAAAACCGGTTTATCGATGAATATACTTAAATAGAGTACGAACAGTGAAAGCAGAACACAAATTGATCGAAAATTAAACAAGATATATCAATTTTAAATAAATATATGTGTCCCTCTCTCGAAAACGCTGTTTTCTATGGCAGATGTATGGGCGTCATGTCCTTTGACGTCAAAGAACAC
Source organism: Polia nebulosa (assembly GCA_951329385.1). Classification (NCBI taxonomy): domain Eukaryota; kingdom Metazoa; phylum Arthropoda; class Insecta; order Lepidoptera; family Noctuidae; genus Polia; species Polia nebulosa. Next base: position 4,298,890 of record OX589608.1, read on the forward strand.
GTCGGACTTCTCTTTCTATTTATCAATATTAAAGCTTTATAACTTCGTCGCTGATGATGATATTTTGAAAATTCCTTCATATTTATTCACTGTCGTTTCTAAGTCTTCAATTCAACAAATAAAAAAATATCATGCATATTTCCTATTTAATGGCGAATTCAATGACACATACCGGTTGTAAATAGTCTCCGTATGGTACAGAGCCCTTCGGACATCCGTTGCGTTCTTCACGGCGATCAGTCTGCACAGTTCTATCATGAAGACCACCATGTAACCTTCGTCAAGTCGGTCCACCAGCTCGAGGTAGCGTTGCGTCGGCGGCAGAGGTGGTGGAGACTGTACCACATACTGTACCTCGGTTTCTGCAAAGATATTATTGGACACTCGCTAAATGGTTGCCGAGAGACTGTTCTTCTGTTCTTATCAGCAAACCCTTTCATTTGATACCCTCAGCATGGGAATTTATAAAAAATTATGTCATCTGTCATCTTTGGGAGACCGCCATATTTGATTTAGAATGACGTCACTTAGCTTTTTTTTATTGTTGATAGGCACGCGTTTGACCACCATCTCACCTGATGGTAAGCGATGATGTGGTCGAAGATGGAGCACGCTTGCCTAGAAGTAACCTATTCACTCTTGACTTAAAGACTCCCAGGTTGTAGCTATCAGGAAACACAGACATAGCTAACCATGTATTGTCATCCAAACTAAACATGTATGCAAAATTTTAGCTCAATCGGAATCCGGGAAGTGTGTCTAACTTAACTTATAAGATTTTCTTACGTATGTAGCAACATCTATGACTCTACATACGAACTAGAGCAGCAAATACCTACATCGATATCTACATATCTACAGAGTTCTCCGCGCGATTTGAACATAATTATACAACAGCCCGAAATAAACCATCCGACCACCAGACAAAACACCCGTCTGGTCGGTCCCTTTTCAATGGAGGTTTGCGGGACTTTACACTTTGTTCCGCATGCCTTTCTATAATGGTGACCCTCGACCATGAACGTGAGCACAACCTTCATCATGACGTCATCACCTCGTCAGCGCAGCCTTCGTGCTGCTACTCCAGCGTGACGTCATCATCATCACTTCCTCCAAGCTCTTCAGCAACGAGTCATACAGCCAGCCAGTACAACGACAACGACGACAACGATAACGCCGATAACGATAATGCCGACAACGATAACGCAGACAACGATAACGCCGACAACGATAACGCCGACAACGATAACGCCGACAACGATAGCGCCGACAACGATAACGCCGACAACGATAACGCCGACAACGATAACGCCGACAACGATAAACGACGACAACGAAAAACCCCGACAACGACAAACGACGACGACGCACCGCTTCGACTCACTGGAGCCCGCAGCAGTACTCCGACTCACTGGAGCCTGCAACATCATCCCGAGTCACTGGGATATCATCACCGCAGACAGTTCCGACTCACCGTGAACTATGCGCCTCTTCCGGTTCCGACTCACTGGAACCAACCTTCCACTGGCCCGGCAAGCATCACGTATGAACGACTCATCGAGAACAATCGATCTCCGATCTCCGGAGGGGAGTGATGTAGCGACATCTATGACGCTACATACGAACTAGAACAGCAAATACCTACATCGCAAGCACAGTTCTCCGCGCGATTTGAACATAATTATACAACAGCCCGAAGTCAACTATCGGGCAGTTGCCCGGACCAGACACAACACCCGAGCGAGAGGGAATAGGAGGCAGTCTCCGCCTTCTGCGAAGCGGTAATGCTCGTGAAGGCGGAGGCGGGATGCATGAGGGAAGCTCAACGGAGTGGCCCTCACGGCCCCGGCCGCTACCACTGCAGGAGAGGTACTGGGCGTACTGGGCGTAGGACGTCGCGAGACGATTTCCGGCCACCGTAGACCAGGGCCTGCGGACGGCGAGCAGTGGGTAGCTAGCCGTCCGATTAGCACCAGGCCCGTGAGTCGACGGCGCGTAGTGTTCCACGCGCGCCTCAATGAGATGTTGCCCGCCACCATAGACCCGGGCCTGCGGACGGCGAGTAGTGGGTAACTCGCCGTCCGATCAGCACCAGGCCCGAAAGTCGACGGCGCGTAGTGTTCCACGCGCGCCTCAAAGAGTTGTCAGCAAAAGGACGGGGCCTGCCACGGCCGATGCCTGCCCGGGGGTGGATCATAAATTCTGAAAATGAGTTACCGCACCCCCGGGTCACTCAGGCAGGGAAGGAACAGGTGTGGGTTTTAGTCAGTAAGAGTCTGACACGCCCTACCGCTCCACCCAGAGCGGGAGAACTCATTGGATGATTTCCCACCACACAAAAAAAAAAAAAAGACAACACCCGTCTGGTTGGAGGATGCTCCCTTTTCAACGGAGGTTTGCGGGACTTTACACCCTGTTCCGCATACCTCTATACGTAGTTAGTTATAGGGGAAGCTATCAAAATGTGTTATTAAGTTTAAAACCTTTTTTTATAACTAGCTTTTATACTGTCTATCTTAATTAAATGTGTACACAACATTTAATGTCCGTGCTTTTAAGCATTGAAGAGTTCCTGGTGGCGCCTAACACCAATAAGTGGGCGGAAAATAAAATTGTTTGCGTTTATCCCAGACGCGGGGAGCTGGTTTGATAGAATAGTGGACTGTATTATGCGAGGGTTGAAAAAAGTACGTAGGTAGGTAACCTTGCAAGTGCGACACGAAATAGGACGACGAACCTGTGAATATGGACAAGGGAATTTTGCAGGAAAACATGCAGCACCACTGACCTGTAGATTCACCGTCTCCAATATCCGCGTCGGCCGGCAGAGGGTTCACGACCTTGCTGGATTCAGGGCAGCGCACGAGGGGGGCTGCTCAAACGTCTTTCAGCACATAAACACGCACTTTTCGTAGTGTTTTAGACAATAGTTCGTAAATGCACTTGCGGCAGTTCGCAACCGTAAATTATTAATAAATTAACAAGACGACATGTTCTTATTAACGCTACTCTCGACGTTGTGACCGAGGGTCTTCACACCGTCACCGTAGGCGGTGACAAGAACAGCAATAGTCCAGGTGTGCATGTGGGAAAAGGATGGGACATGATAGGATAGTGACGCATTTTGCAAGTCATTTCTACTTCTACCCTGCAATGAAAATTATGATAGAATACGAAATCCAACATCCTCCCAGCTTTTGAAGAAACCCTTCAAAAAGGTTAGAAAAGTAAGAGAATCGCTATATTCAGCAACCTCAAGTAGTGAATATTTAGTAATTAGAGCGGATTAATATAATGAAATTTCTAAACTAAACTTATCTAACGTAAACTAATTAATACTTATGAGCGAAAATATGTATAAGTATATAAATATATTGACTATTGAGTCGGAAGCGGGCATAACCGCACTACTGGTCGTTTATAAGTACCGTTCTTAGTTTTTACTTCCGCTACGCGAACAACACCATCCTTACCAGGGTATACATTGGTAACAATTCCCAATGGCCACTGCAAGGGTGGATCGTTGTCTATATTTAATAACACTACGGTACCGACTGTGATCGGGTTACACGGAGTATTCCATTTCTCGCGTTGTTGTAAATTATGTAAATATTCCGACTTAAATCGTTTCCAATATGATTGAACTATCGAATCCATTAAGGAGAAACGAGACAACAGATGTGTTCGTTCTTCGGATAAGTCGGCCGCGGGTAAACATTCTAGCGGAGAAGTAGATAGAAAATGCGCGGGAGTAAGTGCTAATGGCTCTGATGGGTCAGGGCTCAAAATATAAAGAGGACGGCTATTTAGCACTGCCTCAATTTGAATAAGAATGGTCGACATCTCCTCAAAGGTGAGAACTTGATTGCCGATTGTACGAAATAAAAGCGACTTGGTGCTCTTAACGTTCGCTTCCCATATCCCTCCGAAGTGACTTGCGGTAGGAGGGTTCATTCGCCATGTGATACGGTTCTTCGCGAGTTCATGACTAAAACGTTGATAGTAATCAGCGGTTTGTAAAAACTCATGAAGTTCATTAAAATATTTTTTAGAAGCGACAAAATTAGTCCCGTTATCGCTATATAAGAAATTACAAGGACCTCTTCGCGATATGAATCGTTTAAATGCGTCGATAAACGAAGCAGAAGTTAAGTTAGATACTAATTCGATATGCACCGCTTTAGTTACGAGACAAATAAAAATACAAATATAAGCTTTTACAATTCGTACGCCCCGTTTGCGGTAAGGAGTAATATAAAGCGGCCCTGCGTAATCGACGCCCGTATGTAAGAACGCTTTGCATTGCTCTAATCTACATTTAGGCAAATCGGCCATAGGCGGAAATGTAGGCTTAGGATTAACTCGAAAACAATCATTGCATTTGTGTATGTACTGTCGAACCACACGCCTAGCGGAAATAATCCAATATTTGGATCTTAATATCGAAATTAGTAACTGCGGCCCGGCGTGACAATTGTCGCGGTGATAAAATTCAATTAATAATTTAACAACATGTCCTTGCCCGGGAAGTAAAATCGGATGTTTAGAAGAATATTCTAGTGTTGAATTCGATAAGCGACCTCCGACACGTAAAAGTCCGTTACATAAAAATGGAAACAATTTCCGTAACTTGGCCGAACACGGTTGACTTTTAGAAATATTCTTAATGTCTTCAGAAAAGTATTTAGACTGGATCGTGCGAATTATTTCCAATTCAGCTGTGTTTAAATCTTCAGCGGTGATTGTATCGTTTTGCGGCAATTTTTTTATAAAACGGAGCGAGAAAACAGTAGCTTCCAGCGGCTTTTCCCAAGTGGAACACTCTGAAGCTAATTTTAAAAGCGGGTTATCGTTATCTGTGACTTTAGTCAAGTGTGAAACGGTTTTTTCTTCCGGTAATGAAGGCCGGTTGGATAAAAATCGCTGTATAGGCCAGTCTTGTCTAGGCAAAGAAAGCCAGGATGGACCCTTAAACCATAGCTCATGTTGAATGAGCTGCGAAGGCGTGAGCCCACGAGATACACAGTCTGCGGGGTTATGTAAGCCAGCGATATGATATAAGTTTTCAGGTGAGATGTTTTCCTGAATTTGAGAAATGCGGTTGGCAATATAAGTTTTGAATCTGTGTGGCGAAGCAACAGACCAACAGAGTGCTACTTCAGAGTCCGAGAAAGCATAAATATCTTCGATTTTATGTCGCTTAGATAAAGTGTCATAAACGGTTTTAAGAAGTCGCGACATTAAAAGTATTCCGTTTAATTCCAAGCGTGCGAGAGTGATTTTAGGTTTAGCGGATGCCACACGCGATTTGGAGCACACGAGTGAAATAATAGGCGATTGATCGCCATTTACGACGTGTAAATAAATGACACAGCCGTATGCGGATTCACTTGCATCTGAAAATGCGACTAAGGAAACCATAGAACCGGTTTCTATACCTAGATGGCGTGGAAATGATAAATTAGATATGTGCGGTAATTCTGTTAAGTATTGTTGCCATATTTTAACAATGCGAGAAGGGGGTACATCGTCCCAATCGAGATTTAAAAGCCAGAGTTCTTTAATGATTAATTTAGCGAAAAGAATTATAGGGCCGACGAGTCCTAAGACGTCGTACAACCGAGCGGTAGCGGATAAAATGGCGCGTTTAGTACAAACTGGTGGGGGACTTGATATTTCGAAAATAAAGGTATCCTGAGCGGGTAACCAACGCAAACCTAATATCTTAAATGTATTTCCATCGTCGAAGGAAATGCATTCAGATTGTCGGTGCGACTCGGGAATATGTTCGAGCAATTCCAGCGAGTTTGACGTCCATTTAACTAAATCAAACTCGCCAGTTTTGAAGATCTGGATCAGATCGGTAGCTGTCTTGACTGCTTCCTCGAGAGAGGAAGCAGATGAAGCTACGTCATCCATATAAATGTCCCTCTCTAATACGGCTGCCGCAGTTGGCCAGTTATGCCGTTCATCGCTAGCGAGTTGACGTAGCGTGCGGAGCGCCAAAAATGGTGAAGAACGAAGCCCAAATGTGACTCGAGTGAACTCAAAAACCTCGAGTGGGTCGGTTTCTGAAAACCTATATAAGATTCGTTGATATTTGCGGTGCGGAGTATTCGTATAAATGCATAAATACATTTGTTTCACATCTGCACAAAAGGCAATGTAATAAACACGAACATTCAGAAGTATTTGAAATATATCAGCCTGTAGATTGCAACCCGTATAAAGGACATCATTTAGTGATAAGCCTGTATCGGTCTTGGCGCTGCCATCTAGCACAGGACGAACCTTGGTTGTCGCCTTGTCGTTGCGAACTACAGGATGGTGCGGTAGATAAAACCCTGGAGCGGCTAATGCCTCAGGTGCGGTGCGGGACAGTATACCCTTATTTAGGTAATCACGAATAACCTCGACATATTTTAATTTTAAACTTGGATCCTTAGAAAATTTCTTTTCTAAAAGTAGAAAGCGTTTTTTAGCAGTAGTATAAGAATTGCCTAGATTATTTGGGTCTTCTTTAAAAGGAAGGTCAACTGAATAACTGCCGTCGGAGTTACGAACAGTGGTTGAAGTATAAATGTTTTCACACTGCTGATCGTCGGGACTTAAAAATGACTGCGAAGGTAATTCCTCGACTGCCCAAAATCTTTCGACAATCTGGTGTAGCGAATCAGAAGTAAAAGCACACAATGTGCGGGTAGCGGTTTGCGGGGAAATAATAGGAGCGTCACCTAAAATTAGGTAACCTAAAGTCGTTTCAAGGGCAGAGGGCATACCATCATGTGAGGTTTTAATTTGTCCAGAAAGTAAAATTTCACAATAAAGTTTAACACCTAAAAGTATATCTATAGATCCCGGTTGCGAAAACTCGTCATCAGCGAGCGGTAAGTTACGAATAAATCCAATAGACGCGGTATCAACACAGGTGTCCGGCAACTGTGACGTAATCTGTTCTACTACCATCGGCCTTATAGAATATTCGCACTTATTATCAAAGCGAGACGTGAATTTAACTGAAGTAACACCGAGAACCTTTTGTGAAGCTCCTCCAATGCCTTGAACTTCCGAATAGCGGGTTTGAGTATAAATAGGAAGCGATAGTCGCTTACAACAAGATGCGGAAATATAATCACTTTGAGAGCCAGGATCCACTAGACATCTCAAAAAGTGAGTGCGGTTTAAAGAATCAACAAACTTTACTTTTGCGGTCCCTAACAACGTAGTCGTTTGATAACGAGCTGCTCGATCGTACGAAACTGTACAGACCGATGCATTATTTACAATAGTTGTAGGGTCATTAGAAGCGGCGAGCGAATGAGTCATAGCGGACTCTGCATGACTGCTGGCCGGGGTAGGGCGCGGCGCGTCATGAGCGGTAGCGGGAATATGGTTAGCGGTGTTGGAAACCACGGAGCCAACGTTACAATTTGTTTTATCATTTTTAGTTGGATTGAAATGTAACAAGGTGTGGTGTCGCTTTGAACAATGAGAGCAAGTATGTTTCGAAGTACAAGAAAAAGTCTTGTGTTTTATACTTAAACAATTGTTACAGAAATTATTAAGTTTTATAAAATTATATCTTTCTCGTGGGGTTAATTTATTAAACGATGAACAAGAATATAAATGTTCATGTTGTTTGTCATTGCATAAAGCGCATTTATCGCTTACACTTGGACCACACCCTATGTCTGTATTCACGAAAGACTTGGACGGTTTAGGGATGTGCTTAGTTTGACGCTGCTGTTGAGACTGGGAATGATGATTACCTATCGATTTGCTAAGGTTCGTAGAACGAGACAAAACTTTACTTTGTTCTTTTATGAATTCAATTAAATTATGGTAAGAAGGTATTTTATCTTTACGAAAGGTAATTTCAAATAATTTAATTGTGTCTGCGTCTAACTTTTGCAGAGCCAAATGCAAGAAAATAAATTCGGTTAAGTCATTAAGCTTTAATTGCTTAAGCGCTGCTACAGATGAATCAAAATTATTTATAAATGAATCTAACCCATCAGAACTAGCCATGGATAGCGGTTTAAACTGTAACAATTGGTTTAAATAAGCGGATGCGAGTGAGCGAGGATCGTCATACTTTTGCACGAGTGCCTCCCAAATAATAATATAATTTTCTGCGGTTGGAGCCAACCCTGCGCAAACGCACGACGCCTGCCCAGTTAATTTACCTACCAAGTAAAATACTTTTTCACTATTAGTAAGCGATGCGTTATCGTGTATCATGCTTTTAAATTGTTGATAAAACAATGGCCATTTCTTGACATTACCGTCAAATGACATCAAATCAATGGGCGGAAGGCGAGAATTAGATTTTTGTAATGAAGGTTGGGGTTCAGGTTCAGGACACTCGGTTTTGTTATCGAGCAAAACCTGTTTTATAAAACAAAACATTTCTTCAAACGATAACCAGGAATCATATTCGACCTCCGAATCGGGGTTCAACTGTAAATTTAATATATTATAGGAATCTAAAGCTTGTTGATAATCATTACGCAATGTATCAATATTTGAAGCACTAGAACAAAACGACTTAAAATATTGTCGATCATTATTTGTTTTGTGTGCAAGTTCAAAAATATTTTCTACGCGTTTGTAAATAACATCACGTTTGACTAAGTATAATGATAACTGGTTTTTATTAGTACTAGTAGTGTCGAAGAACATGTCCGCATCACTACTCTTCCTCTTAGGCCTAACCATTGTGAATAACTGTAAATATATTTAGAAGCGGTTATTAACGTAAAAACGATTGATTTTAGTAGCGAAAATAAAATGAAATTATTGCGGGTGAGTGAAAAATATCTCAAAATAAAATAAAATTATTGCGGGTGAGTGAAAAATATCTCAAAGAACTGGTATGCGAACGAGCGCTAACGAAGCGAACCGAAGTTTACCGAACAATAACGAACAAGTTATCTAAAACACGATCATATAGGAAACGATATAAAATGGCGGACCACAAAAATGGAATGAATTTGGAAAGAAATAACTTTTACATTGTGTTGTACTATGCAATGCGGGTGCGGAAATAAAAAGAAATAGTTGTCGGTGCGGGAAAATACAAAGAATTTTAAACGACAATCTATTTGATTACGTAGTACAGTGACTGTTTAGTTATAACTGACCATGCGGTTTGAATTTAGAATGCGGCCAAAATGACCAGAGTTCATTCGGTTCGAAGTGACCAAAATTAATGGTGGCGCCTAACACCAATAAGTGGGCGGAAAATAAAATTGTTTGCGTTTATCCCAGACGCGGGGAGCTGGTTTGATAGAATAGTGGACTGTATTATGCGAGGGTTGAAAAAAGTACGTAGGTAGGTAACCTTGCAAGTGCGACACGAAATAGGACGACGAACCTGTGAATATGGACAAGGGAATTTTGCAGGAAAACATGCAGCACCACTGACCTGTAGATTCACCGTCTCCAATATCCGCGTCGGCCGGCAGAGGGTTCACGACCTTGCTGGATTCAGGGCAGCGCACGAGGGGGGCTGCTCAAACGTCTTTCAGCACATAAACACGCACTTTTCGTAGTGTTTTAGACAATAGTTCGTAAATGCACTTGCGGCAGTTCGCAACCGTAAATTATTAATAAATTAACAAGACGACATGTTCTTATTAACGCTACTCTCGACGTTGTGACCGAGGGTCTTCACACCGTCACCGTAGGCGGTGACAAGAACAGCAATAGTCCAGGTGTGCATGTGGGAAAAGGATGGGACATGATAGGATAGTGACGCATTTTGCAAGTCATTTCTACTTCTACCCTGCAATGAAAATTATGATAGAATACGAAATCCAACAGTTCCTTTCATCATTCTCCTGCCCTTATCCCAATTTATTTGGGGTCGGCGCAACATGTCTTTTTCTTCCATACTCCTCTATTAGTCGTCATCTCTGTAGTCACCCTCTTTTTACCCATATCCTCTTTCACACAGTCTAACCATCGTTTCTTTGGCCTTCCTCTACTCTTATAGCCATCCACATCCATACACAAGACTTTCCTCACGACATTTTCTTCATTCCTCCGCATCACATGCCCAATACCACGACAGCCGATTTCCACACAAACTTTTCAGTCAGCGGTGCCACTTTCAGACTTCCTCTTATATACTCATTCCTAATTATATCCTGGCGCGTAACACCACATTGAAGTTCTTCTATCTGGAGCTAATCCTAGATGTCGATTCAGATCATGCTTATCATAAAAATGTCACCAGAATTAAAGGTGTAATGTAAAATTTCAACTCAATCGGATACCAAGAAATGGGCGAAAAACGGTTTCCAAATGACGGACAACTTACAAACATATGAACAATGCAAGTTAAACAAAAAATATAAAATTTTTCAAAATACAAAAACAACTAAAAAGTTCCAATCAAGTCACTTTTCAAGCAGTGTGATATAGTTGGTGGCAGTTATTTTAGTTCAATTATTGATTTCATGCCACCAACTGCATCAGACTACTTGAAAAGTGACTTGATTGGAACTTTTTAGTTCCTTTTACAGTCGGGTTTTTTGAAAATATTTTTTTTTTATACATTTTACTGACGCACACTCGTTTTCACAGAGAGGAGGCCTGTGCCCCAGCATTAAAAGGCTGAGATGATGATGATGACATTTTACTGAGTAATATTCTTGAAATCGCCTCCTCGAACCCTTTATTTTGACACTCCACTTAATACAGTTCGTCGACTTTATTTTTTAACCGACTTCAAAAAAAGGAGGAGGTTCTCAATTCGACTGTATTTTTTTTTTTATGTGTGTTACCTCATAACTTTTTACTACGTGAACCGATTTCGAAGATTTTTTTGGAACGAAGTTCCTTATCGCGCGTTGTGAAAGGGGGCTAGACGGAAAAAATTCTTACGAAAAGTTGTCACGACACTTTTTGCTATAGTAAAAAAAATAAAATTTTATTACAATTACTTTTGTTATAGTTGTTGTTATTGCTAAAGAGTTGAGTTGAGTTGAGTTGAGCTGAGCTGAGCTGAGCTTAGCTGATCTGAGCTGAGCTGAGCTGAGCTGAGCTGAGCTGTGATGACATGAGATGAGATGAGATGAGATGAGATGATGAAGTATAACTTCTTACGTGCGTGCGTGTGTGCGTAGTTAATAATAAAAAAAATATTATAAATTAAAAAAAATTAAATTATATTACAATTCCTTCACTAATTAATCGAAAGGAACTTCGTTCCATCCGGGTGTCCCTTGACACCTCTCAAGTTTTTTTTTTATTTGAAAGCTATTGGTTCTTCACATGTGGTCCCATTTTAATTTGGTGAAGATCTGATAAAGAACTTCGGAGATACACAATAAAACTCTTCAATAAATGATAGCAAACCTTCCAGAATTGCTGCAATCGCATGCCTGTATATTGTTTTCACCACTTCACAACATTACATCACGCTGGTACGCTCTGAAGGGGTATACAGTTTGTGTAGTTCAGTTCACCCTGATACATCATAGTTTCACCAACTATGTTCAAATTCCCTATTTTTGGGGCTATCAATTCGGGTATAAGTTTACTATTTATTTTGTTAAAGAATGGGGTACAACAACTAAAAAGTGAAAAATAAAAAACTTTTTACAAAAAAAATACAACCGACTTCCTTAAATAATACTAAAAAATGCAAAATAACTTTAATTTCGGAAGTCGGTGTTTCTAGTTTGGTTTCTTCGTTATCACCGACACCGACTTCCGAAATTAAAGTTATTTTGCATTTTTTAGTATTATTTAAGGAAGTCGGTTGTATTTTTTTTGTAAAAAGTTTTTTATTTTTCACTTTTTAGTTGTTGTACCCCATTCTGTAACAAAATAAATAGTAAAGTTATGCCCGAATAGATAGCGCCAAAAATAGGGAATTTGAACATAGTTGGTGAAATTAGGGTGTATCAGGGTGAACTGTACAAATTTGTATACCCCTTCAGAGAGTATTAGTGTGATGTAATGTTGTGAAGTGGTGAAAACAATATACAGACATGCGATTGCAGCAATTCTGGAAGGTTTGCTATCATTTATTGAAGAGTTTTATTGTGTATCTCCGAAGTTCTTTATCAGATCTTCACCAAATTAAAATGGGACCACATGTGAAGAACCAATAGCTTTCAAATAAAAAAAAATCTTCAAAATCGGTTCACGTAGTAAAAAGTTATGAGGTAACACACATAAAAAAAAAATACAGTCGAATTGAGAACCTCCTCCTTTTTTTGAAGTCGGTTAAAAAATAAAGTCGACGAACTGTATTAAGTGGAGTGTCAAAATAAAGGGTTCGAGGAGGCGATTTCAAGAATATTACCTACTCAGTAAAATGTCATCATCATCATCTCAGCCTTTTAATGCTGGGGCACAGGCCTCCTCTCTGTGAAAACGAGTGTGCGTCGGTAAAATGTAGAAAAAAAAAATATTTTCAAAAAACCCGACTGTAAAAGGAACTAAAAAGTTCCAATCAAGTCACTTTTCAAGTAGTCTGATGCAGTTGGTGGCATGAAATCAATAATTGAACTAAAATAACTGCCACCAACTGTAAACTAAAAAGTTTTCTTTCATTCCATGTTCACACGACTAAGCTGGAGTGACATAGAACAGTCACTGGCTCTTTTCTATCAATATGTTGTCGAATGAAGTTGTTCGTCTTGGAATTAGTTTAATATTTGATCATTTAATTATGAAACTAACAAAAAAGAAGCAAAGAAAACGTCGACGGTGGTGGGTACGACCATGGATTGCAAGGAGGAATATATTGGGAGCTTCAGATACATTATTGAGAGAACTAGCCGATGAAGATCTTCCCGGGGGTTTTTTTTTTTTGGGGGGTTGGAAATCATCCTATGACTTCTTCCGCTCTAGGGTGGAGGGGAAGGGCGTGTCAGACTCTTACTGACTAAAACCCACCCCTGTTCCTCCCTGCCTCGAGTGCCCAGGGGCGAGGTAACTCTTTCGAATTTATGATCCACCCCCGGGCAGGCATCGGCCGTGGCAGGCCCCGTCCTTTTGCTGACAACTCTTTGAGGCGCACGTGGAACACTACGCGCCGTCGACTCTCGGGCCTGGTGCTGATCGGACGGCGAGTTACCCACTACTCGCCGTCCGCAGGCCCGGGTCTACGGTGGCCGGAGATCATCTCGCGGCGCCCGAACCCCCTGGCGTCTCCTGCGGCGGCTGCGGCTGGGGGCGCTAGGGCGACTCGGCTGTTGTCGAGTCTCCCTAACGTGTGCCGCCTCCCTCTTCGCGAGCATTACTGCTTCGCAGAAGGAGGAGACGGCTTCCCATTCCCTCTCCGTACCATGGCCTGAACCAGGGCACGGCGCGAGAGGTCGCTGCCGCCTATCGCATCCACGAGGACACGGCGGTGCTCTGCCCAAGCGGGGCAAACCTCCACCGTATGCTCCACCGTGTCCAGCCTTAACAATGTTGGAATTAGCATTTAGCATCATTCGCTCCTACTCTGTATGAACGAAAAATGAACAGTTTGAACACAGGTAGAATATTCACTCAGATTCGGTCATTTTGTTTGTCTCCGATCAACCGGCTTCGCGGCTAAATAGTATTCAAGTGGAACGATCAAAATACGCTGCTGTTTTTTGAGATTCAGATCAGATCGGAGTTTCAGGATCTTCATCGGCTAGTTCTCACAAGAATGTATCTGAAGCTCCCAATAGATTTCTTCTTTCAATCCATAGTCGCACCCACCACCGTCGACGTTTTCTTTGCTTCTTTTTTGTTAATTTCTTTAAATGATCACATAATAGTTAAACTATTGCAAGACGCACAACTTCATTCGACGACATATTGAAAGATAAAAGCAATAATTTTCTTTTCTATGTCACTCCAGCTTAGTCGTGTGAATATGGAATGAAAGAAAAATGAAGCATTCACTCAAGTGAACAATCATACGAGTAAACCGTCTGATTCCGCCTAGCACGGGGACCACTGGTTGACCACGCGCCACACCGCGGTTCGTGAGCTTGTCCCGAGACAAAAGTACCAAAAACGGCCGTTTTTGACAGTTTTGCTGAAGTCCTGTTTTAACAACGTAAAAATACCTTATCCTATTTGTAACAAACGCAACATAGGATTCTTTAATCTTTATTTTCTACGCTTTGCTACGATGTTTTATTCAATGAAGGCGCCATTTGGCGGCTATATACGCCTTAAGTTACGATTCCGATTATATATAGTGTGCTTTTCAATAAGAAGTTTCCTACAAAGAATACTGAGCGGCTCGAGTTCATACGGTTACGATCCGTTTCCGAGTTGATATGTGTGCTATGCAGAACGACAGTCAATTAAATAACAAGTAAAGAGATACAAACTTCCATAAAATACATCTTCGGCAGTAGTTGATTCCCAGATTTTGGAGTAGTGTGGAACTGGCACTGTTGTTGCACCCTTCTGTGGAACCTTCACGTAAAGGAATCCCTCTTCATCCTCCAAGAAGAGCTGTGGGGCAGTAGCTGCTCCAGTTACGGACTGATAGACATTAATCTTGGACATTCTGTTAGTTGTAGACACTGTTGCGGCTGTGCTGCTGTAGGGTGGTGTGGGCACTGCGGTCCACTCGCTGCTAAGAACCGGTGACTGGTCTTCTGAATCATTCTTCCATTTGTCAATGACAGGTACATAAATACTGTAAAGACCTTGTAGCTTGATCTTTACGTCTTTACCCATACTGGGGCGTATTGAAGAAGATAGATTTGGAGCTGGTTCAGAGGTAACCGATTCGGCTGGTTTGGATAAAGGAGAAAAAAAAGAAAATAGGGGATTGAAAAGTTGGGGAATTCTTTGAAGAAAACTGTTTGCATCTGTATCCAGAAAAGATTGGTTGGAGGCTGGTAACGGAAGTCCTGTCCTGTAAGGGTTAGGTGGTCGTAGATAAACATTTTGGTATTGATAGTCTGTAACTAACCGATTTGGATTTAGTACAGGACGCATAGGCCTAAACAAGTATCCAGGCCGTCCTAATCTTGGCCCAGGATTAAACGGGACTATTGCCATGCGATACCCTGATGGCGGCCGAGGTAAAGCTAAAAGAGGTTTTGGGACATTTAAACCTGGAGAAGCAAGTGGAATCCAACGAGTTAAACCTTGTCGACGACCAGGGATAGTTGGCTGAGGGTGGGATTGTGGAGATAGTTGAAATTTCGCCGAAAGATTTTTCTGATTTTTTGAATTTGAAAATTGGTTTTTCTCCGGTTTTTGGATCCTCCCGAAATCTCTCATATTTTCGTTGTCAACCTCTCTTCTTCTCCCATGTTTGTCGTCTGCTTCTTTGAGCACTGACAGATTATGTAATTTTTGCTGCACATCTTTAAGGACAGTGTTGACTTGGAGGAGGCTCTGGTAGTGCTTTTCTACTAGTACGGATTCGTTGAATTTTGCTGGAAATTAAACGTAAAAATAATATTATGTAATATTTTATATAACAATGTCGTGTCACAGTGTGTGTTTGCACTCCTCCGAAACGGCTCGTAATGGTTTTTTTTGAAGTTATACTTCTTTAGGCGCGTTATGAAAAAATGATGAGAGTGAAATTTTAAGATGCGCGCGCATCACTGTCACACAAAATTCACAGGTTGAAGTTAGCTAGAACCGACACCCTGAAGTTCGCTATGGTCTGTGGTTCATGAAGAATGATTGTTTTCCTTTTCTAAACTTTGTGACAGTTTGGTTTTTTTTCTTGTTACGCCAAAGAAGTAAGTATTTCTTACGTGCGTATCTAAGTACACACACACACTTTTTTGTATTATTGGTAGGTATGAGAATAAGTCGTGAAGTATTTTTCAACACATTTGCTCAAAACATGCATTTACGAAGAATGTATACATTGTTCGAAAGTTAAAAATTACGCACCATACAATGGAACGTGCGGTAAAATAAGTACTCTTACCTAAGTACCTATTTTACCGCACGCTCCGTTGTATAGTGCCATGCGTATCCTTTACGGTGTTTTATTTTTTAATTTCCATAAAAAAATATATAAGAATTAATAGTAGGTAATGTCTCAATTAACGAGAAACAAGAATTGGTCGTCACGGAACGCCCGCCCGGCAGATGTGAAACATCTGTTTTGTGTGATGTGTTTCTTTTGTGTTGTAGTTGTTGTTGTTTGTTGTTGGCTGTCGTTGTTTGTTGTTACGGTGGCGTAGTGAGGGCATCGTGGCATGAAGGTGTCACGCCGTTTTTCGTCACAACATTCGAGTCAATTTTACTGCCAAGCCGCGCCAATAGATGTTTTACAACAATAAATAAGCTGAATGATCGAACCTCCTTTGGAAATTATTTTATTCAGTACGTTTGTCTTACTTTAATAATAAAGAGAAAATAAACCGGAAGATGTAGCTCTAATTGTCACCACACGCACGTGGCGCTATTTGCAAATTCGCGCCATTTTCATATTAAAAACGTCAAAGATTGTTGCTACTTTCCGACTGATATTATAAAAACAATAGGTAGTTTGTTTCATTACCTATTGTATAGGTACAAAACAGTAGGCTGTTTTCTCGCAAATGTGTTGAAAAACGTTATAGGACACAAGTGCGGAAATTGATAATAATTTTGTGCAATTGTAATATTTTTATTTTATTCTTAATGTGTTCTATACAATTTGTATTTTGGTTTTAATTTGTAATGTGTATGATCAGTGTAATTGGCATTTTGTCGTTCTGGTAAAATAAATAAATAAGTCACCAGGCTGTATCTCATGAACCGTGATAGTTAGACAGTTGAAATTTTCACAGATGATGTATTTCTGCTGCCACTATAACAACAAATACTTACTAAAAAACAGAATAATATAAATATTTAAGGGGGCTCCCAAACAACAGACGTGATTTATTCCCATTTTTTTATAGATAATGGTACGCAACCCTTCGTGCGCGAGTCCGACTCGCACTTGACCGGTTTTTTATTTTTCATATTCTTCTCTGAAACCTTTCACCAATTTGTAATTTTCAGGCCAGTATCAGGTTGTATGTTGATCAAAGTATGATTCGCGGCCGTAGCAAGTACGTACTTACAGAACTGTAATCATTAAAATCATCAATACAACCTTCTACGTTCATATTGATGTACGGAATGACTATTTCATGAAATCGTGACATTTGACAACAATTCTAACTTGAGTTGTATTGATGATTCTAATGATTACTCGTATAATTCTATAAATACATACCTACTTGCTGCGGCCGCGAATCATATTTTGACCAAAATACAACTTGATAAACAAACCTGGGCGGTTTTTGGCGGGATTTTCTCGAGTGAAGTTCTGTGGCTGTTTTAATTATTCGCTTATTGATTCCTAGTGGATATTGTGATGTTAAATCGGTGTAGTTTTGTGTCTCAAGTGTCTACGCAACTGGACAATATGTGGAATCATTGAAACAGGCGCGATCTCGGTAAAATGGAGCTGAGAATTTTATTGTAGTACCTATTGACTACCACTGTTTACACGTTGGCAATCTTTACTATTAGGATGTGATGGGGGCCTGGAGCTTTGAAATACAGGCCTAGGCTTAGTTCAGACTCCAGATCTCCCAAAAATTACAATTGTTTTGCCAAAATATCTGTCAACATACTTAGCTAGCATTAAGTAATTTTGTGGAGATAAATAAACATTTTTGTTATTTTTTTTTTTTTTTTTTTTATTATCTCAGCGAAGTTTGCCGAGAAGGCTGTCTCGACACATTTGTTCCCAAATACTGCAAAAAATATTTAGAATGGGTTCCATCTGCATTTTAATGGAAAAAATAATAAAAATACACTACGTAAGACTAGGCAATATGGTTAAAAGACTACGCCTTAGCCTTCGCTTCGGGGTAAATAAAAAAAATAAACTAATACTGACCTGCAAATTGCAAAAAACGTAAGAAATTGAATTTCGCGAGATCCAATGACGCATTCACGTAATTTACGCGTCGTCAAGATTTATCAAACTTGGAAATGGAAATCCTACTACTCGTAATACTCGTATCATAAATGCGAAAGCTTAGATGAATGGAAGGAAGATTGTGGATCAATCACACCAAAACGGCCGAACGGATCTGGGATGAAATTTGTCATAGAGTTAGATTATAGTCTGCAATTATATGTTACTAGCTGCGACCCGCGGTTTCACCCGCGTAGACGTGGATAAAAAGTAGCTGTGTTTTTGGAGGCATCGCGCGGGGAGCACTGCTTGCGCAGTGTAGGATTTGATGTTTTTTAGTTCGTTTGTGGCGTCATAGATGTCGCTACTGTAGCGACATCTATGACGCTACATACGAACTAGAACAGCAAATTCCTACATCGCGCAAGCAGAGTTCTCCGCGCGATTTGAACATCAACAGCCCGAAATCAACTAGGTAAGTATTGGGCAGTTGCCCGGACTAGACACAAGCACAACACCCGTCTGGTCGGAGGATCCTCCCTTTTCAATGGAGGTTTGTGGGGCTTTACACTCTGTCCCGCATACCTCTACATTAACATGTATCCAGGCATCCAGGATATAAGCTACATACCAAATTTCATACAAATTGGTCCAGCCGTTTGAGCGTAAAGAAGTAACAAACATACAAACACACACACTCACGAACTTTCGCCTTTAGAATATTAGTGTTTTTTTTATTTTTAACCGACTTCAAAAAGTAGGAGGAAATCAATAGGCGAGACGACTAAAAAAACTGAGTCCGTTACATAAATTACCAAAAAATATCGACGACGTATTTTTTCTTTTGTCACTTTAACAAAAAAAAAACTTTTTACAAAAAAAATACAACCGACTTCCAAAAATAATACTAAAAAAAAAAAACTTTTTTACAAAAAAATAGAACCGACTTCCAAAAAAAGTGCAAAATAACTTTAATTTCGGAAGTCGGTGTCAAAAAACGAAGACACAAAACAGGAACACCGACTTCCGAAACTAAAGTTATTTTGCATTTTTTTTGGAAGTCGGTTCTGTTTTTTTGTAAAAAAGTTTTTTATTTTTCACTTTTTAGTTGTGGTTCTCCATTAAACTGTATTAACAATTCATAGACATACGATCGCAGCAATCGCGGTTGATTTGCTGTAAATTTTTGAAGAGTTCCGTTGTCTGTCTCCGAAACCCATCATCAGATCTTTGAAATCTAAATGGGACCATTTCGGAATAAACCCCTTATGAACAAAAAAAGAATTTTGCAAATCCGTCAAAATATGACGGAGTTATGCCCGAACATACATAAAAAAAATAAAATAATACAAACATCCGAATTGATAACCTCCTCCTTTTTCGAAGTCGGTTAAAAAATGCAAAATAACTTTAATTTCGGAAGTTGGTGTTTCTAGTTGGTTTCTTCGTTTTTTGACAAAGGGAAGTCCTTTCACTTTTTAGTTGTTGTACCCCATTTTATAACTAAATTAATAGTAGAGTTATGCCCGAATTGATAGCCCCAAAAATAGGGAATTTGATTTTTAAATGACTTTTGATTTTGATTTTGAAATTAGGGTGTATCAGGGTGAACTGTACAAATCTGTGTACCCCTTAAGAGCGTGATGTTATGTTGTGAAGTGGTGAAAACAATATACAGACATGCGATTGCAGCCATTCTGGAAGGTTTGCTATCACTTATTGAAGAGTTCCATTGGGTATCTCGGAAGTTCTTGATCAGATCTTCACCAAATTAAAATGGAACCATATGCGAAGCATCAGCTTCTAAATAAAAAAAAAATCTTCAAAATTGGTTCACCTAGTAAAAAGCCATGAGGAAACACACATAAAAAAAAATACAGTCGAATTGAGAATCTCCTCCTTTTTTTGAAGTCGGGTTAAAATTAAGGCGATACAGTGGGTTGAAATTTCGGATGACGTCGCACTTAAGTTGAAATTGTACTACTTTTTATTTAAAAGTGACGTAACAAGCCCCCACTCCTGAAATTTGCTGCGTTGTATCTTTGTAATTTTTCATTAATTTGATAAAACAAAAAATACGTATCCAATGTTTTTTGATAATCTAACTTACGGACTAAATAAAATTATTATTTTTTTACCCTGTCTTCATCCCTATTCGCATTTTCATTTTTTTTATGTAGGTACCACATAGGTACCTACATAAAAAAAATAAAAAGGAGGCCAGGAGCATAAATTCGTCATATCCAGACGGATTTGCAATATTCTTTTTTGTACGAAAGGGGTTTATACCGAAATAGTCCCATTTCAATTTCATATAGATCTGATGATGAGTTTCGGAGACAAACAGCGGAACTCTTCAAAAAATGACAGTAAATCAACCGCGATTGCTGGTATTGCATAAATATGCATTGTTAACACAATTTAATGGGGAATCATTAATATAAAGTGTAAAATAAAAACTTTAATCAATAAATAGAACCGTCTTCCAAACAAAAAAAATGCAAAATAACTTTAATTTTGGAAGTCGGTGTCAAAAAACTAAGAAACAAAACTAGAAACACCGACTTCCGAAATTAAAATTAATTTTGCACTTTTTTTGTTTGGAAGTCGGTTCTATTTTTTGTAAAAAAAAAATATGATATTCGATTAAATTTACATGGGACCACCTCGGGAGTAGGTATATTCTTTCGAATCAAAAAAGAATTTTGAAAATCGGTCCACAAATGACAGAGAAATCAGTGGTCATACTTACACAAAATGAAAAACAAAATATTATCTATACAGTCGAACATAGAAGAACCTCCTCCTTTTTCGAAGTCGGTTAAAATGTGACCTACCCGGCCCATCCTAACCACCACCACCACCTTATCCTATCTAACAATATTCGGCAGGCAGCAGGATACTTATTTCTGCATTCGAGCCCGTCACGCACAATTTTTTCGTGGTATTACACCAACTTCGCTAAGAAATCGATACCTCACACGCCATCTATTAAAAATTAATTGAACTATATTTTCTTTCTTAGAGATGATACCCCGTGTTACTGTGTACTTAAGGCGCTATTAGCTGCCAATGACCTTGAGTGGTTAGCTTGCGTGTTCTGTGCTGTGCTTACGTAACGCGTCGTATGTCCACCCAGTAATAGGACTCGCCCATCAAGGAGCGCTGACCGAAATTAGACGCATTATTAATTTATTACACATAAAACAACAAGTATTAAACTAAAACACTGAGACTAAATTATTAATAATTAAATGATCTTTAAAATGGTGATGGTTTCATAAAAATACGCTTTATAGTTCTAGCGTGATTCTCAATTTCTTACCGCGTTAGACATAACTTTACAAATTAATTACACTATGTTATAAAATATACTTTTAAAGATTCTGAGATCAAATTACGAAGTAACATATATTTTTTTTCAAAGAAATAAGACTAGTCGTTTTGACATGATGTTCGATTACAAACCATTAAAAGTCGTATAATTGCGCCCTTACTTCATCATCTTCCATTTTCACGTGAAAAAAGCAAAAATATCTACCTACGTGTCCAATCTTTTTTGGTAGGTACCTAATCTAGATGGACATAATAGATTTATTTAGACATCGAGACTAAATTGTTTGATAATTGAAATGTAAAGCCATTGATTGTGCGTGACATACCTAGTTACACCGCAAGTCCTTTTTAGGATTCCGTACCCAAAGGGTAAAACGGGACCTGAAAACGGTCTGTCACCAGGCTGTATCTCATGAACCGTGATATATAGACAGTTAAAATTTTCACAGATTATGTATTTCTGTTGCCGCTATAACAACAAATACTAAAAAACAGAATAAAATAAATAGTGGGGCTCCCATACAACAGACATGATTTTTTTGCCGTTTTTATACACAATGGTATGGAACCATTCGTGCGCGAGTCCAACTCGCACTTGGCCCGTATAATTCGAACAATAATAATAATATACTTAATCAATAGTCGACCTTATCACCCATGGTTGTCGATTTGTGGAATGAGGACTCGGCTGTCGTTCTCATTGTGCTGATAGTCGTTACCGCCAACAGCCTGATGATCAAATGCTTCGATGCGATGACCAACTATCGAAGCTGTCGTTACGTGATTGGATCAAGGGCCTGATACAAAAGGCATTGCATATTACAGTATTCTATCTTCATACAAACGGTCAGAACGCGAGTATACCTATACATATATACCTACCTACGCGTCTTGAGAGTGGTAAACACTTGGTACACAAACAGTTGCGATTGCGCCGTGACAAAGGAACGGTGTGCGTGGTGTGATAGTTTTCGGGTGTGATTTGTGAATATTTTATTGAAAAAAGTACTTAGAATACTAAATAATGATGGCAAAGAGATGTTATAGACTAGAATATACAGCATTTAACAAAAACTCTGTCCGATCCTGAAGGGTATTACTTGGTATCGTACTGCGTAATCATTTAATGGATACGAGATAATTTTTCTTCCCCAATGAAAATAATTAATTTATAAAAAAAAGAAAAACTTATCAAAGGTAACACTGAGCGCTCGACAAAGTTCACCTACTGTTTCGTTTAAAAGACGCCGCCTGAGCGAGACAGAGTGCCTACAGCGCGGCTAGTCCGGGGCGGTATCGTTTGAAATAAAAATAGGTAAAAATGAAAAGATTTCGCCGGCCGGTGGAGTGTTATCAACTTATGAATATTGGCCATATTTAGTGTTAAATTTTGCATGTTTTATAAAAATAAAAAATCTATAACTTTTGGTTTTTATGAGTTAAATTTTTTTTACAACTTTTTCTTGTACGTATGTTAAACCAGGAATACGCTTTTATTGGATCGGACACAGTTTTTGTTACATGCAGTATAGTTATCCGTATGCGGATTTTTTTTTACTATTAAATTTAATAATAACGCTTTTCGTACCTACGTCTCAGTCGAGGCGCAATTTATATACGACGGCACGTCTTTGATAACCTGTCATAAGAAGGGAAAAGGACTAGGGAGTCCAGCCCCCAATCACAGACAGTCTTTCACCTACCTGACTAATAAAAAAACACGACTTGTATTTTTATTTTTATGCAGGGTGTAACGGAAAGGTGTGGTCATATTTTAAGAACTGCATCTGCCCATCGATATGAACAACTTTCTTCAAGAAAACCTGAGGAAATTCTCTTTTTTTTTACCTCCCATACAAATATTGATCAGCTGTTGATGACTTTGTATGGAAAGTCCAATTTTTTTTTGGGAATGTTAAATTTTTTCTTAGACAAAGTTGTTCATATCCATGGGCAGAACCGGTTCCGAAAATATGACCACACCTTTCCGTTACATCCTGTATATTATTGAACACTTCCTATTTCATTCACAACGAGTTTAATTTTATTAAATAAAAAATATAATATTTACAATCACAAAACTAGAAAGAAACTCAAATAAGTAGATAAAATTAAAATACTGGAGGCGAGCAACCCCATCGCGTGCTTGCGTACCACGCGGCCGTAAGTAGTTATTTCAAGGTCACTGACGGGGCCCATCATGGCCGGTGCCTGCATGCCTAGGGATAGCGGATAAATAACCGCTCCCCTGGGCACTCAGGCAGGGAAGGAACAGGGGTGGGTTTTAGTCAGTAAGAGTCTGACACGCCCTCCCGCTCCACCCCGAGCGGGAGATGTCATTGTAAGATTTACCACCCCACAAAAAAAAAGGGCCGAGTCACAATACTGGTACATATTTATACTGTGGCACTGCTCCTTGATACGGCTCGTAATATGAAGAGGCTCCTGTCTCTGGCTGGAGCCCTGACCACCGGTAGCTTGGACCCTGCTCCAGACCGTGGAGGACTAGGTAAGTACCTACTATTTTTTTTATTTTTAAATGTTTTATATTTTTATTTTGTTGTAAGTAAATCTGTTTAGAAGAAATATTAAAAAAAACTTTTCTTACTGACTTTTTAAACGAATTCCGAAATTAAAGTTATTTTTAAAATTTTAGCGTATTTTCTATTTTGGAAGTCGGTTGTTTTTTTTGTAAAAAAGTTTTTTATTTCTCACTTTTTAGTTGTTATACCCCAGAGCTCAATAACATGGAACGTGGAATTTAAACGCTCGTAATTGGAGAAAACGAAAACGTGATAAAGGTATACATATTTTTAGTTTTGGTTCAGTTTTTCAAAAACCGCTAAAGCAATTTCGATAAAATTTACATGGGACCACCTCGGGAGTATATTCTTTCGGATAAAAAAGAATTTTGAAAATCGGTCCACAAATGACAGAGAAATAGGTGGACATAGAACCTCCTCCTTTTTCGAAGTCGGTTAAAAATATATATAACTAGCTTCCGCCCGCGGCTTCGCCCGCGTGAAAAGTGTAATCGAGGCCGAAAGTTAGAATTTTTTTGAACGCCACAGTTCTACATAAAGACTGTTGGGACGCACACACACTCGCTCAGTGTGTCGGGGTACCTATCTTGTTACTCTTACCGTGTTAAATTTAATAGTTAGGGCTAGAATCATGAAAATCAGAATTCCTACATTCGTAGGGCTTAGCAAAGTTGGACGGCGATTAAATTTTGCGGATTTCACCTAAGCAATAATGTTTGCCACGCCGAACATCTCTTTTCAATGGACTACCTTTTCATTGATTTTGTGGATTGATCATCCAATGACTTCTCCCGTTCTGGGTGGAGTGGGAGGGCTTGTCAGACTAAAACCCACCCTTGTCCCTTCAGTTGCCTGAGTGCCAAGAGCCGCGGTTTTATCCGCGACCCCAGGCAGGCATCGGCCCTGCCAGCCCCGTCAGGTATTACTGATATCTCCTTGAGGCGAGCGGGGAACATTACGTGTCGTATTTATAACCAAATAATTAAAAAAAAAAATCTTTAATCCTCAGAATATATTTTGTGATTCTGATCTCCTGGTAGGTTGTGAATCTATACCGCTCAGGATTATAGCCCCGGAAACACTTCTTCTTGATTCTGGTATCCTGGTACTTTGTGAGTCTTTATCTCTCATGATTTCAGCCCTGGAAATACTTCTCATGTTTCTGGTGTCCTAGTACTTTTTGAGCGTGTGCGCTCGTTCAGCCTGACTTTGGATTTCTACTTCCACCTCAGCCTTCGCTAAGTCTTGTCATTTACCGGGATAAAAAGTAGCCTATGTGTTAATCCAGGTTATGACTACGTGTGTGCCAAATTTCATTGTAATCCCTTCAGCCGTTTTTGCGTTACCTTCAGCCAAACATACAAACAAACAAACATACAAACTTTCGCATTTATAATATTAGTAGGATTAACTTTTTCACGATTTTGGCACCCTGGTAGAGTTTACCTGTGGTTGCATCCGCGTGCAGGTCTGAAATTTCTCTTCTTCATGATTCTGTTTATTGGTTGTCTATACGCCTGAGAATGTATACCGCTCAGGATTCCAACCCCGAAAATACTTATTCAAGATGTTACCTCTCCTAATACCAACCTCAGAATATGTTTTGTGATTCTGATATCCTAGTAGGTTGTGAACTGGTAGTTTGAGAATCTATACCGTTTATGATTTCAGCCCTGGAACACTCTTTGTATTTCTGGTCTCCTGGTATTTTATGAATCTATACCGCTTAGGATTCCAGCCCCAAAAATACTTATTAATGACTCTGGTCTCCTGGTAATTTATGAATCTCTACCTTCTATTTATAACCAAATAATTAAAAAAAAAAAAACTTTAAGCCTCAGAATATATTTTGTGTTTCTGGTCTCCTCGTAATTTGAAGTACCTCTTCATGATTCTGGTCCCCTGGTACTTTGCGAGACTTTACCGCTCATGATTCCAGCCCCGGAAATACTTTTCATCTTTCTGGTCTCCTGGTACTTTGTGAGCGTAAACCGCTCGTTCAGCCTGACTTTGGATTTCTACTTCCACCTCAGCCTTCGCTAAGTCTTGTCATTTACCGGGATAAAAAGTAGCCTATGTGTTAATCCAGTCTATGACCTACCTGTGAGCAAAATTTCATTCAAATCCCTTCAGCCGTTTTTGCGATACCTTCAGCCAAACATACAAACATACAAACAAACAAACATACAAACTTTCGCATTTATAATATTAGTAGGATGAACTACAATTGAACTACTATTGAACTACTATTGAACGTCTATTGAAAGTCTATTGAAAGTCTATTGAAAGTCTATTGAAAGTCTATTGAAAGTCCATTGAAAGTCCATTGAAAGTCCATTAAAAGTCCATTGAAAGTCCATTGAAAGTCCATTGAAAGTCTATTGAACGTCTATTGAACGTCCATTGAACGTCTATTGAACGTCTATTGAACGTCCATTGAACGTCCATTGAACGTCTATTGAACGTCTATTGAACGTCTATTTAACGTCTATTGAACATCTATTGAACTACTATTGAACTACTATTGAACTACAATTGAACTACTATTGAACTACTATTGAACGTCTATTGAAAGTCTATTGAAAGTCTATTGAAAGTCTATTGAAAGTCTATTGAAAGTCTATTAAAAGTCTATTGAAAGTCTATTGAAAGTCTATTGAAAGTCCATTGAAAGTCCATTGAAAGTCCATTGAAAGTCCATTGAACGTCTATTGAACGTCTATTGAACGTCCATTGAACGTCCATTGAACGTCTATTGAACGTCTATTGAACGTCTATTTAACGTCTATTGAACGTCTATTGAACGTCTATTGAACGTCTATTGAACTTCTATTGAACTACTATTGAACTACTATTGAACTACAATTGAACGTCTATTGAAAGTCTATTGAAAGTCTATTGAAAGTCTATTGAAAGTCTATTGAAAGTCTATTGAAAGTCCATTGAAAGTCCATTGAAAGTCCATTGAAAGTCCATTGAAAGTCCATTGAACGTCTATTGAACGTCTATTGAATGTCTATTGAACGTCCATTGAACGTCTATTGAAAGTCCATTGAAAGTCCATTGAAAGTCCATTGAAAGTCCATTGAAAGTCCATTGAAAGTCCATTGAAAGTCTATTGAACGTCTATTGAACGTCCATTGAACGTCTATTGAACGTCTTTTGAACGTCCATTGAACGTCCATTGAACGTCTATTGAACGTCTATTGAACGTCTATTTAACGTCTATTGAACGTCTATTGAATGTCTATTGAACATCTATTGAACTACAATTGAACTACTATTGAACTACTATTGAACGTCTATTGAAAGTCTATTGAAAGTCTATTGAAAGTCTATTGAAAGTCCATTGAAAGTCCATTGAAAGTCCATTGAAAGTCCATTGAAAGTCCATTGAAAGTCTATTGAACGTCTGTTGAACGTCCATTGAACGTCTATTGAACGTCTATTGAACGTCCATTGAACGTCCATTGAACGTCTATTGAACGTCTATTGAACGTCCATTGAACGTCCATTGAACGTCTATTGAACGTCTATTGAACGTCCATTGAACGTCCATTGAACGTCTATTGAACGTCTATTGAACGTCTATTGAACGTCTATTGAACGTCTATTGAACTACTATTGAACTACAATTGAACTACTATTGAACTACTATTGAACTACTATTGAACGTCTATTGAAAGTCTATTGAAAGTCTATTGAAAGTCTATTGAAAGTCCATTGAAAGTCCATTGAAAGTCCATTGAAAGTCCATTGAAAGTCCATTGAAAGTCCATTGAAAGTCTATTGAACGTCCATTGAACGTCTATTGAACGTCTATTGAACGTCCATTGAACGTCTATTGAACGTCTATTGAACGTCTATTGAACGTCTATTGAACGTCTATTGAACGTCTATTGAACGTCTATTGAACGTCTATTGAACATCTATTGAACTACTATTGAACTACTATTGAACTACTATTGAACTACTATTGAACTACTATTGAACTACAATTGAACTACTATTGAACTACAATTGAACTACTATTGAACTACTATTGAACGTCTATTGAAAGTCTATTGAAAGTCTATTGAAAGTCTATTGAAAGTCTATTGAAAGTCCATTGAAAGTCCATTGAAAGTCCATTGAAAGTCCATTGAAAGTCCATTGAAAGTCTATTGAAAGTCCATTGAAAGTTCATTGAAAGTCCATTGAAAGTCTATTGAAAATCTATCTATCTATCCATTTATTTATTTTTGGGCTTTTTTTTTTTTGGCCCATATATTTCAATTTTACTTCTTCACATTTCTGGTCTCCTGGTAATTTGTAAATCTCTACCTCTCCCAATACCAGCTTCGGAATATGTTTTGTACTTCTGATCTCCTGGTAGGTTATGAATCTATACCGCTCAGGATTCCAGCCACCGCCCTGGTAGTTTGAGAATCTATTCCACTCAGGATTTCAGCCCCGGAACACTCGGTGTTTCTGGTATCCTAGTATTTTGTGAATCTACTCGTATATCGCTTAAGATTCTAGCCCCAAAAATACTGATTCACGACTCTGGTCTCCTGGTAATTTTAGAAAATATACCTCTCATGATTCCAACCCCAAAATCACTTCTTCATAATTCTGGTCTCCTGGTAATTCATGAATCTCTACCGCTCATAATCCCAGCCTTTTGGTAACATTTGTAATTCTTTTATGTCTTGGTTGTTCGTGAATCTGTTCTGCTCGGAAAACTTATTCATGATTCTGTTCTCCTGGTAATTTGTGAATCTGTACCTCTCATAATACCAGCCACAGAATATATTTTGTGATTCTGATCTCCTAGTAGGTCGTAGGAATCTATACCGCTTAGGATTTAAGCCCCAAAAATACTGGTTCATGACTATGGTCTCCTGGTAGTTTTGGAATCTACACCTATCATGATTACAGTTCCGGAACTACTTTTTCGTGAATCCTGATCTTATCGTAGTTTTGTGAGTCTTTATCGCTCATAATTTCAGTCCTTGAAATACTTTTCATGTTTCTGGTCTCCTGGTAATTTGTGAATCTCTACATCTCATAATACCTGCCTCGGAATATACTTTGTGATTCTGATTTCCTGGTAGCTTGTGAATCTATACCGCTCAGGATTCAAGCCCCGGCAATACTTCTTCTTGATTCTGGTCTCCTGGTGGTTTGCGAAGCTATACCGCTAGGGTTGTAGCCCCGAAAATACCTCTTCATGATTCTGGTCCCCTGGTACTTTGCGAGACTTTACCGCTCATGATTCCAACCCCGGAAATACTTTTCATGTTTCTGGTCTCCTGGTACTTTGTGAGCGTAAACCGCTCGTTCAGCCTGACTTTGGATTTCTACTTCCACCTCAGCCTTCGCTAAGTCTTGTCATTTACCGGGATAAAAAGTAGCCTATGTGTTAATCCAGGCTATGACCTACCTGTGTGCGAAATTTCATTCAAATCCCTTCAGCCGTTTTTGCGATACCTTCAGCCAAACATACAAACATACAAACATACAAACATACAAACATACAAACAAACAAACATACAAACATACAAACTTTCGCATCCTACTAATATTTTCACAATTTTGGCACCCAGGTAGAGTTTAACTGTGGTTGCATCCGCGTGCAGGTCTGAAATTTCTCTTCTTCGTGATTCTGTTTTCCTGGTAGTTTAAGAATCTATACCGCTTAGGATTCCAGCCCCGAAAATACTTATTCATGATGTTACCTCTCCACTTCATGATTCTGGTCTCCTGGAACTTTGTGAGTAGCGTACCGCTCATGATTTCAGTCCTGGAAATACTTCTCATGTTTCTGGTCTCCTGGTGATTTGTAAATCTCTACCTCTCCTAATACCAGCCTCGGATTATGTTTTGTGATTCTGATCTCCTGGTAGGTTGGGACTCTATGTGTTTCTGGTCTCCGGGTATTTTGTGAATTTGTACCGCTTAGGGTTCTAGCCCCAAAAATACTGATTCACGACTCTGGTCTCCTGGTAGTTTGAAAATCTCCTCACCTTTCATGATTCCAGCCCCAGAAACAATTTTTCATGATTCTGTTCTCCTGGTAATTTGTGAATCTGTACCTTTCACAATACCGGCCTCATACCAGCCTCGGAATATGTTTTGTGATTCAGATCTCCTGGTGGGTTGTGAATCTAAACCGCTCAGAATTCCACCCCCCTGGCAGTTTGAGAATCTATACCGCTCACGATTTCAGCACCGGAACACTCTTTGTGTTTCTGGTCTCCTGGTATTTTGTGAATCTATACCGCTTAAGATTCTAGTCCCAAAAAGCCCTGGAACACTCTTTGTGTTTCTGGTCTCCTGGTATTTTGTGAATCTATACCGCTTAAGATTCTATAATCCCAAAAATACCGATTCATGACTCTGGTCTCCTGGTAGTTTTATAATCTATACCTCTCATGATTCCAGCCCCGAAATCACTTTTTCATCATTCTGGTCTCCTGGTAATTTATGAATCCTCTACCTCTCATAATCCCAGCCTTGGTATACATTTGTAATTCTGATGTCCTGGTTTTTTGTGAATCTGTACTGCTCGGAAAACTTATTCATCATTCTGTTCTCCTGGTAATTTGTGAATCTGTACCTCTCATAATACCAGCCTCAGAATATATTTTGTGATTCTGATCTCCTGGTAGGTTGTGAATCTATACCGCTTAGGATTTAAGCCCCAAAAATACTGATTCATGACTATGGTGTCCTAGTAATTTGTGAATCTCTACCTCACATAATACCAGCTTCGGAATATGTTTTGTGATTCTGATCTCCTGGTAGTTTGTGAATCTACACCGTTTAGGATTGTATCCCCTAAAACACCTATTCATGATTCTGGTCTCCTGGTACTTTGTGAGTCTTTATCTCTCATGATTTCAGCCCTGGAAATAATTCTCATGTTTCTGGTGTCCTAGTACTTTTTGAGCGTGTGCGCACGTTCAGCCTGACTTTGGATTTCTACTTCCACCTCAGCCTTCGCTAAGTCTTGTCATTTACCGGGATAAAAAGTAGCCTATGTGTTAATCCAGGTTATGACCTACGTGTGTGCAAAATTTCATTGTAATCCCTTCAGCCGTTTTTGCGATACCTTCAGCCAAACATACAAACATACAAACAAACAAACAAACAAACATACAAACTTTCGCATTTATAATATTAGTAGGATTGTTACGTGAAGTTAGTAAATAAACAATAATACGTACCAGTATCAATAATTCCATTGCAATTAAAAAAATCGTAATTTATAAAGAAATTAAATAAAAACAGAAGCATCGTCAGTTATTTACAATGTAGATAAACTAGGTAGGTACTCGAGGGATAAGCAAATACTTAAGGGAACCACTGCCATATTTGTCTCAACGCATTTTATCAAGTTTCTATTTTTTTAGTCGTATTTATTATTTATATCACATTTTCAAGTCTTAGAAGCCACCACATCATGTCCAGTACTACACTCTGCACTCCGCCCACAAATAATACTTTTTATGGTCTAAAAAAAATTGGGAATAAACTTCATAGATTTTATTAAATAAAAAAGGACTTTATGAAATCATCAACTAGGGATGATTAATGTGGATTAATTAATTTATTCATAATTTTTTTTAGTTTTAAAAGCTGTATCAAACAAACAACGAAAAAATGTTTATACTGATAGTTTAAGACTTGTCCAAAAGAAGTTGCTATTTCAATTTATTGCCTCTAAACTAGCTACAGTAATAATTTCATTGAATTATAGGTACATATATAAAAATTGTTGAATGTGCAATGTGTGACAAGATTTATGTTTCCATAAGAATGTTAGTATTTTTACATTAAAATGAAACTGTGTACTTGTTTCCTGCTGTTTAGGATATTTGGTAGTTATTTTGTGTTTATTTCAAGAGTTCTTTCTGTATAATAATAAAGTTCGATTTCCACCAAGCGGGAAATGTATTGATTATGAGGTGCTTAGATGTACCTAATTTTGCCTGCCATGCGAATAGGTATAAGATTTAATTGCTTCACGGTTGCTTCAATATCCTTTGTCATCATTTAATTTTTTAAATCCAAGGGGGTCTTGAAGGGAGGTTCCTGTTCCAGATCAGGCGGGAGGAAACGCCCGGGTGTTATCACTGCGCGGATCGCCCAGAGGACACGGTGGAGCATACGGTGGAGGTCTGCCCCGCTTGGGTGGAGCACCGCCGTGTCCTCGTGGATGCGATAGGTAGCGGTGACCTCTCGCGGCCGGCTCTCCTTCAGGCCATAATACGGAGCGAGAGGGAATGGGAATCAGTCTCCGCCTTCTGCGAAGCAGTAATGCTCGCGAGACGGAGGCGGGACGCATGAGGGAAGCTCAACGGAGTCGCCCTCACGGCTCCGGCCGCTACCACCGCAGGAGAGGCACTGGGCGTAGGACGTCGCGAGGCGATCTCCGGCCACCGTAGACCCGGGCCTGCGGACGGCGAACAGTGGGTGGCTCGCCGTCCGATCAGCACCAGGCCCGTGAGCCGACGGCGCGTAGGGTTCCACGCGCGCCTCAAAGAGATTAGTGTCAGCCACCACTGACGGGGCCCATCGTGGCCGGTGCCTGCATGCCTAGGGGTAGCGGATAAATTCTGAACATGAGTTAACGCACTCCTGGGCACTCAGGCAGGGAAGGAACAGGGGTGGGTTTTAGTTAGTAAGAGTCTGACACGCCCTCCCGCTCCACTCAGAGCGGGAGAAGTCATTGGATGATTTCCCACCCCACAAAAAAAGGGGTTCGTGAAATACCGTCCTTTGAAACAAAAGCATGAAATTAATCTTCAAATTCAATATTTCACATACACGAATAATTATATCTACATAAGTTATTCACCCACGTCAATAGCGATGAACTGTAGTTAATGGCAGTCAGCGGTAGTACCAGTGAAAGAATTTATAAATTTGGTCTAAACTTCCAGCACACCTACAAACAAAATTAACTGTATATAAAATTAGTTTAAGTATATTTATCAATGCACTACCTGTCTTAATCAGAAATTATCTCTCAGCTCATACAAACTCAAGCCCTCTACACACAACGAGAGAAGTACAACTAAACGTTGACAAAAACTCCAAATATGTCTCAGATATAGTAAAAGTGATTCGTGATAACAAGATCTCGCAACGTGACTTCACATCGCCAAAACTTGAAACCTTCACGGATTTCTTACAAGAAGTCATTAAAATACTCAATACATATGACGATAACACACTCGGTGATTTCTTCCACATTCTAGACAACGAAATCAAAAAATATCACCACAGAGGTTACAAGTATCACGAATTTATGGAGAACAACGAATTGAGAAATTTGATCGAGGAGACATTTAATTCGATTAGAGAGAAATCCGTTTCTGTTATCAAAGCAGACATAAATGAAGTAGCTGCGACAATAAAACATAAAACATACGATGAAAACGCTAAGAAGTTGCTTAATTATATCAATTCTATATACACAGAAGATGCCAGAGAAAAGTTTCGAAAAGTTGTAACAGATCTGAAGGTGTTTGGCAACAAAAACTATAAAAAAAAAGAATTAGTCAAGGTAATAAGAAATGGCGTCTGGGTTATTGTTAATAATTACACAGATTTAAATGCAAAGGGAAAAAAAAGATTACAAAAAGAAATCACACTATTTTTAAAACGATTAAACGAG
Source organism: Polia nebulosa (assembly GCA_951329385.1). Lineage (NCBI taxonomy): Eukaryota > Metazoa > Arthropoda > Insecta > Lepidoptera > Noctuidae > Polia > Polia nebulosa. Next base: position 4,332,323 of record OX589608.1, read on the forward strand.
AGTAATCCTCATAAACCTGCAGTCAATGAATTAAACACGAATAGTTTAAGCCTCAATAATGTCATCACTGAGGTTAAAAAATCCAAAACTTTAAAAAAAAGTGTTTCTGCATCGAATACAGTTCCTATTACGGAAAACCGAAGAGGGAGTATTCTTAGACAAAAAACAAGTGACGAACTATCTGAAAATACAGAATCAATACACGAAACCTCTAAAGAGGAGAGTAACAGTCAACAGCTAGTATTAACATTTGTAAGTACAGAAGAATCATCGGATAAGAGAGAAAATACAGAAGGAAGTTCTAGACAAATATCTACAGACCAGTCATCAGATGAAACTATTGAAGGATCTTTTAGAGAAACGGTTACAAGCGAATTATCAGATGCAACTCTTCAACGAAGGTCTGTTGAACTATCTCAGGAAAAACACCGAAAATTGAACGCACAGCCATACGAAACTCTATATATCGAAGATTTTTATAAGGTTACTGAGAAACCAGCAACCATTTATAAGTCTGAGTTGAAAAGCAAGTTAATGGAGGGAATGTGGAAAATGGAATATACAGACAGAATAAAAAATGCTCGACCAAACACCAGGTTGGGACAGAGGTACGTACGAGCAGCAAGGTACCTATGCATTTCCAGTATTAGTCGACGTTTCACTTTAATGCCTTTTTTTTTGGTCTGTCAGAGTTGGGATAGTATTTAAAAAAGTCACCGCGGCCCCTGCCACTGCAACGTTTTCTATATTATTATTGTATTTTTGTTCATCGAGTCCTCGTGCACTTGTGTGATAAGCTCATATAAATTAAATAAACCTTAATGTTACAGACAGAGGGTCCAAAGTCGTTTGATTTTAGGGTGGGTCAGGTAATGTTGACAACAGTCTGTACCATCTTATTTGGGACCGGCGCGACACGTCTTCTCGTTCCATTCTCCATTTTTTTTTTTGGGTTTGAGAAATCATCCAATGACTTCTCTCGCTCTAGGGTGATGCGAAAGGGCGTGTCAGACTCTTACTGATTAAAACCCACCCCTGTTCCTCCCTGTAACCGAAGTAACTCTTTCGAATTTATCCTCAACCCCTAGGCAGGCATGGGCCATGACGGGCCGCGTCATGTATGCTGACAACTCTTTGAGGCGCGCGTGGAACACTACGCGCCGTCGACTCTCGGGCCTGGTGCTGATCGGACGGCGAGCTACCCATTACTCGCCGTTCCTTCCATTCTCCCTGTCCACCGACCGACGCTATGCATTTACTCTGGTTTCCTGCATATCATTCCTAATATAATCCCACCACCTTATCTCTGACCTCACTCTCCAAAACCATAATATTTAAGACGCAGTTATACGACTTCTAATGGTTTTTAATTGAACATCACGTCTAAACGACTAGTTTTATTTCCTTGAAAAAAAAAATGTTACTTTATACAATTTCCGACGTAATTTTGTAGTGAATATTTGAAATTATATTTTTATAAGATAGTGTAATTAATATTTGTAAAGTTATGTGATGAAAAATGAGAATCACGCAAAAACTATAATTATAGTGTATTTTGATGAAACCTTCACCATTTCAAAGATCATTTAATTATTTATATTTTAGCATATGTACCTACGTGTTTTAGTATAGTACCTGTTGTTTTATGTGTTAGATTCTACCAAAATAAGGACAAATAGAGTACAGGCAAGCAAATGAGTTCAAGGATAGCTAAGAAAACTGTTCAAGGAATAATACTTACGTTAAAAATCACACAATTGTTTATTTTCTCCAAATACTTATGGTTATTCTTGATAATTTAGGTGTTTTTAAATATAGCATCGTTGGTACAAATATCGTGTCACACAAGTGTTCACATCCAAACCTCACCAGTGCTCCAAGTCAGAATCCTCAAGCCCAACCTACACCTCAGACCCCTAAAAATGCTTTCTTTTCTCCCCGTTATTCAAAACTCCCGGTCGAACACTCGAATTCCTTTCAAAGTTGCCACGTAAAATTAACTTAAAAACGAAATCAGATACTAGGCTTTTAATCAAACCCAACATGTATAATAAATTAATAATGCGTCTAATTTCGGACAGCACTCCTTGATGGGCGAGTCCTATTACTGGGTTGACGTACGACGCGTTACGTGAGCTCAGGACAGAACAAGCAAGCTAACCACTCAAAATTAAAGTCATTGTCAGTTAATACCGCCTCGACATTGATAATAATAATAATGTTTATTGCCTTAATCAAGTTACAGAAAAGTGTGAAACCCTGGCTTCAGAGTTAGGCAAAATTACCCGTATTTCAGGAGCCAGTGACTTCTTCCAATTTTAGGTACACTAAGCAAGTCATTTGTTTACGCGAAACTTGTTAAAATTATAATACTTAAAATTAAGTTTAATAGCAAATACTTAATTTAAGCACTAAAAAATGTGTTAGAAAATAAAATTAGAACAATTTAAATAATCTCTTAAAATAAAATAAACAAAATTAGGTTTAAATCAAGATTAAAATAAATAAAATTAGGTCAAAAACAAATTACAATAAAGCCAGGAATAAACAAAATTCAATTTAAAACAAGGGGTGCTGGTAAGAGTGTGTGTATGTGTGCGTTTGTGTTATGATGCGTGTGAGTGTGTGCGTGTGTGTGTGTGTGTGAATACCAATGATTTGTGTTCTTATTTATGTTGACTGCAGTAAATTTTCAGTTGCATTAGTCAGTTGCGTAGTCCTGTATCAGTAGCCAGATCTTCACTTTCTTTTTTGTTTCACGAGTCGTAAGAGGATTTATGTTCAGAATTTTATTCAACTTATTATAGAGATCAAGACAACATTTAACATACCTATTCATCTTAATTTCAGTCATGGAACTACACCATATCCTACTAACGTTTTAAGAAAGAAACCTTCACGAACTACTTCAAGATACATTAGTGATAATGATCAAAATAACTTGAGTGGCAAAGACCTCAGGAGGAGTATACCACCTCCCATGTCCAATGAAGAACTCTCTATCGAAGTATTTGACAGGGAGAGGAGAAAAAGAGAGAAAGCTCTTGCTGAAAATTACAATTTTGTCAGAAATAACAATATTCATTATGGACTGAAAAATTATATTAAAAGTCGAAGATATCTCATTAGGAAAATAAATAAATTAAAGGAAATTTATGAAGAAAATCAACGTAGTGGAGTAAACAATACAAGGTCTATAATAAAGAATATTATCCATGACTATGAGGCAAACGAAAAGATTCACAAAGATAAAAATAAACAGAAAGAAAGCGAGATCATCAAAGAAACTAAAATTGTTAGCGAAAAACAAAGTAATACGCATGAAGCAAGGGCTCAGACAGAGAAAAATGAAAATAAAGTGAAAGACACTCAAAGGGACGTTAAAAACTCAAATCGTTCCAAAAAAGACGAACAAGATTTAGAAAATAATAAAGTACCAGTAAAAAGTGACGACAGACCTACATTCAAATTGGAAAAACAGAAAAAGGTCAATAGAAGTGAGACAAGGAAAGCTACAAAAACACAAATTACAACTGAAGCAATGGTTACAAAACTATATAATTTGAAGGCAGTAAAGATCCCAGTTTTTATAGATCTACTGTATAGAGAAAAAAAGAATCTTACTGAAACTAAATCCTAAATCTACGTAATGTGTGGCCAGAAAAAGGGTTGATAAAGCGAATTTTAATGCCAATAAAGAAACAATCGATGAATGCTAAGGCAGTTTCTATCGACGAAAACACTCCTATTAATTAAACTAAACCTTTAGTTCAGTTTACAACTCTTATAGGTAAAGAAGAATAAGTAGAATAATATTATCTAGTATTTTGTATGTATGTCACGTCACATCACGGCATCATCTAAAAAACTAAAATTATATCTACGTCTCAATACCGAATAGTTTCGATAAAACTTTTTTATTGAGGTAGCACTGTCATAAAATTAGCAAATAGTAGGTTTTACATTTTCTTACGCTGGCAACTTTCAGTTAATATTTTTTGACACGCCTATCTGGTACTCTTCAGCTATTTTGCCGAAAATCGTTTGATTTCTTGTGTTATTTTATGAAAACTAAGTGAAATAAAGTGTGGTATAAACTGTTTCATCTTTTTGATATTGTGCTAAGTGAATAAAGCTAAGGAATCGTTCCTAATCATCAGGTAACAGTAGCTATACTATGTTGTCAACGTATAAACCTACCAATTTGAGTAACCCTATTTTTTATAGTACTAATTAACTTTTGAACACTTTTGAATTCTGTCGTATTATACCGTTGTATTTGTAATTAGGTTTTTTATTTATTTATAGCCCAAAAACATAGTTATCAACGAAAATAATGTAGAATTTTATCAAAACCTATATCGAGTGTCATGTTTGACTGGTGATTTCATCTCGAAATTCTTTGGAAGGTGAGAAAATCCATAGTTTTGCTATGAGTCATTGATTGTAACTTGAAATCGTAAGTACACAATACGTACTTTAAATACTGTTATCTTGGTATTTCCGTTACTTGAGTACATTTGATACACATTCCGCGGTGTTTGCAATGTAATTCTTCGGAACTTTCACTTGTCAAAAGGTCAGAAATTACGAATGACTTACTTGATACATTCTTTGCTAAATCTTGAAGTATCTCATTGTTCTCTATTTATCGTATTATTATTCTCTCTTGGTTGTCATTGTTATGAATAGTTGGTTATGAAACAAAAATGTCACTTGATTTCCTACAAATTTATTTTTGTTTACTTATTTTCCATTTACGTCGACTTTCACTCAATATTTAGACGTTTTTTGGGCACAAATTACTGAAACAAACATGTTAATTACTCTAGAAATAGCTGTGTGTTATTAATTAACCCTGAGGACATTTTTAAACAGGCTAAAAGTATCCAGAGATAACTTTTTACAAATAAAAACAATTATCTCTCTCCTAATATAATTTTAAATATTTACGACAGTTTTACCATCAGCACTTGTAAGGGTTCAGTACCCTAAGAGTCTTAAACGGAGCCCTATTACTGTCACTCACATGTCGGTCTGTCTGTCTATCCGTTGTCTGTCACAAAATTTAGTCCTGAAGATTTTTTTAACTTCCCATTGATTTAGGAACTTGAAATTTGGTGATAATGTTTATTATTACGTATATATTGCTAAAAAATACCAATATTTGGTACGGAACCCTAAATGTTCGAAATCCGACACGCTCTTGGCCAGTTTTTGAACATTATATGTTAAAAAGTATCCCCCAAAATATAATTACTTAACCACTTCCATGTTCCTTATCTGAATGTGAACTAAATGGCACATCAAACTACATACCTACCAAATACCAACATCTTTTAGGACTCTGAAAGGCTATCATCATATCATCCTTTTTTTTTTGTGGGGAGGGAAATCATCCAATGACATCTTCCCCTCTAGGGTGGAGTAGGAGGTTGTGTCAGTCTCTTACTGACTAAAACCCACCCCTGTTCCTTCCCTGCCCTGAGTGCCCAGGGGCGAGGTAACTCTGTTCCGAATTTATCCTCAACCCCTGGGCAGGCATCGGCCATGACGGGCCCCGTCGTTATTGCTAACAAAACTTTGAGGCGCGCGTGGAACACTAGGCTCCGTCGACTCTCGGGCCTGTTGCTGATCAGCGCACTACCCACTACTCACCGTCCGCAGGCCCAGGTATCATCAATTAATCCTTGGGTCTTTCATCCCTATTTATTAGTAACTAGCCACCGTTTCTGGCTCTGCACAGGTACAAATTAAACAGACAAACTTTCCTTGTTTAGCACTCTGTCTATCAGTGAAAACTGCATTCATATCCTTTCACTAGGATTAGGGATGATTACAGGGTATAAAAATAACAATTTTATATAGTCCATAAGTTAGATTATCAAAAAATATTGGACACATTTTCTTTGCTTTAACAAATCAATGAAAAATTACAAAGAGAAGACCGGTTGAGCATTATGTCCGATACTTATCTGTCAAAATACAGATTTATAGAAAACTCGGACCGGTAGTGCGTAACGTACCATACAAATTGTTCTACGCCCACGCCGGACCGTATTATGGATAAGTATCAGACGGAGTGCGCAACCGCTCTCACGCATTAAAGTTCAGGAGTGGGGGCTTGTTAGTTCACTTTTGAGTAAAAATATTACCCTCCTTCTGAGATGGTCGGTTTAAAAGTAGTACAATTTTGACTCAAGTGTGACGTCATGCAAAATTTTTACACACTGTACTGTCTTCAGTTTTTGTTAGTGACAAAATAAGAAATACTTGTCCAATACTTTTTCGTAATCTAACTAGTACTGATTAGATTTTTAGGGTTCCATACCCAAAGGGTAAAACGGGACCTTATTACTAAGACACCGCTGTCCGTCTGTCTGTCTGTCTGTCTGTCCGTCTGTCTGTCTGTCTGTCCGTCTGTCACCAGGCTGTATCTCATGAACTGTGATAGTTAGACAGTTGAAATTTTCACAGATGATGTATTTCTGTTGCCGCTATGGGGGCTCTCATACAACAGACATGATTTTTTTGCCGTTTTTATATATAATGGTACGGAACCTTTCGTGCGCGAGTCCGACTCGCACTTGGCCGGTTTTTTTTAGTCATCAACCCAATTCCTCCTATACTATTATGGGTGCATGCACAAACAACAAACAAAACATCTGTGTACTGAGCGGCTATTGTTTCTGTTCAAACAATCAAATCATTGTGTTATCAGTAAAGGTTAAATTTACTCAAAAAACTATTAGATTTATCACCTCGTAAAGTTGTTCCAGCAGCAGGCGTATTCGCTAACTCAGTTGACATCAATTTGTTAGGCACTTTGCCTTACAATTCTGCTTAGACGTAGGTATAGGAACACCGTAGCCTATTATAATCGATGTCAACTGAGTTAGGGAATACTGTATATAACATCTGCTGATTGGTTTGTGTAAAAACATTTACAGTAAATAAACAATGCATGGTTTTATGAATGAAACAAAGAATTGTTACTTAACCTCAGTTTACAAAAAATTTAAATATTTACTAAACCCATACTTACTGCACATGGCTTTGCCACTTTTGGTATTAACAGCCTGGTTATTAGCTGATGTGTGTGTTTAAAAAACCGGGCAAGTGCAACTCATACTCTCGCATGAAGGGTTCCGTACCATCATACAAGATTATACGCATTTACTTAATGCCATTATTAAGATCGAGCAAAAACAGCCAAAAAAAATACATTTCTAGTAGGTGAGCCCCCATTTAATTTATACCTAATTTATTTTTATTATTTGTTGTTATATTGGCAACAAAAATACACATTTCTGTGAAAATCTACCTATTACGGGTCATAAAATACAGCTCGCTGACAGACGGATGGACGGACCAACAGCGGATTATATAATAGGGTCACATTGGTGGTGATGAATGGCCTGTTGGTCTAGTGGTTAGTGACCCTGACTGTTATGCCAGAGGTCGTGGGTTCGATTCCCACCCAGGACAAATGTTTGTGTATTAGAGCACGATCATTTGTTCTGTGTCTGAGTGTTTTTTATCTATAATATTTATGTATTTAGAAATATATAATTATGTTTATCAGTTGTCTAGTACCCATAACACAAGCTCTGCTTAGCTTGGGACTAGATGGCGTTGTGTGATAGTTGTGGAATATTATTATTATTGGTTACCCTTCGGGTAAGGAACCCTAAAAAGGCATTGCATACCACAACGTCGCTGCGCTTGACAAGTTCTATTGTGATTTTTGTAATGTTCCTAATTTAATTAATGACATTACAAAAATCACGTATAGAACTTTTCTGGCGGAGCGACTATAATAAACGCAGGACAAACAAATTATCAGGAGACGCCCTGGGCGTCGAGGGTCGCAAACCGATCTCCGGGCTTGCGGACGGCGAGTAATGGGTAGCTCGCCGTCAGATAAGGACCAGCAGGTTTATTCGCTAACCCAGTTGACATCAATTTGATAGGCACTTTGCCGTACATTGCTGCTTAGACGACGACGACACGGTTAGCGCAGTGGTTGAGCGTTCGACTGCTGGGCTGCGTGTCGCGGGTTAGATCCCCGCACGGAACAAATATTTGTATGACCTACAGATAATTGTTTCGGGTTTGGGTGTCTTGTGTATGTGAGTTTACATGTTTGTGAACGCACCGACGATACAGGAATAATTCCTAGTGTGGGGCAACGTTTATTAAAAAAACTTTTTTACAAAAAAAATTTGCCTACTACTTTGGATACGAAACATTTTGAGACCTGTTTTAGCAACATAAAAATTCTTTATCCTCTTTGTAACAAACGTGAAGTTGGATTTTTTAATATATTTTTTCTGTGCTATGCTACGATTTTTTATTCAATGAGGGCGCCATTGGACCGCGAGAAGGCCCTTAAGGAACAGGGGTGGTGGGTTTTAGTCAATAAGAGTCATTGGATGACGTCACACCCCAAAAAAAAGCTATTCAATGTTTGTACCTTTACGACATTCGAAATTTTTACCATCAATATCATGACAGCTTAGGGGGGATGGATATCCGGGCCTGCGGACGGCGAGTAGTGGGTAACTCGCCGTCCGATCAGCACCAGGCCCGAGAGTCGACGGCGCGTAGTTTTCCACGCGCGCCTCAAAGACTAGTCAGCAAAACGTGACGGGGCCCGTCATGGCCGATGCCTGCCCAGGGGTTGTGGATAAATTCAAAACAGAGTTACTGCGCCCCTGGGCATTCAGGGCAGGGAAGGAACAGGGGTGGGGTTTAGTCAGTAAGAGTCTGACACGCCCTCTCGCTCCACCCTAGAGCGGGAAATGTCATTGGATGATTTCCCACCACACAAAAAAAAAAGAGGTTTGGATGGTGATTATGTTAGCAATATTTATTTATTTACATAATTTTCGGATATTCTGTTAAATTTAGTCGATTTTGATTTGGTGCATAATACAAAATTTTGACGAATACCAAGATATTGAATAGCTCAAAGAGAACAAACCCAAAATCACACGACAGTGAGCAGCCACACAACATTGAGCAGCAAACGTTTCTAGACTTGATAACTGCTGCTCATGAATTAAAAAAAGTACTCTTGTCATGAATTTATAAAGAAACCAGAACAGATTGAAAAGAACATGTACCAATGTTTACGTCAGCATGGGGGGAGTGGGGTCAAAGTCAAAGTCAAAACATTTATTGCGAACTAAGTGTACCTACAATGTTCTGCCCAGGGGTTGAGGATAAATTCGAAACAGAGTTACCGCGCCCCTGGGGACTCAGGGCAGGGAAGGAACAGGGGTGGGTTTTAGTCAGTAAGAGCCCACGGCCCCCCCCTCCACCCTAGAGCGGGAGATGTCATTGGATGATTTCCCACTCCACAAAAAAAAATAAAAGTGTACAATGTTGGTGTGGTAAGTTGGTACTTATGACTTAGCAGCCTTTTACAAGTATTGCAATTTTCATTCGCCTGCTCTTATTATCCTAAATTAGCATGCATTAAACATTATAGATACTTAATTATTTTCTTTTTATTAGTATAATGAAATTGAGAAATATTAGAGTTATGTCAAAATTACATGTCAATAATAATTAATTTAATACAATAATACAGCAATATTAATGTCATCCTTTTCAGGCAGAACATATTTATAATTATAATCATAAATGAAGTTAAATAGGATAGATCAGATCTTATTGTTTGTATAGGTCAGATCACCATTTTTGTACATGAGAGAAATTTGTAATTTTTTAGCTAGACTAAATATTCTTTTATTGAGTAGAAACATTTTTACTTACTTTTACTGACAAGGGGTAGGAGGGGAGGGGGTAAAAATCTGCTCAAGTATTACTTGATTGGCCCCTTCATGATTTTTAAACTCACTCTGTGTACAACCCTCGCCTGTACCATAATCAGCTTTTGTACTCATTATCAACCTTCCTTTTCAGCAACATGGGCACAATGACGGACCAGTACGGTACCACAGGGACCTTGACCCTAAAGTGGGACCCTCGCAACCTGGAGATACGCACCATGTCCGTGGAGAGGACCCTGGAGCCGCTCGTGCTGCAGGTCACCACCCTCGTCAACAGTAAGGACCGGGACGCTAAGAAGAAAAGACGTAAGTTTCATAGAGTTTCTAAGTCAGAACATGGCTACCACAGGGACCCTGACCCTGAAGTGAGACCCTCGCAACCTGGAGATACGCACCATGTCCGTGGAGAGAACCCTGGAGCCGCTCGTGCTGCAGGTCACCACCCTCGTCAACAGCAAGGACCGGGACGCTATGAAGAAAAGACGTAAGTTTCATATAGGTTCTAAGTCAAGGGTACTCTATCATCGCTTACCATCAGGTGAGATACCTAGGCACCACGGACAGATCAGAACGGGAGCCTCTGCGCCCGTTTGTCGCTGAGGAAACAGCCGGCTCACGTCATCCAACGTGCACATATCCTTGGAACAGTGAGGTCGCTCCGCGAAGCCTGTGAGTCTCTCAGGAGTGGGGCTTGTTATGTCACTTCGTGCTCAAAAGTGTGGCACGACAACCCGTCACGCGAAATTTCAACGCACTCTAATGTCCTCATTTTTTGTTTACGTGACAAGAAAGAATACGTATATCCAATATTTTTAGCTTACTGACGTACTAATTATATATTATATATTTTTAGGAAACTACCCTATTGTAAATGTTTCATAACTAAGAGTAATAATTATAAGTTTTTATTTATTTATTTATATAATCACTTACAACTATTATTACAGGTAAAAAAAAAATATATACAAAGTTGATACGACAGAGGGGCTTTCCTTTAAACTGCCTATACTAGGTACTATTTTCAAGCTCTGTACCAAAAATCAATTAAATCGGAGCAGTAGTTTAGTCACAAACGATTTTTTAAGTTTTGGCCTCGTTTGAACACGATGTATCTTTCCTAACAGCTGATTATGTCTATACGCACAGGTCATGCACCTTAAAACGATAAATCTGAGTATAACCTACGATACGACGCGTTGTTGCCGTTCTCACGCAAGTCACAAGTACATTTTCGCTATAAGATGGCAATGCAAACAAGGATAATGGGTATAAAGTATGGTATAAAGGGTGGTTGCGTTTTACTCTGAATTGTAAGCTATTTAGTTTGTTTGAAAAAAAAAAAACCTCATTTATTATTATTTTTATTTTTATACCGTATCGAATTAATACTAAACACGTATAGTATACGTAGTTTAATTTAATGCCCCTCTGTCACATCAACGTTGTATAATAAAATTTCCATACTCTAGCAAAGTTTCTTTGACTCAAGTAAATTCGGTCCGTGATCTTGGGATATTGCTTGACTCGAATCTCTGTCTGGATTTGCATATCGAGCAAATTGTAAATAAGGCATATAAGATGTACGGATTTATAATGAGATCTACGCATGACTTTAAGCGTACCTCTTCGTATCTCTGCCTCTATAAGACATTGGTCCGTTCACAGTTGGAATATGCCGTGTGTATATGGAACCCTTACTAACCAACTACATCGACCCGATAGAAAACGTCCAACGCAAGTTTCTTCGTGCAATGCACTACAGATGCCATAAAACCTATCTGCAGTACAACCATTTGCTCAGTAGATACAAACTCTTGACGCTCAGCTCTAGGCGCAAGCAACTGGAGGCTATGACGCTGTATAACATTGTTCACAATAATTTTGACAGCATTGATTTAAATAATGTATTATGATAGGCAGTCCCCAGAGCTGTCTATAGACGGCCTGTGCGCGCAGGCCAGCTGTTTGCAGTGGGTTCCAGCCGATCTAACACAGGTCTGCGTACATCATTTAGGCGAATGTTGACAACTTACAATGAGGCTTTTGAACACATAGATATTTTAACCGACTTCAAAAAAGGAGGTTCTCAATTCGACTGTATTTTTTTATTTTTTTATGTGTGTTACCTCATAACTTCTTACTACCCCTTTACACCCAGGCTGAAACAAGCGTGAGTTTTAGTTTCTTAAATGCCGAGGCCCTCAGGACATTTAGTCGGCCGTACCGTCCCCGCGATTTTTTTGAGTAATTTCAGCACCCTCACGGTCGATCGACGTCGGTTGCGTTCGCAAAAACTAAACAGTTTGGCGCTAGAATTTTTTGAAAGTCAAACTCATCGTTTCAGCCCGGGTGTAAAGGGCTACGTGAACCGATTTTGTAGATTTTTTTTTTATTTGAAAGCTGTTGCTTCACATTTGGTCCCATTTTAATTTGGTGAAGATATGATGAAGGAGTTCGGAGATACACAATGGAACTCTTCAATAAATGATAGCAAACCTTCCAGAATTGCTGCAATCGCATGTCTGTATATTGTTTTCACCACTTCACAACATTAAATTACGCTGATGCGCTCTGAATGATTAGGGTGAAAATTAGGGTGTATCAGGGTGAACTGTACAAATCTGTATACCCCGATTTGTACAGTTCACCCTGATACACCCTAATTTCACCAACTACGTTCAAATTCCCTATTTTTGGTGCTATCAATTCGGGCATAACTTTACTATTAATTTAGTTTTAGAATGGGGTACAACTACTAAAAAGTGAAAAATAAAAACTTTTTACAAAAAAAAATACAAGCGACTTCCATAAATAATACTTACTAAAAAATGCAAAATAACTTTAATTTCGGAAGTCGGTGTCAAATAACGAAGAAACCAAACTAGAAAAACCGACTTCCGAAATTAAAGTTATTTTGCATTTTTTAGTATTATTTATGGAAGTCGGTTGTATTTTTTTTGTAAAAAGTTTTTTTTTTTATATGCTCGTTTAATATGTTCCGTGGGTCACTGTTTAAGACGCTTTCAAATTAATATTTTTGTGCAGTTGTTTTAATGTATTCCTATTTATTTTTATTTTTTTTCATCTCTTCTGTTTGTTTTAATAATATTGTAACCACTAAAAGCTTACCTCCTAGCGAATTAAGTTTTATTTTTATTTTATTAATGGTAATCTGTGAACAGCGCTGTGGACTACGTTATTATTTCCTAGCTGATCCGACAGACGTTGTCCTGTCTTAGCTCTGAACAGTCAAACGCGCGAAGTATAAACAGTCGTTAAGTTTTCTGAAGTTTTCTTATTTTCCGCGCAACTTTCTTAATTTTTCTTTCATAAGAACCTTCTCCTGACAATAACAAACACAACAAAAAAAGAATTAGCGAAATCGGTCCAATCATTTACGCGTGATTTCGTTTTTATATAGATAGATTACTGTATGTCTATTTGTAACATAACATAATGTAGCTGTTTGTTGTTCCTTTTCAATAAAAATAAAAACCCAATGCAATAGTGAAGCCAAGTTAATACTAACAACTTATTTTCTAAAACTTATTACATACAATGTTATCCTTGTGAATTCACTCCATGCACAAGCAAAAATGTCGATTTCCTCTGCTATAAGGTTAAGAGTGCGAAGCGCCCGCGTCAGGGGCGCCTCTTTCAACAGATTAGTGCGGCCTTGAGGTACAGCCAGCAGCTGACGCCGCCGTCGCCGCAACACATATCTGTTGGGTACACTCAAACACACCAACTGTAATATGTTGGCGTTATTTATCTTGCCTCTAATTAATTTAAATAAATATGAGACAAGTGCGAAGTCACTCCTCACTCTCAGCTCGTTGTATCCAACCATGCCTAATATAAACAAGGATACATAAGCGGGTAACAAGGGTATACTCCATAGAGCCTCAAATATAAAAATGTAACAAAATTGTTTTGTATTCGCTCCAAAATGAGACTATATTTAGTCTCATGTGGGGCCCAGATGACTGCGTTGCATTCTAATTGGCTTCTCACCAAAGTCTTGTATAAAGTTGTTTGTAAACAAATTGTGTCTGGTGTAATTACTCGTAAATAAATGATTAATATATTATTATCTCAAATTGCTCTCTGTATCTTTCACAGCGGGCAAGTCCAAGCGAGCCAGCGCTCTAGTAGCGACCGTAGAGCGAGCCACGGAGATCTTCATCGAGCGCGGACAGAGCATCGCCTACGAGAATCCCGATATTACCCAGCAGATGCTGACAGCAGTCGAGGACGTGCGGAAGGCTGGTACGTATCTGCGACTCCTAGACATCTAAATCAAAATCAAAAGTCGTTTATTCAAACTAGGCTGAGAGCCAGCACTTTTTGATCGTCAAAGTTCTATAAAGACAGTCTCCGAAAAACGCCCGCCCGTCACCACTTCCTAGTGTTTTAGCTGTGAGGAAGAAGTGGTCAACAAACTCCCCAGCAACACATCTGTCTGTTAAGTTTGAAGAACTTGAATCTATATAATTATATGCAACAATCTTAACATATTTGTATGTAACATAATATGTAAAATAAAAAAATAAAGATATATCGTCCAAAATATAATCATAAAATTAAATTATCCGCCACTTGTTAGCTAGCACACTCCATTGTGCCATTAACAACCGACTTCCAAAAAAGAAAATACTCTAAAAATTTAAATTAACTTTAATTTCGGAAGTCGGTGTTTGTATTATATTTCTTCGTTATTTGACACCGACTTCCGAAATTAAAGTTATTTTTTAATTTTTAGTGTATTTTCTTTTTTGGAAGTCGGTTGTTTTTTTTGTAAAAATGTTTTTTTATTTTTCTCTTTTTAGTTGTTATACCCCAGAACTCAAAACCCCAATAACATGGAACGTGGAATTTAAACATACCCGTAATTGGAGAAAACCAAAACGTCATCTATGTATACATATTTTTCGTTTTTGTTCAGTTTTTCAAAAACCGCTGAAGCAATTTTTATAAAATTTGTATGAGACCACCTGGGGAGTATGTTCTTTCGGATAAAAAAAAAGAATTTTGAAAATCAGTCCACAAAGACAGAGAAATCGTTGGACATACATAAAAAAAAACCATACAGTCGAACATAGAACCTCCTCCTATTTCGAAGTCGGTTAAAAACGGAAAAAAACTCAAGCTGGTGTGCCTGCTTACACGTGCAACGATAGAATCTAAGGATTGGGCTGTGATTCGAAGCCACAAGTGATAAACTAGGGCTAGCACAGCAAAATCAGTAAACTCTAACCTGTCATAAGCTAATTATCGAGAAAGAACATCAAGTGTAACATTGTCTTGCGTTCAACACAGCGACCAACTATTCGTATCATTTAAATAGTCGTTTATGGAATAGTATGCCTTCGAACAGAGACTAAATTTAAGTTTTAAATGCATTAAAAGGCAGATCAAGAAAAGAAAAGAAAGAGCGTAATAGCGTATTGTAAAAGCGGATACCGAGACCCACAAACGAACCATGAAATAGTGATGGGCGTTTCGACGACGAACCGTTTTCAAAGACCGTTTTATGTTCTGCGACGGTGAAACCGTTTTTATGTAGTGGATCCAAACAGTCTTCATTGCACAAACCAATCTTCGAATTACTTGATGCGGTTTTTTATTTTACGTCTAAAAATACAGTTGAGAACCCATTGATTCAACTACCATACTCGTCGCGTCGTCGTTCTTACCGTTTCGCACAAACAGTTCTTCCAATGAAAAGTGATCTTTTTGTCAATGAAATACAGTCGATATTTTATGACCACTCGTCAGTGCTGTCCTTCGTGACGCGAAGGTCACGTTTCATACATTTTTGCAACTTGAAACCGTTAGTAGTTGTAAGAAACTGCAACTACTTCACTCGACGATAGTTTCGTCTTTTAAGCCGTCTTCAAACCAGTTGCGACGAAGACCGTTTTTAACCAACTTCAAAAAGAAGGAGGTTATCAATTCGGATGTTTGTATTTTTTTTATATATGTTCGGGCATAACTGCGTCATAAATTGACGGATTTGCAAATTTATTTTTTTGTTCGAAAGGGGTTTGTTCCGAAATGGTCCCATTTAAATTTCATATAGATCTGATGATGGGTTTCGGAGACAAACAACGGAACTCTTCAAAAATTGACAGCAAATCAACCGCGATTGCTGCTATCGTATGTCTATAAATTGTTAACACAGTTTAATGGGGAACCACAACTAAAAATTGAAAAATAAAAAACCTTTTTACAAAAAAATAGAACAGACTTCCAGAATAAAAAAACTTTTTTACAAAAAAATAGAACCGACTTCCAAAAAAAGTGGAAAATAACTTTAATTTCGGAAGTCGGTGTTTCTGGTTTTGTGTCTTCGTGTTTTGACACCGACTTCCGAAATTAAAGTTATTTTACACTTTTTTTGGAAGTCGGTTCTATTTTTTTGTAAAAAAGTTCTTTATCTGCAACTGTTTTCGTCGTCGGAAAAAACGGTTGCGTTTCGTCCACCAAAAATTCGACAACGACCCACCGCTACCATGAACCTTACGAAGACGGTGGGAAGGAGCATGTAGTTTGTGCTTGTTTCTGATGTTCCTAGGGATAATTATCAACGCCTGAGGATCATCATTAGCCACTAGTGATATATCAAAGACATGTAGGGATTAACGTAGAAGCGTAAGGATAATTATAAACGCCTCGACATAATCGCACATATAGCTTGGCAAAAAAGAGTGTGGAGTAAATAACCCCAATAACATGGAACATGGTTATCAATTCAGACGTAACTTTAATATTTAGTTTTAGTTCTGTGGTATAACGACTAAAAATTGATAAATAAAAAACTTTTTACAAAAAATACAACCGACTTCAAAAAAAGAAAATACACTTATAATTGAAAAATAACTTTAATTTCGGAAGTCGGTGTCAATTACGAAGAAATAAAATACAAACACCGATTTCCGAAATAAAAGTTATTTTTTATTTTTAAGTGTATATACAGGATGTAACAGAAAGGTGTGGTCATATTTTAAGAACTGCATCTGCCCATCGATATGAACAACTTTCTTCAACAAAACATGAGAAAATTCACAAAAAAAAAATTTTTACCTCCCATACGTTGATCAGCTGATGATAACTTTGTATGGAAAGTCCAATTTTTTTTTTTGGGAATTTCAATTTTTTCTTAGAGAAAGTTGTTCATTTCCATGGGCAGAACCGGTTCTTAAAATATGACCACACCTTTCCATTACACCCTGTATATAATAGTATTTTTTTTCAGTGACTTGGACAACACAGTCAAACAAAACACAATTGAGTTTCTCTGTAAGAAAAGAAACGACATTTAATGTTTTATAACACAATGTTGATTCCCAAATCACAATTACAGTAAATATTAACTAGTTTATTAAATGGTTTTCTTCCAATAGCCAGATGCTTCATGGATTGTAGTTCGACCACAGATAAAATAAAACCTCATCGGCTGTCAATGTCACGTTGACGCCCGAAGCGCGGGAACATTCAATTTTAAGAAAATTATATTTTTCTTTACATGTATTTTCTTTTTTATAAGTCGGTAGTATTTTTTGTAAAAAAGTTTTTTAAAACATTGGAACCTGGTCCCACAGGAGCAGCAATGAGCCTGGCTGCCCGCGAGTTCTCTGAGGAGCCGTGCGCCTCCCAGGTGCGCTCCAGCATGGTGCGAGCCGCCAGGGGGCTGCTCTCCGCCGTCACCCGGCTGCTGATCCTCGCCGACATGGTGGACGTACACCTACTGCTCAACAAGCTCAACACTGTAAGTTCTGCAGCATGGTGGGGCTGCTCTCCGCCGTCACCCGGCTGCTGATCCTCGCCGACATGGTGGACGTACACCTACTGCTCAACAAGCTCAACACTGTAAGTTCTCCAGTATGGTGGGGCTGCTCTCCGCCGTCACCCGGCTGCTGATCCTCGCCGACATGGTGGACGTACACCTACTGCTCAACAAGCTCAACACTGTAAGTTCTCCAGCATGGTGGGGCTGCTCTCCGCCGTCACCCGGCTGCTGATCCTCGCCGACATGGTGGACGTACACCTACTGCTCAACAAGCTCAACACTGTAAGTTCTGCAGTATGGTGGGGCTGCTCTCCGCCGTCACCCGGCTGCTGATCCTCGCCGACATGGTGGACGTACACCTACTGCTCAACAAGCTGAACACTGTAAGTTCTGCAGCATGGTGGGGCTGCTCTCCGCCGTCACCCGGCTGCTGATCCTCGCCGACATGGTGGACGTACACCTACTGCTCAACAAGCTCAACACTGTAAGTTCTGCAGTATGGTGGGGCTGCTCTCCGCCGTCACCCGGCTGCTGATCCTCGCCGACATGGTGGACGTACACCTACTGCTCAACAAGCTCAACACTGTAAGTTCTCCAGCATGGTGGGGCTGCTCTCCGCCGTCACCCGGCTGCTGATCCTCGCCGACATGGTGGACGTACACCTACTGCTCAACAAGCTCAACACTGTAAGTTCTCCAGCATGGTGGGGCTGCTCTCCGCCGTCACCCGGCTGCTGATCCTCGCCGACATGGTGGACGTGGAGCTCAACAAGCTAACAAATATGCCCAACGCGCCTCGTAGCACTCTCGTAGCGAATCTATCCGTAGCACAGGGGTCACGAGACTAACGACAATTCAGACGATGGAGCATGCTTGCCTAGAAGTAACCCATTCACTCTTGACTTAGAGGTAGGTTGTAGCTATCAGGAAACACAGACTCCGGCAGGGAATTCCACTCCTTAGCTGTACGCACAATGAATGTGTTTCAGTCCTTTTAGTGCGTGTGGGTGGGATGTATGTATGTATGTATGTATGTCGGGCTGGTTTCCGCAACTCCACGCTCAAAGCGCGTATTTTGCGTACAGGTGGGACAGCATTGTCATTCGATCCACCCCAGCTCCTCGAGGAAGGCCAGCAGCACCCTGGTATTACTGACTATCTCGCTTGGGTTACCTGGGTGTCCGAAGTGTTTTGCCCTGTATGCAGCGACTACAGGGCAGCTTAGCAGCAGATGGGCTGCTGTCTCGTCCTCCTCCATGCAGGCTCTGCAGAATGGACTGTCTGTGACTCCTATGACAGAGAGATGCTTATTAAAAGACCCGTGGCCAGTTACAACGGCCGTGACTTTCCGCAACTGTAGGTCAGTCGTAGGGCGTGGGTGGGATGTCCATCATGTACCGGTGGTGCATCGCCGTACGTCTTGTGGTCCGTTGAAGCACGACGAATCTATACTAATTTTATAGAGAGGTAAAGTTTGTGAGGATGTAGGGGGTAATCTCTGGATCTTCTGAACCGATTTTGAAAATTCTTTTACCAATAGAAAGCCACGTTATTTGTGAGTGTCATAGGCATTTTTGAAATACTCGTGGGCGAAGTGCTAGTAAATAATAAAAGTATTATCTCTCCCGCAGGTTGAAAACGATCTCGACAAGCTAAAATCCGCCTCCTCCCAATCGGAGCTGATGGAGTCTGCGCGTCAGTTCGGCCGCTCAGCCTCCGAGCTGGCCGCCCAGGCCGCCAAGCGCCAGCGAGAGCTGAAGGAACCTCGCATGAAGGACGAGCTAGCTGCCGCCAGAGCTGTTCTCAAGAAGCATTCCACTATGCTGCTCACCGCTTCCAAGGTAAGTTCCAAGGTAGTTGGGTGTGGGAAGCTGTCACCTCCAGCTGCTCCTAATGCTCGCGAAGAAGGAGGCCGGATGCGCGAGAGAGAGGCAACCCTCGCAGTCTAGCCTAGCCGCCGCAGGAGACGCCCTGGGCGTCGGGAGTCGCAAATCAAATCAAATCAATTTATTCGCCATAAGTGTCGAGTGAGAGTTTGTGTGGTGTGTGTGTGTGTAAGTCGATTCCCGGTCACTGTAGGCGCGAGCTTGCGGAAGACATAATAGGTAGCTCGGCTTCGACTTGTCAACGATCTTACCTCGTAATTCTCATAATTCCTTCCTCTTGTCCAGGTGTACGTCCGTCACCCGGAGCTAGCGGCTGCTAAAGCGAACCGCGACTACGTGCTGCGAGCCGTGTGCTGCGCCGTCGACAGCATCTCGTGCGTGGCCAAGGGACAACCTATACCTGTAGTGGGTGAGTCTTGTAACATCACGCCTGTTATTCTCTGCAGGGGTTGGCAGAGTTTTTAACTTCACTTCAGCAAAAACACTTGATCAACGAAAACTAGTGTCTGAACGTAACATGATTTTTTACCGAAACTGTAACCGAAACTTACGTAGAAACAGAAAAACTGGCAAAATTTGAACATTTTTTACCTGAAATAGTTGAAAATTTAGCCTTAACTTTCTTACAATACTAAATAAATTAGTAAAACCATGATTGTATGTGAGGTCGGAATTAGGTAGAGTTATTTATGTACTTACACTGATTTCATACACCGAAAAAATAAAGTGGATATGCCTCAAATACCGATATTAATTTTATCATCATCATCATCATTCTCCTGCCCTTATCCCAATTTATTTGGGGTCGGCGCAACATGTCTTTTTATTATATTAATTTTAAAGAGTAGAAAAATCCCGTGATTTATTAAATAATAAAGCTATTTAATTTTTCACAATTTAAACCACTACACGCGCGACGTTGCCAAATTTACATCAACGACATCATGAATTTGCAAAATTCCAATGCACACACCCGCGATGTTGCCACATTTGTAGTTCACACAACGTAGCTTGTGAGAACAAAAGAAAACAATAAATGTTTTTATTATTATTTATTTGTTATATGGCAATGCTGCTAGCGTTCTGGGCACTTTTTCCATTGACAGCGATGTGGATGAATTTTTTGATGCCCAGTGAGTTATTTTTTCATACGCATTTGTACATGTTAGGTATTATTGTTAGTTTGTATATATATCTTTTATTTCAACATTTGAATTGTATTACAAAATATATTTGTAATATTGTTGGCCACACGGGATTATCCATTAGAAATCCCGCGAAGATCCATATTAATATCAACATTTCGATGCAAGTACTACATAAATAACTCTACCTAATCCCGACCTCGGGTTATGAGACACACATAGACGAGAAAGTCAGTTTATAGTTTTCTATTACAACCTACCTTTTATTGTTTGGGAAATCGTCCAATGACTTCTCCTGCTCTAGGGAGGGCGTGTCAGACTTTTACTGACTAAAACCCACCCCTGTTCAATCAGTTGCCTGTGCCGAAGGCTGCGGTAACTCTATGTCGAATTTATCCGCGACCACAGACAGGACATCCTTCCTACCTAAGACACTAGTTTTGGTCGAGCCGAATAATTCTTCTACTTTTTGGCCGAGATCGAAAGTTCAGTCTAAACCAGTTTTTTTGGTCGAAACTGTTCGAAATCGAACCTTCAAACCTAGTAGAAACACTGTTAATCAATGATAAAAAATTTAATGTTTTCAAAAAAACCGATTGTAAAAAATAACTTAAAAGTTCCAAACAAGTCACTTTTCAAGCAGTCAGTAGTCTGATGCAGTTGGTGGCAGTTATTTTAGTTCAATTTTTGATTTCATGCCACCAACTGCATCAGACTATTCAGACTGCTTGAAAAGTGACTTTTTTGGAACTTTTTAGTTAGTTTTTACAGTCGGGTTTTTTGAAAATATTCAATTTTCTATATTTTAGTGAGTTATATTTTCGGAATCCGTTCTAGAACCCTTTATTTTGATACCCCACTTAATATAGTTCGTCGACTTTTATTTTTCACAATAATTATGTCGTCTGGTGGTCGCCATATTGTATTTTGAGTACTGTCATGTCTTTACTAGCACTCGCAAGGTTAAGACGAATCAATTGACGTAAGAATTATTAAAATCTACCCACGCGTTTAGTCTCTATAGTGCCACAAAGGAACAAACATACATACATAGGCTGATAAACACATTACCCTCCCTTGCGTCGCGCAGTCGGGTAAAAACAACCCTTGTTGCAAGTTAATAATGGTGTTTTAAAGACTGGTTGTAAACGTTGATATGGTGTTACCATGTTTGGCCAGGTTTCTTATAGACCCATTTTTTTTTTTTTTTTTTTGGGTTGGCAAATCATCCAATGACTTCTCCCGCTCTGGGTGGAGCGGGAGGGCGTGTCAGACTCTTACTGACTAAAACCCACCCCTGTTCCTTCCTGCCTCGAGTGCCCAGGGGCGAGGTAACTCTGTTTCGAATTTATCCTCAACCCCCGGGCAGGCATCGGCCATGACGGGCCCCGTCCTTATTGCTGACAACTCTTATTCGTTGTGCGTGGAACACTACGCACCGTCGACTCTCGGGCCTGGTGCTGATCGGACGGCGAGCTACCTATTACTCGCCGTCCGCAGGCCCGGGTCTTATAGACCCATGTGTCTGGAACAGCTGAGCAAGCATACAGACCTTTGGCTGTTACTGAGTGAGTACTTCTTAGTTGAAATACTCCATATAGCTTGACTTAAAGACGAACTCCATGATCCCTGGCTCATATTAACGAGAAAGTCCAACAACTTAAATAAAAATCTGTATTTATCAATAACTAGCACTCCGCCCACGACTTCGTGCGCGTGAATTTCAAAAATATTTATAGTCTATCTGCTGCATACCAGTATTTTACATGGAGCGACTGCCTATCTGACCTCCACAACCCAGTTACTGGGTAATACGATACCCCTTGGTAAAACTGGTTGTCAGACTTTCGGGCTTCTGACGACCCATAACGACTGTCAAAGATCCACGATTGACAGCCGGGACCAACGGCTTAACGTGCTTTCCGAGGCACGGAGGAGTCTCGGTATGTAAAGATGGTCACCCATCCATGGACCAACCCTGGCAAGCGTAGCTTAACCTGTGGATCGATCCATGCGGCTGTTATTACTTTAGCCACGAGCTCCTCAATAATATTTATAGCCTATGATACTCACAAGTAACGTGTCTTTCTATTGGTAAAATAATTTTCAAAATCGGTTCAGTAGATCCAGAGATTACCCCCTACAAACTCACAAACTTTACCTCTTTATAATATTAGTATAGATGTCATACTAATGATATGTTAATTTATTTATTTCAGGTGGAAATCGTCCCGTAGAAGGCCCGGGTGAATTGGCTCAGGCGCTCGATGACTTTGATGTGAGTATCAAAGCTTGCTTATACAGCATGTAACAAAAACCATGTCCGATCCTGAAGGGTATTATTTGGTATCGTACTGCGTACACATATACGTAATCATTTAATGGATACGAGATTATTATTTTTCCCCAATGAAAATAATTTATAAAAAAACAACCGACTTCCAAAAAAAAAATACACTAAAAATTTATAAATAACTTTAATTTCGGAAGTCGGTGTTTGTATTTTTACTTCTTCGTTATTTGACACCGACTTCCGAAATTAAAGTTATTTTTAAATTTTTAGTGTATTTTTTTTTTTGGAAGTCGGTTGTTTTTTTTGAAAAAAAGTTTTTTATTTTTCACTTTTTAGTTGTTATACCCCAGAACTAAAAACCCCAATAACATGGAACGTGGAATTTAAACATTTGGAGAACACAAAAACGTCATCAAGATATGCGTATTTTTCGTTTTTGTTCAGTTTCTCAAAAAGCGCTAAAGCAATTTCGATAAAATTTATATGGGACCACCTCGGGCGTATATTCTTTCGGATAAAACAAGAATTTTGAAAATCGGTCCACAACTGACGGAGAAATGCGCGGACATACATAAAAAAAAAAAAAAAAACATTTATACAGTCGAACATAGAACCTCCTCCTTTTTCGAAAGTCGGTTAAAAAAGAAAACTGATCAAAGGTAACGCTGAGCGCTCGACAAAGTTCACCTACTGTTTCGTTTAAAAGACGCCGCCTGAGCGAGACAGAGTAATTGCAATTGAAGTGCATCAATGGCTCCTTCAATGCAATTGTCAATAACGTAGCACATTGACAATCGCAATTGAACGTGTCGGGGCCGCTTTAAATGTGACAGACAGACAGACAGAGTTACTTTCGATGAAATTATTCTGTCACCTTTTCTTTTATTTTCAAAGAAAAGTTTGTTACGGTAATCCTTTATTAGGGATGATTAGTGGGTTCAAAAGTAATAATTATATTAAGTCCGTAAGTAGAATCAAAAAATATCGTACACGTACTTTTTCTTTACCAAACCAATGAAAAATTGCAAAAATAAACACGCATCAACCCGTTCAGGTGTGGGGGCTTGTTTCTAGTTGTTACGTCACTTCTAGGTACAAAGTGGTAAATTTTTGGCGCAGGTGTGACGTTACGCGAAATTTTAGCGCACTGTACAGTCTTCATTTTTAGGGTTCCGTACCCGAAGGGTAATCAACGGGACGGGGTAGTGTTCCACGCGCGCCTCAAAGAGATTTAGTCAGCCACCACTGACGGGGCCCATCGTGGCCGGTGCCTGCATGCCTAGGGGTAGCGGATAAATTCTGAAAATGAGTTACCGCACCCCTGGGCACTCAGGCAGGGAAGGAACAGGGGTGGGTTTTAGTCAGTAAGAGTCTGACACGCCCTTCCGCTCCACCCTAGAGCGGAAGAAGTCATAGGATGATTTCCCACCCCCCAAAAAAATAAAAAAACGGGACCCTATTACTATGCCTCCGCTGTCCGTCCGTCTGTCAGCGGGATGTATGTCACGATCTGTAATAGCTACACAGTTGAAATTTTCACAGAATGTGTATTTCTGTATAAATTAATTTTTTTTTATTTTAATTTCTTTAATTTTTTTTTTTTTGTTGTAGCGGGTATAGAAATACACGTTGTGAAAATTTCAACTGTCTACCTATTACGAATCATGAGATACAGCCCAAAAAAAAATACGTTTCTAATATTTTATGGTAATCTAACTGACGACAAACAAAAACATAGCAAACAAAGCAGACCATACCATCATACCACCCCACCATCACCATCACAACCCACCATACACCCACCCCACCATACCACCATAGCATATCTTTGCTACATTCATAGCAATTAAATTTCTGATTCTGACGAACCAAAAACACTTTTGTAGTCATCTACCTTATTCTAGTTTACTTATTTAGCAAATAAATGATTTCTATATATTTTTGAATGACAGGAGCGCATGGTGATGGAGCCACTGGCTTACTCCGAGCTCCGCACGCGACCCTCACTCGAAGAGAGGCTGGAGAGCATCATCTCCGGAGCAGCCCTCATGGCAGACAGCTCTTGTACCAGGTAAGCGTCATTACAGTCAATTAATCTCGCTAGCCTCTTCACTACCGAACGCAACTGTATACCAATGTTCTGTATTGTATGTCTCGTGGTTCCAAGTGCGAGTGCTGAGGGTGAGGTCCTGATTTTAATTTGAATGGGGTATTCTCCTGTGTTTATTTTTGTACAATCTATATATATAAAATTCAAAGTCCTGACTGACTGACATATATCAACGCACAGCCCAAATCGCTGCACCTAGAGACTTGAAATTTTGCACATAGATACCTCATACAGTATATGCATCCACTAAGGAATGATTTTTGGAAATAACACCCCTAAAGGGGGATGGAAATTTGTATGAAAGTCCGTCAGTTTTGAAGATAGGATCTTCAAATTTTGTGTTGAAGCTGACGATTGACAATTAATTTATACATGTCTCAACGTTTTTGATAATTCCATCCCCGAAGGGTTGAAAAGGGGGATGAAGTTGTGTATGGAAAGTCCTTCATGTACGAAGTAAAAATCACCGAATTTATTATCTAGGGTCATGGTTGGCAACTAATGCAATGGTGTTGTTAGAATTTCAACCCATAAAGAGGAGCTCGTGGTTAAAGTAATAACAGCCGCACGGGACGATAAACAGACCATCTTTACATACCGAGACTCCTCCGTGCCTCGGAAAGCACGTTAAGCCGTTGGTCCCTGGTGATTAATTGTGAAAATCGGTCCACAACTGACGGCGAAATCGGCGGACATACATAAAAAAAAAAAACATACATACAGTCGAACATAGAACCTCCGCCTTTTTCGAAATTCGGTTAAAAATAGCCACTACCATGTAATTTCAACACTAATGTTAACTACCTATAGCACGGGGTCTCATCTCGAACAAAGAAAATTTAGTTCAAATAAATCTCAATAGATGGCGTAATATGCATCGATTTCATATTGAAGTTTAAGTAACATTAATATTTTGAAAAGAAATATGGTAAAAACTATATTTTCTTATTTAATAAACTGCCCTAAGCATAAAACTGTGGAATAATGGGCTTGTAATTCAAATTTGACGATTATTGGAACGAATCTTTAGACATCTATATTTCTTGTACCAATAGATGGCACTGTTTGAAGTTTTAGAGTTTAGCCTTTCGCCTCTTTAAAATTTGAATAGTGAAATTTTGATACAGTAAAACTGCTATGAAGTGCCAAAAATACTATGAAATAATTCCTCAATGTGTGAGAAAATATTGGTAAGACTTTAACTAAATTCATTCAGCTTGCAAGCCGTCGCTGCTAACACCATCTAGCGAGGTGTAGAGGACGGGCCCGAACGAAGAACAAAAGTTGCTTGTGCCAGACGAAAACCCGTAGTTATGGCGGTATCGTTTCTTTGTATGGGATGAGGCATCTGTACGCTAGTATTATATTATCTGTGCCTATAGGCTAATCTATTTTGTGAAATAAATTACTTACTGACTTAACTAAGTCGCAGCCCATACCACTGGCACCCCAGGAGAGCAGTGATGGCCACTGCTCTCCTGGGGCGCCTATTATAATAATTCATTATCTGCCTAGCCTGTTCCCAACTATCTTGGGGTCGGCTTCCAGTCTAACCGGATTCAGCTGAATACCAGTATTTTACATGGAACGACTGCCTATCTGACCTCCACAACCCAGTTACTGGGTAATACGATACCCCTTGGTAAGACTGGTTGTCAGACTTTCGGGCTTCTGACGACCCGTAACGACTGTCAAAGATTCATGATTGACAGCCGGGACCAACGGCTTAACGTGCTTTCCGAGGCACGGAGGAGTCTCGGTATGTAAAGATGGTCACCCATCCATGGACCAACCCCGGCAAGCGTAGCTTAACCTGGTTTATCGTCCCGTGCGGCTGTTATTACTTTAGCCACGAGCTCCGCCTATTGTAATAATTATGATTATTAATACGACTGTATCTTGTCGACAGGGACGAGCGGCGCGAGCGCATCGTCGCGGAGTGTAACGCAGTGCGACAAGCTTTGCAGGATCTGCTGCACGAGTACATGGCAAATGTAAGTGTCACATTATTATTGAGTAACCTGCTTCTTAATAACAAGGGCGTAGATACCGCCGTATCAATGATATGGGGCCCCCGGGCTACAGGGGCCCCGACGTCTGCAAATGTTAGTGTCACATTAGTATTGGTTAACTTGCTTCTTAGTAACAGGGGCGTAGATACCGCTGTATCAATGATATGGGGCCCCGGGCTACAAGGGCCCCGGTGTATGCAAATGTAAGTGTCACATTAGTATTGATGAACTTGCTTCTTAGTAACAGGGGCGTAGATACCGCCGTATCAATGATATGGGGCCCCGACGTGTGCAAATGTAAGTGTCACATTAGTATTGATTAACTTGCTTCTTAGTAACAGGGGCGTAGATACCGCCGTATCAATGATATGGGGCCCCGACGTGGTAAGTGTCACATTAGTATTGATGAACTTGCTTCTTAGTAACAGGGGCGTAGATATCGCCGTATCAATGTTATGGGGCCCTCGGGCTACAGGGGCCCCGACGTGTGCAAGCAAGAAAATTGTTTTGTTGTCCACAACCTCCCAATTCTTATTTAATGAGAGGCCCGTCATGAATGAATAATAATGATATGATAGGATACTTTAATTTTCTAGCCCACTTCGCTCGTTTGTGCATTCTCTTAATAAAATCACGTGAAAACTTAGCGAGAACTTGGAGCATTCACCTTAAGTTATCCTACTCCAAAATACTCTAGTCGGACGGACTAATCCACATCGAAGACTTACTCACCTGTAAGGAAAATCCCAGTTCCGAATTCGGTCTTAAAACAATACCCCTTTTAAACCGCAGTGGGGTGAACAGTGGTGGCCCAGTGGTATTGGCTGTGACTTACAAGTGGTAGGTCGTGAGTTCAAACCACAGAACAGAAAAAAAACAGTAGAAATCGCATAGCGCTTCATTAGTATCGGAACCACCGTACCCAAACTCACACAAATACAGATTAATTGTGTTTCGTAACACTAAGAAATAAATTAGTATCGGAACCACCGTACCCAAACTCACACAAATACAGGTTAATTGTATTTCGTAACACAAAGAAATCCTTGGTGTGATTGGAAATTTATTATTGAATGAAAGTAGGAAATATATCAGTCGTCGCTTATTTGAAAATAAACCACAATTATATGAATATAGAGTCGTTTATTGTCTACTTTTTTTAAGTATTTATCACATTTTCCGTTTAATGAGCACACGAAATAGTTTAAAGAGCAAGTTACGCTACCCGCCGCTGGATGTCACGATACATGTTAAACACATTTAATTTAAAGCTGTATTGTGTTAACGATAAGATTGATGTTTCTGTAACGAGGTCATTAGTACTGCAGTAGAGTAGCTGACTTTGACATGTACATACTCGTATTAGGAATCTTCCCGAATAATATGTTTGAGTTTAAAAGAAAGTAGACCTTAATTTGTGAAACATAAAGTCAACCTTTACTTGTCTTGTTTAATAAAATATTATTTTTCAAATTTTAATCGAAATAAAATAAATTAGGACCAATCGACGGTATGATATTCTACCATTTGATAAATTGTTGGTTCTGCTATCGTGTTTACATTCTAAAACAGCACAATAGCCCTCTTGTATTTTTTTTCAAGTTTTTTTCACCGCGACGGTTGTAACAAGACTGATGCGCGTGGTGTGTGCGCGGAGCCGACTTATGCGGAACTCTGCAAAACTCGGGGTACGCGGGCCCCGCCTACTTGCGACTTCTACTGTTTTTTCTGTTCTGTGGTTAATAAAACCCAGGCAGGCGCTTTACTTTGTGTAAATTCTTTCATCACCACTGCTCTCAAAATGGTGAAGGAAAGCATCTTGAGAACCGGTATATCACCGGTTGCCTAGAACCTCACGACCGAACATTCGAAAACATGTGACAAAGATTAACACCCGAAAAGCCGAAGGTCAAGGTCATTCGTCGAAGGGCAAAGGCATTTTTTATTTTATTATAATGTTTTAGGTTTGCATGTCGATAGAGCCACGTGTCGCCGGAGCCCCGCTTCGCGGGGCTCCTACTTCTGAGTGGTTTATAAAAAAATAACCACGAAGGGGATGGCGGGGTCTGTTCGCTCGCTTCGCTCGCTCTCTTGACCCCGCCATCCCCTTCTAACCTAACCTGTCCGAGTCGGTGTGCCCTAAGTCCCGAGCTCGCTTCGCTCGCTCTTGCATCCTAAGTTCTCAAGCGCGATGGCAAATGCTCTCAAACGCGAGTACAGACATTGAATAACATGACACTAACAAATCATATAACGGCGCCAAATAAATTTCGCGTTTCGTTTCACCTGTAGCAGATACCATCAGAATAAAAAATAATAACTTTAGATTGTCAATAAATCAAAATTTTCGTAGTTGGTCACCAAAAGAACAGAAATCACTGAGATATTATTAAACTCAAATAAAATAACTAAATCTAAAGCAAATTTAAACAAAAAAAACAAACTACGCGTCAACTTATAATTTGCAAAATCAAAACGCATTATTAAAACTCCCTAAATTAGCAACCCTACCTGTCAAAGTTACGTCAAAAGTGATAAAATAGTGCGAAATTTGAGGTTATTTTATCAAAGTTTGATATTTTTTATCTCCGAAAGTATTTATTTCCTAAACTTGAAACTTCGTGAAATTACTCAAGATAACAAGTACTTTGCACAACAAAAAATTGAAGAGTCTACTCGGGATCCCTTATTGTGAAGTTGAGCCGCGGTCGGTGTTGCAGCTATCAACATTTGGTACGCTTTCTAGGGTTCCGTACCCAAAGGGTCCAAATGGAGCCCTATTGTTGTCATTCACGTGTCCGTCTGTTTGTCTGTCCGTCCGTCCGTCGTCTGTCACAATTTTTTTAATACACATTACCTTCACCTCTAACTATGTAAACAAATCTTAGAAGTTAAAGCCCACTTCCCGGTTTCCGATTGAGCTGAAATTTTTCGTACATGTTTAGTTTCCTTGTCAATGCACGTTTAGCGAGTGACATCATTTAGACGTCATTCTAAATCCAATATGGTGGACGACTTCTTTTTTATGCATTTCCATGATGTGGGTATATAATGAAAGATTTTTTTTTTTATTTTTATGTTTGATAGGCTCGCGTTTGACCACTATCTCACCTGATGGTAAGCGATGATGTGGTCGAAGATGGAGCACGCTTGCCTAGAAGTAACCTATTCACTCTTGACTTAAAGACTGAGGTTTGCTGAGGAGAACACGAAAAATAAAATAAAGTGTGGTTTTAGGTTTTTTAAACTGCAGAATATTATTGCAAACAAGTTCATTCCTGTTCGGATTGCGTTCGAACTTTCGAAGTGATACGAATTTTATTTTTTCCGAATTTGTATAGTTATTTGTTCTTATCCGTTATTGCTAGTTATCCTTGTTGACTTTATTATTACTATGATTGGTTGTTGATTATAATTATGGAATTTAAAATTTGTATATATCTTCCAATGAAAATGTTATGAACCTCTTTTTTATTTATTTTTTTGTGGCGTGGGAAATCATCCAATGACTTCTCCCGCTCTGGGTGGAGTGGGAGGGCGTGTCAATCTTTTATTGACTAAAACCCACCCCTGTTCCTTCCTTGCCTGAGTGTCCAGGGGCGCGGTAACTCTGTTTCGAATTTGTCCGCGACCCAATTTTTTTTTTTTTGATATATAGTTCATCAAGGGAACAATTTGAAGTTGGGAGACAGGAGCCTATACTAAGTAAAACCTGTGCTATGGGTCACCTGGTCTCCTTATCTCGAATGCATGTAAAGATTCATAATAAAGATTTATATTACTGTAGTAGGGAGCGCTCATAGCTCATCTATGATAAAAATTAGAATATAACATTTAAAAATAAATTAAATTAAGTAGAATTAAATGCTATGAACCCCTGAAAGTTTGTTTACATATTTTATCTCATCTTGTGGCCTTACTTTACATACAAACTAGAGTTGTGATAATGAAACCCAAAAAATAACGTATCATAGTCTTCTTCCCAGACTGGCAAGCCGGAGCAGTCGGCCGGCCTGGAGAGAGCTATCGAGAACATGTGCCGCAAGACCAGGGACCTGCGCCGCCAGCTGAGGAAGGCGGTGGTGGACCATGTCTCTGACAGGTAACTATATCTTCCCAGACTCGGAAGTCGGAGCGCGATGTCCTTTTTTGTTGGGGTGGGAAATTACATCAAATGGGGCTCAGATTTAGTTCAATCATCAATGCAAACAATTAGGTTGAAAACCAACAGATTCGGCCAGATTAAATCGCAAGCCACAATATTATATTTCCAACACGTTTTTTCACTACGGTCAAAACCAACAAGTGACAGATGACAGGAAAAAAGTCATAGAGTATAGCAAGAAAGGGTGTGACAGGTGTGCCAAGGCTGCGTCGGGAATTAAAGAAATATAATTAAATTAGCTTAGAATTGGTCTACAAATTATTAATTAATGTGTCTACGTTTAATTACAACATTTTTATTTTATAATTAAATATTATCTGATTTTATATTACAGTTGTTAATGCTGCATGCAAGCGAGCAGGCAAGCAAGCATGGAAGCAAGCATGCATGCAGCATATAAGCAACCATGCAACATGTAGCATGCAAGCAAGCATGCAGCATGCAAGCAACCATGCAACATGTATCATGCAAGAAAGCATCCAGAATGCAAGCAGGCATGCAACGTGTAGCATGCAAGCAAGCATGCAGCATGCAAGCGAACATGCAACATGCAGCAGGCATGTGCAGCATGCAAGCGAACATGCAACATGCAGCAGGCATGTGCAGCATGCAAGCGAACATGCAACATGTAGTAGGCATGGTTTCTGTTACGGCTTCGGCGCTGCGAGGCTCCGGCGGCTCCACGCGAGCTTATCGTCGCAGATGGTTTAAAGCTCACCTGCTCCTCAACTCGCGGGCCGCCTCGCCCCTCCGCGCCTACGCGATTCTAAATTACACTCTAGGGGTAGGGCAGACAAGACTGCGAGGATTCGGATTTACAGCGATTCGTTTCTGACACTAAAACATAATTTTTAGCAAATTTTTTAGGACTAACAGTTTTATTCTAAATGAACATTCGGAATAATACACATTATACATATAATACAGTACTTAGGACATATGACTTTATTTCATGCAAAATTAGGAGATTCAATTATTATAGCACTCGATATTAGGACAGAATAGTTTTAGAAGTTAAAATATTTATGTAAAACAAAATTTCGAATTTTTAAACATTATTGTTACTGAAGTTTATAGCAGACGTGTTATGGATAATGATTTTCGTACAAACAATTTTTGTAGAAGAAAGGGAGTACCGGCCTCGATTCCTGGGTCGAGCAAAAAGTGTTATTGGGTTTTCCAGTAGGAAATACTCTAGCAGCCAGGAGTTTGGAATTTGGTTGTGTGACACCCTCGAACCTCAGTGAGCACGGATTGCCGTCCCATCGGACTATAAGAGTACAAGAACCGAGAGTGCACCTGTGTTTGCGTTAACGCTTCACAATTATTTTTGATAGTAGATCATTGGATTAAACACAACATTCTAAAACTATGAATCTCTTCCACAGTTTCCTGGAAACCAACGTGCCTCTCCTGGTGCTGATGGAGGCAGCTCGCAATGGCAACGAGAAGGAGGTTGAAGAGTATGCTCTGGTCTTCACTGAACACGCCAATAAACTGGTTGAGGTATGTGCTTACTGCTTATACAGCGTCATCAGCCTATAATGTTCCCACTGCTGGGACACAGGCCTGCTCTATGACGGAGTTATGCCCGAACGTACATAAAAAAAAATACAAACATTCGAATTGATAACCTTCTTCTTTTGAAGTCGGTTAAAAAATGACAGCAAATCAACTGCGATTGCTGCGATCGTAAATGTCTATGTAGTGTTAACACAATTTAATGGGGAACCGGCTTCCAAAAAAAGTGCAAAATAACTTTAATTTCGGAAGTCGGTGTCAAAAAACGGAGACACAAAACCAGAAACACCGACTTCCGAAATTAAAGTTATTTTGCACTTTTTATTTGAAGAGTTCCGTTGTCTGTCTCCAATACTCATCATCAGATCTATATGAAATTTAAATGGGACTATTTCGGAATAAAGCCCTTTCGAACAAATAAATAATTTTGCAAATCCGTCTATACAGGGTGTAACGGAAAGGTGTGGTCATATTTTAAGAACTGCATCTGCCCATTGATATGAACAACCTTCTTCAAGAAAATACGAGGATATTCTAAAAAAAAAATATTTACCTCCCATACAAATATTGATCAGCTGATGATAACCTTGTATGAAAAGTCAATTTTTTTTGGGAATTTTCTATTTTTTCTTGGAGAAAGTTGTTATTTCCATGGGCAGAACCAGCTCTTAAAATATGACCACATCTTTCCGTTACACTCTGTATATGACGGAGTTATGCCCAAACATACATAAAAAAAAATACAAGCATTCGAATTGATAACCTCCTCCTTATTACTAAAAACTGATACTAAAAATTTTAATAACTGGTTATATGTAATTTATTTTTAGCTTTTGACTTTTATTTTAAAATGCCTGTTTTGTAATTTTTATTGTTTCGATCTCTAATTTTTAATTTTAATGTTAATTTCTTATTTTTAATTTGTTAATTTTTAATGTTTGATTTTTAATTTTAATTTTTTATGTTTGATCTTTGATTGATTCCTAATGTTTAATTTTATTTTGATTATTCTTTACTGATTTGGAACGCTGTCGTCTCCCTCCTGGAGGTGGGCGTTAATGGCTGCGACACAGTTGCCAACTAATGTAGCTGTTACCGTACGCTATCATTTTGTAAATGTGTTTTTGTTCCAAATAAAAATTATTATTATTATTGAAGTCGGTTAAAAACCCTCAGCTGTCGTGGAACCGCTAATCCAACGAGACAGTCTTAACTAACTCACAATTTATTATTATTGTCAGGTCGCCAACCTCGTGTGCTCGATGTCGAACAACGAAGACGGCGTGAAGATGGTCCGCCATGCAGCTGAGCACATCGAGGCACTGTGTCCACAGGTAAGTCTGCTATTTGATGTTTAGTCTCAACAATAATAGTACAATAGGGTAGTTCCCTGGGTATGAAAATATAATAATTATATTTAGTCCTTAAATATAGCCGCCAAGTGGCGCCCTCATTGAATAAAAAATTGTAGCAAAGCGTAGAAGGTAAAGATTAAAAAATCTTATGTTGCGTTTGTTACAAAGAGCTTAAGGTATTTTTACGTTGTTGAAACAGGACTCCAAAGTGTTTCGTATCCAAAGTAGTAAGCAAAAGTACCAAAAACGGTCGTCTTTGGTACTTTTGCTTACTACTTTGGATACCTATCATATTTGGTCCACCGATGTCTCTGTCAGTTGTGTACTGATTTTCAAAATTCTTTTTTTATCCGAAAGAATATACTCCCGAAGTGGTCCCATATAATTTTTATTGAAATTGCTTCAGCGCTTTTTCAAAAACTTAATAAAAATGAAAAATACGTATAGATAGATGACGAATTGGTTTTTTCCAATTACGAGTATGTTTAAATTCCACGTTCCATTTTATTGGGGTTTTAGTTCTGGGGTATAACAACTAAAAAGAGAAAAATAAAAAAACTTTTTTACAAAAAAAAAAAAAACAACCGACTTCCGAAAAAGAAAATACACTAAATATTTAAAAAATAACTTTAACTTCGGAAGTTGGTGTTTCTAGTTTTGTTTCTTCGTTAGTTGACACCGAAAGTTATTTTTTAAATTTGTATTGTTTTCTTTTTTGGAAGTCGGCTGTTTTTTTGATACTGTTTTTATTATGATTTAAATGATAAAATATGGGTACCGGCCGAATAATAATGGTCGTCCGCGTGGTCAGAATATGTCAAAAGGACAGAAAGTGTTCGAATCCGGGCATGTCTTAAAAGTAGAAGGCTATGTTTACTTACAGATATATTTGTAATGAATAGTACCACTACACATCAGATAACCATGGAAAGCGAGCAGTATTCGTAGGAAAGTAATAGAATTTTACACCATTTGACTTTCGCATGCGGGCGTGTTTCGTGTACTGTTGCTGAATAAATTTTATTCTATTCTTCTTCTTTTTTTATTTTTCTTTAAAGTGTTCAAGCATCCTGAAATGCAACAATACATTTTAACTTAACGAAGAAGAAAAATTAAATGTTATTTTTCACTTCTTTATCGTGATTATTTTCTAATTGTTTACATAATGGTTCAATTACACCTTCCGATTTCAAGGGATTTAGGAAACAGGAAGGTGTAATAGCAGTTAGAGCAGTTAGTGTCCGATTTAGTGAGATTGAAAGGTCCCGATTTGACTTCCTAAATTGTGTATGATTTAGGATAGTGTAATCGCATCACTCCGATTAAGAGCTAAGTGTTGCCAATTTAGCGACTTTCTCGCTACAAATGGGCTATTAGTATTTTTGTATGTGTTTAAAATAAAATAAAATTTCCCAAAGTCCCTTTCCCAGAAAAAAATCTGAGTCCGCTCTTTTTAGTTTTTAGTCCGCTCCTGGTAGAATCAGTTTTTAAGAGACTTTATAGCGACTTTTGATATTCTGTCTAGGGACTCGAATTTGTAAGAGTTGGCAACACTGCTGACTTAGGAGCCCGATTTAGGAGTTCAATTTAGGCTAGTGTAATCGCTCGCTTCCTAATTCCTAGTTAGTTTGTTCCTAAATTGGGTCCCTTGAAATCGGAAGGTGTAATTGAGCTTTAAATGATTCGGATTAGCGCCACGGTGGCAGAGTGTTCTTCGTGTACGTTCCCTATAGTTGGTGTCCCCTGTCTCCTTAGGTGATCAACTCAGCCCGCGTGCTGGCGGCCCGGCCCCGGTCCCGCGTGGCGCAGGAGAACGCGGCCGCCTTCGTAACAATGTATAAGAAGCCTATAGTTAGGTGTCCCCTGTCTCCTTAGGTGATCAACTCAGCCCGCGTGCTGGCGGCCCGGCCCCGGTCCCGCGTGGCGCAGGAGAACGCGGCCGCCTTCGTAACAATGTATAAGAAGCCTATAGTTAGGTGTCCCCTGTCTCCTTAGGTGATCAACTCAGCCCGCGTGCTGGCGGCCCGGCCCCGGTCCCGCGTGGCGCAGGAGAACGCGGCCGCCTTCGTAACAATGTATAAGAAGCCTATAGTTAGGTGTCCCCTGTCTCCTTAGGTGATCAACTCAGCCCGCGTGCTGGCGGCCCGGCCCCGGTCCCGCGTGGCGCAGGAGAACGCGGCCGCCTTCGTAACAATGTATAAGAAGCCTATAGTTAGGTGTCCCCTGTCTCCTTAGGTGATCAACTCAGCCCGCGTGCTGGCGGCCCGGCCCCGGTCCCGCGTGGCGCAGGAGAACGCGGCCGCCTTCGTAACAATGTATAAGAAGCCTATAGTTAGGTGTCCCCTGTCTCCTTAGGTGATCAACTCAGCCCGCGTGCTGGCGGCCCGGCCCCGGTCCCGCGTGGCGCAGGAGAACGCGGCCGCCTTCGTAACAATGTATAAGAAGCCTATAGTTAGGTGTCCCCTGTCTCCTTAGGTGATCAACTCAGCCCGCGTGCTGGCGGCCCGGCCCCGGTCCCGCGTGGCGCAGGAGAACGCGGCCGCCTTCGTAACAATGTATAAGAAGCCTATAGTTAGGTGTCCCCTGTCTCCTTAGGTGATCAACTCTGCCCGCGTGCTGGCGGCCCGGCCCCGGTCCCGCGTGGCGCAGGAGAACGCGGCCGCCTTCGTAACAATGTATAAGAAGCCTATAGTTAGGTGTCCCCTGTCTCCTTAGGTGATCAACTCTGCCCGCGTGCTGGCGGCCCGGCCCCGGTCCCGCGTGGCGCAGGAGAACGCGGCCGCCTTCGTAACAATGTATAAGAAGCCTATAGTTAGGTGTCCCCTGTCTCCTTAGGTGATCAACTCTGCCCGCGTGCTGGCGGCCCGGCCCCGGTCCCGCGTGGCGCAGGAGAACGCGGCCGCCTTCGTAACAATGTATAAGAAGCCTATAGTTAGGTGTCCCCTGTCTCCTTAGGTGATCAACTCTGCCCGCGTGCTGGCGGCCCGGCCCCGGTCCCGCGTGGCGCAGGAGAACGCGGCCGCCTTCGTAACAATGTATAAGAAGCCTATAGTTAGGTGTCCCCTGTCTCCTTAGGTGATCAACTCTGCCCGCGTGCTGGCGGCCCGGCCCCGGTCCCGCGTGGCGCAGGAGAACGCGGCCGCCTTCGCGCGCGCCTGGGAGAACGCCGTCAAGCTGCTCACCGACGCCGTCGACGACATCACCACCATCGACGACTTCCTGGCCGTCAGCGGTGAGTCATGCCATACCTTCCTATCATCTAAATCAAAATCAAAACTCATTTGACTGGCCTGTTGGTCTAGTGGTTAGTGACCCTGACTGCTATGCCGGAGGTCGTGGGACAAATGTTTGTGTATTAGAGCACGATCATTTGTTCTGTATCTGGGTGTAATTTATCTATAATATTTATGTATTTAGAAAGTATGTTTATCAGTTGTCTAGTACCCATAACACAAGCTCTGCTTAGCTTGGGACTAGATGGCGTTGTGTGATAGTTGTGGAATATTATTATTAATATTATTTATTCAAACTAGGCTGAGAGCCAGCACTTTTTGAAAGTCAAAGTTCTACATAAAGACAGTCCCCCAAGAACCCACTTCCTAATGTTTTAGCTGTGAAGAAGACGTGGCCAACAAACTCCCCAGCAACACATCTGTCTGTTAAGTTTGAAGAATTTGAATCTATATACTTATATGCAACAATCTCAACATATGTGTATGTAACGTATGTAAAACAGAAAAATAAAGATATATCGTCTAAAATATAATCATAAAATTAAATAATTCGCCACTTGTTAGCTAGCACACTCAATTATGCCATTAAAAACGAACTCAAGCATAAACACTAACTACCCCTGAGTGTTTCCACTGCGAGGATCGCCCAGAGGACACGGTGGAGCATACGGTGGAGGTTTGCCCCGCTTGGGCAGAGCACCGCCGTGTCCTCGTGGATGCGATAGGCGACAGCGACCTCTCGCGCCGTGCCCTGGTTCAGGCCATGGTACGGAGCGAGAGGGAATGGGAGGCCGTCTCCTCCTTCTGCGAAGCAGTAATGCTCGCGAAGAGGGAGGTGGCATACGTTAGGGAGACTCAACAACAGCCGAGTCGCCCTAGCGCCCCCAGCCGCGACCGCCGCAGGAGACGCCAGGGGCCGCGAGACGATCTCCGGCCACCGTAGACCCCGGGCCTGCGGACGACGAGTAGTGGGTAACTCGCCGCCCGATCAGCACCAGGCCCGAGAGTCGACGGCGCGTAGTGTTCCACGCGCGCCTCAAAGAGTTGTCAGCAAAAGGACGGGGCCTGCCACGGCCGATGCCTGCCCGGGGGTGGAGGATAAATTCGAAAGAGTTACCTCGCCCCTGGGCACTCAAGGCAGGGAGAAACAGGGGTGGGTTTTAGTCAGTAAGAGTCTGACACGCCCTTCCGCTCCACCCTAGAGCGGGAGAAGTCATAGGATGATTTCCCACCCCCCCAAAAAAAAAAAAAAAGCATAAACACTAACTAAATTAAATAAGCCTCCACACATAACTGGTGTGCCTGCTTACACGTGCAAAGATATAATCTATCAAAGGGCTGTGATTCGAAGCCACAAGTGATAAACTAGCGCCATCACACTAGAATTAGTAGACAATTATTATATGAACTCATATAATCTGTCATAACCATAAGCTAAATATGGAGAAAGAACATCAAGTGTAACATTGTCTTGCGTTCAACACAGCGACCAACTATTATTATCTTCTAAATAGTCGTTGATGGAATAGTATGCCTTCGAACAGAGACTAGATTTAACTTTTGTTTTAAATGCATTAAAAGGCAGGTCAAGAAAAGAATGGGGTAGCTTATAAATCAGCATCAGGGTGTATCTGCCAGGGTCATGGCACCGGTGTGGGCGCACTGCTTGAGGCGGCGACCAGCTCGTAGGTAGGATAGGTTACTTCTAAGCAAGCGTGTTCCATCGTCGAATACATGACGGGGCCCATCGTGGCCGGTGTCTGCATGCCTAGGGGTAGCGGATAAATTCTGAATGAGTTACCGCACCCCTGGGCACTCAGGCAGGGAAGGAACAGGGGTGGGTTTTAGTCAGTAAGACTCTGACACGCCCTCCCGCTCCACCCAAAGCGGGAGATATCATTGGATGATTTCCCACACCACCAAAAAAAAAAAATCGTCGACCACATCATCGCTTACCATCAGGTGAGATAGTGGTCAACACGCCTATCAACAATAAAAAAAAATAAAATAAAATGAATGACTGAAGGGCGTCCAGTCGTTACCGCCTCGCACAAGGGCCTCGCCGGTGGGAGACAATACGTGGTTCAAGCCTCCTAACGGCGTGCCATTCAC
Source organism: Polia nebulosa (assembly GCA_951329385.1). Lineage (NCBI taxonomy): Eukaryota > Metazoa > Arthropoda > Insecta > Lepidoptera > Noctuidae > Polia > Polia nebulosa. The sequence continues at coordinate 4,371,746 of OX589608.1, forward strand.
TCTTCGAACTTCCTCTTTTCTTGGTGGTTTTCATAGCTGTCTTCTGGTACGCATCTGCTCATCAGATGTGACCGTGAGGGTGGCGATGGAACTGAAGGAGCGCGAGTCCAAAGGGTCACGGTCATCCGGCTGGTCCGGGGATACCGCACGGTCTCCGGTGAGGGATTGTCGCCGTAGGGTCTGGAGGACAAGGTCCTCGCGCTCCTCTGGGAGTGGCGCGAGGAGGCGACACTCACACCTCGCGGCGGACGGAGCTCCGGCAGGAGCTCCTGGCGACGTAGACACAACGACCACAGCAACCCAGTGCTGGGCACGTCACGGCGTCTTCACCTTCCGCCTGACGCAGGTCCTCACCGGACACGGTTGTTTCGGGAGGTTCCTGTGTCGGATAAGGCGGGAGGAAACGCCCGGGTGTCACCATTGTGCGCATCGTCCAGAGGACACGTAGCATACGTTGTAGGTCTGCCCCCGTCGTGTCCTCTTGGAGGCGATCAGCGGCAGCGACCTCTCGCGCCCGCCCTGGTCCAGGCCATGGTACGGAGCGAGAGGGAATGGGAAGCAGTCTGTTCCTTCCGAAGGAGGAGGCGGAACGGGTGATGGAGACTGAACGGAGTGGCCCCCAGCCGCAGCCGCCGCAGGAGACGCCCTGGGCGTCGGGGGTCGCGGGAGGATCTCCGGCCACCGTAGACCCGAGCCTGCGGATGGCGAGTAATGGGTAGCTCGCCGTCTGATCAGCACCAGGCCCGAGAGTCGACGGCGCGTAGTGTTCCACGCGCGCCGGACAAGAGAATATGTTAGACACGGGGTCGCGAATTCGTAACAGAGTTACCGCGCCCCTGGGCACTCAGGCAAGGAAGGAACAGGGGTGGGTTTTAGTCTGTAAAAGTCTGTCACGTCTGATGCAGTTGGTGGCTGTTATTTTAGTCCAATTATTGATTTCTTGCCACCAACTGCATCAGACTGCTTGAAAAGTGACTTGTTTGGAACTTATTAGTTATTTTTTGCAGTCGGGTTTTTTGAAAATATTATTATTTTTTATTTTCTACATTTTAGTGAGTTATATTTTTGGAATCGCCTCCTCGAACCCGTTACTTTGATACCCCACTTAATGATGCTCATCGACTTTATTTTTTTTCTTTTTCTTAATATGGCGTCTGGTTGTCACCGTATTGTATTTTGATTACTGTCATGTCTTTAGTAGCACTCGCAAGCTTAAGACGAATCAATTGACGTAAGATTTATCAAAATCGGCCCACGCGTTTGGTCTCTAGTCTCTATAGTGCCATAAAGGAACCAACATACATAAAAGAAAACAAGAACGAACAAACGTACATAATTATATACTTACATACATACATAGGCTGATAAACACATTACCCTCCCTTGCGTCGCGCAGTCGGGTAAAAAATAGGGGGTGTACTTCTTGTGTGTGGGCTTATGGTTCCGGTATGTAAGAAAATTAACACTGGTTCGAAATACTTGGTATTCTTGTAATATAAAATCCAACTGTTTCTTTCGACGATGGCTCACAACTAACTGCCATTAAATCAAAAGTCATTAATTAAAATTAGGCTGAGAGCCAGCACTTTCTAAACGTCAAAATTCTACATAAAGACAGTCCCCCAAAAACGCCCGCCCGTCACCATTTCCTAGTTTTTTAGCTGGGAAGAAGTAGCGTAACAAATTCTCGGCAACACATCTGTCTGTTAAGCAACACACATTCTTTAATAAAATGCTTATGAAAAAACAGTTTTTCCCCGATTTTAGGGAGATTTCTCTTACCTATATCTTCGACAACCCTTTAATTGGACAGCTGTCAAATGTCAATGTCACATTGAGTGAATGACAGGTGTCAAATGTTAATGTAACGTTGAGTAAATGACAGCTGTCATTTGAAGTTGACAGATGAATATGAGTCTTTATGTGGGTACTTAGACGTGTACTTACTTAGGAGTATGGAAGAAAAAAACATGTTGCGCGGACCCCAAATAAATTGGGATAAGGGCAGGAGAATGATGATGTGGGTACTTAGACAACTTGTCACTTTTATTATTGATAAGGTATAAAATAATGCAGTACTTGCTGTGATTTCTCCCGAAAACAGTCGCGCTCCTCGCAGATAAGATTTTTTAAATTAATTCTCACACTGAAGTAGAGTGAAAAGGCTTTCAAGAAGGCATTATCACTTTTCCCGTAAAGTTTGACCCGGAGCGTAACGTAAAAACAGTGTTAGTGTTGTCAGTGTTGCCGTTAAGATGAGCTTGGGAGAATGCAGTACGTCACGAAGTCAACCCATCGACGATGTTAGCGAGCTGGACATCTTGATCGGTGTCAGCCGTAAGCTTTATCAGTTTATACAGTAACAAGAATCGCCAGACTTAAGGCGCAATACGCCTTTTAATTATTTTATATTGAACATCTCGTCTAAACGACTAGTCTTATTTCTTTAAAATATACGTTACTCTAGACAATTTTCTTCGTAATTTGATGTGTGAATATTTGAAATGATTAATTTATAACTTAATGTAATTAATTTATGCCTAGGGGTAGCGGATAAATTCTGAAAATGAGTTACTGCACCCCTGGGCACTCAGGCAGGGAAGGAACAGGGGTGGGTTTTAGTAAGAGTCTGACACGCCCTCCCGCTCCACCCAGAGCGGGAGAAGTCATTGGATGATTTCTCACCCCCCACAAAAAAAAATGTAATTAATCTATAAAATTATGTCTAACGCGGATAAAACATTGAGAATCACGCAAAATGTATTGAGCGTATTTTTATGAAACCTTCACAATTTTAAAGATCATTTAATTATTTATCTTTTAGTATACGTGTTTTAGAAAATACCTGTTGTTTTATGTATAATAAATTAAAAATGCTTGTGGGGAAAGTGCTCCTTGATGGGCTCCTCCTATTACTGGGTGGAAGTACGACGCGTTACGTGAGCTCAGCACAGAACACGCAAGCTAACCACTCAAGGTCGTTGGCACATAACTGCGCCTTAAGTGGCAGTAGACAAGGCGCATTGCTCTCGCGGGATCATTAGAAAGAGTTACCGTAGCTCTGGAACGCTAAGGGGAAAAAAATAAAAAAACTTTTTTACAAAAAATACAACCGACTTCTAAAAATTGCAAAATAATTATAATTTCGGCAGTAGGTGTTTGTATTTTTTTGCTTGTTCGTTATTTGTCACCGACTTCCGAAATTTGAACAATTGGAGACAACCAAAACGTCATCTGTGTATACATATTTTTTGTTTATGTTGATTTTTTCAAAAAGTGCTGAATCAATTTCGATAAAATTTGTATGGGACCACATCTGAAGTACGACCTACCAAACAAAAAAAGAATCATCAAAATCTATTCACAAATGGCGGAGATATCGCGTAACAAATATACAAAAAAAAAACATACACACGAATTGAGAACCTCCTCTTTTTTGAAGTCGGTTAGTAAAGGAAAACGGGTGGGTTTTGGTCAGTAAGAGTCTGACACTCCCTTCCTCTCCACCCAGAGTGGGATAAGTCATCAAGATTTCCAACCCTCAAAAAAAAAAAAAAAAGTTTTCAAAAAACCCGACCGCGAAAACGACTAAAAAGTTCCAAACAAGTTATTTTTCAAGCAGTCTGATACAGTTTGTGGTATTTGTTTTAATCAATCACAGATTTGAAGTCACCAGACTGCTTGAAAAGTAACTTGTTTGGAACTTTTTAGTTGTTTGGCGGTCGGGTTTTTTGATTTTTATTTCCTACATTTTTAACTGACTTCCAAAAGGAGGAGGTTCTCAATTCGTCTGCATGTTTTTTTTTTTTGTTTGTTACGCGATTTCTCTGCCACTTGTGAATAGATTTTGATGATTCTTTTTTGTTTGGTAGGACATACATCAGAGGTGGTCCCATAGAAATTTTATCGAAATTGATTAAGTGCTTTTTGAGAAACTAAACAAAAACGAAAAATACGTACACCTCGATGACGTTTTGGTGTTCTCCAAATGTTTAAATTCCACGTTCCATGTTATTGGGGTATTTAGTTCTGAGGTTTTTAGCACAACTAAAAAGTGAAAAATAAATAACTTTTTTCCAAAAAAAACAACCGACTTCCAAAAAAAAATACAAGCACTAAAAATTAAAAAAATAACTTTTATTTCGGAAGTCGGTGTCAAATAACGAAGAAGTAAAATACAAACACTGGCGAGGTATTTTTGTGAGGTATATTCTTGAAATCGCCTTCACAAGCTCTTTCTTTTGATACCCCACAAGATCATTGTCACTAAAAACAACAACAACATTTACTTGATGGCGGCTGCCATTTTGTTTTTTTTTTTTTTAAAGTTTATAATATCATAATGTCACTTCAGCGGTCAAGACCAATCTAATAATTTCTCATTTGTTTAAATCTGTTGCTATATGTAGAACTTTGATGTTCAAAAAGTGTTGGCTCTCAGCCTAGTTTGAATAAATGTCTTGTTACCCGGTAATGTGTGTATCAGCCTACGTATATATGTTTGTTCCTTTGTGGCACTATATAGACTAAACGCGTGAGCCGATTTTAATAATTCTTACGTCAATAGGGAATTTGCATGATATTTTTTTATTTGTTCAATTGAATACTTATTAAATATAGTGAATAAATATGAAGGAATTTTCAAAATATCATCATCAGCGACAAAGTTATAAAGCTTTAAAGTTGATAATTAGAAAGAGAAGTACGACATGTTTTTTGACGTCAAAGGACATGACGCCCATACAACTGCCATAGAAAACAGCGTTTCCGAGAGAGAAACAGATATATGTGTTTAAAATTGTTATGTCTCGTTTAATTTTCGATCAACTTTGATTCTGCTTTCACTGGTCGTACTCCATTATAACATATTGATCGATAAACCGGTTAGAAATCAAATATTTTTTTCATGCATATTCCCTATTGGTTCGCCTTAACCTTGCGAGTGTCACTAAAGACATAATAGTAATCAAAATACAATATGGCGACCACCAGACGCCATATTGTGAAAAATAAGAAAATAAAAGTCGCCGAACTATATTAAGTGGGGTATCAAAATAAAGGGTTCGAGGAGGCGATTCCAAAAATATAACTTACTAATGGCATGAAATCAATAACTTAACTAAAATAACAGCCACCAACTGGATCAGAGTGCTTGAAATGTGATTTGTTTGGAACTTTTTAGTTAATTTTTAGTCGGGTTTTTGACAATGGTGCGGATTTTGTTCTGCACAAACTAAACTTAATTTAGGCTATTGCTATCTTTTTCTCTCTAATATAACAAGAAAGAGACGGACGTAAATTAGAGCTGTCAAATTTAGTTGAACTAATATTTCCATACAAATTAAGGGTACACGTAAAAACATGTCGATTAAAAACACGGTGAAGCGCAAGGCGTAAACTAGTTTGACATCTCTAACTTAGTTCATAGCTATAGCCGTCCTTTTCTCGCACTGCCTCTTAGTAAAAGATAGCGATTCTCTAATTTTAGTTTAGTTATTTAAACAAGAGAATCGGCACCAATATTCAATTTTTGATTTTGACATCAAGCCGTTGCTACAGCGCGTACCAAAGAAATAGATATACACACATACATACATACACACATACATACATACATACATACATACATACTAACTCTCGAAAAACATTACCTTCCTTCTGGGGCTGTCGGGTAAGACAAAACCGGCTAAGTGCGTGTCGGACTTCGCACTTTTAGGGTTCCGTACCAAATCTTTAATCTTTTTTTATTGTTATTGTTTATGAATTGTTTATTTAACAGTGTTCTCATATATTAGAAGCAACAAGACATTATGTAACCAGGATGTTTGTAATATATAACGTGGTTTAAAAGAGTGTCCATGGAGTTTCTTGCACGTTCTTCTCCATAGAGATCTACGCCTTGGAATGTGCAATTAGCTTCATCTTTCTGACTGACCGACTTATTGACAATTCAAAAGTGTCTGTAAATGGTTTATTTGATATAAATATGTATTTTTTTTTATTTGATAGGCTCGCTCGCTATAATTTGAATGTATTTTTGATTAGTAGCTTTGGGTCAACAAGATGCTGATACTGTGAAAATTTGAAGACAAGCGTCAACCGTTTGGTTGTGTGACAGACGACGGACAGACAGACGGGACACAATAGGGCTCCGTTTGGACCCTTTGGGTACGGAACCCTAAAAACGGGTTTATTAACTTGAAAAGTTTATCATATCTACCTTCACATGCATTATTGTTATAGAACGTTTTATTTACTTACACCCACAGACTCCGCTGTCTGTCCCTTTGTTCGTCTCTCTGTCAGCGGGCTTTATCTCATGAACTTTAATAGGTAGACATTTGAAATTTTCAGTGTGTGAATTTCAAATGCCGCTATAAAAACAAATAAAATTAATAATGGTAGTTATACAAGAAACGCGATTTTCTCGGTTTATGTACGGAACCCTTCGTGTGCGAGTCGACTCGACCACACATGGCCGGTTATTTTAGTTATTAATTAACTAGCTTCTGCCAGCGCTGCGCCCGCGTGGAATTCTTACTAGCAATAAACTAGCTAGTTACTCCTTGTAAAGAGTGCTACCTTTTTTGTGGGTGAGAAATCATCCAATGACATCTCTCGCTATGGCTGGAGCGGGACTCTTACAGACTCTTACTGACTAAAACCTACCCCTGTTCCTTCCCTGCCTGAGTGCCCAGGGGTGCGGTAACTCTGTTACGAATTTATCCGCTACCCCTAGGCATGCAGGCACCGGCCACGATGGGCCCCGTCAGTGGTGGCTGACAACATCTCTTGTTCGGCGCGCGTGGACCACTACGCGCCGTCGACTCTCGGGCCTGGTGTTGATCGGACGGCGAGCTACCCACTGCTCGCCGTCCGCAGGCCCAGGTAAAATCTTATCAGACAGTCCAGCTGTTTTGATGATTAGCCGGAACAAACAGACAGACAGACAAAAATATTAAAAACTGCTTTTTAGGCATAGGTATCGTGCAAATAACTGTATGAGCTTAACTAAAACTTATTATTTTGACATTACACACAGACACCTCAATTTTATTTATTTGTATTGATTAACGGCCTTCATGAAACTCGTTAATCATATGCTTAAAAAAAACTGTATATACACTTCTGGACACATCTATTGGTTCACCTTGTATTTTTAGTTTCGTTTGGTCCTAGCTAAAATTTTATATTAGGTCGAGCAAAAAGTTTTTATGCAGTTTTGAACCTGGCACATTCACAATTTCATTCAATAGTCTTTTTTTGAATTTCGAACACAGAATTTAAAGAAACAAAAGACAATTTGGAGCCTGTTTGTTGATATCAAACAATCGAATACTAAGAAAACTTGGTTTTATTGGTTTACTTGGATTTCATTCTTGAAAAAGTGATTGATTTGATATCTTTGGTTTTGCAACAAACATTACTTATTCTTAACATTAAGGTGAGGTTCTATCAATAATCTATGGATACTTCACCTGAAGTCGCCGCCCAAGCTGTGGCGCTTATTCAGGCCGGACACAGCCAAAGAAACGTGAGTGCTCAACTTAATTTAAGTCGATCTGCGGTCCGAAATGTTTATCGGAGGTACCTAGAGACTGGCGGCTTTGTTCGTCGCCAAGGAAGGCCACGATCTCGGGTCACAACTGAAAGGCAGGATTGATTTATCGTGACGACCAGCTTGAGAAATCGTCACCTTACCTCCATTGAGATACAAAACCAACTTCGCGACTTCCACGGAGTATCTGTGAGCGCTCGAACTGTTCGGAGAAGGTTAAAAGAACTCGATATGGTACCACACAAGCCAGCTAATGGGCCCAAACTAACGCGAGCCCACCGAACAGCGCGCCTTCATTTCGCACGCAGTCATTTAAATTGGACACAGCAAGATTGGAGCCGTGTACTCTTTTCTGATGAGTCTAAAGTTGTGTTACATGGCAATGATGGAAGGAAGAAGGTCTACCGACGTAAGGGAGAGCGTTTCGCACAATGCTGCTTTGAAGAGAGGGTTGCTTATGGCGGTGGCTCATGGACTGTCTGGGGCGGTATATCCGCGAGCGGCAAAACTCAACTTGAGGTTGTTACAGGACCGCGGCTGCCAACATTAAATGCTGAAAGGTACATTCGTGAGTGCTTAGAACCTCACGTGATACCATACGCGGACTATGTGGGCCCAAATTTCCTTTTTATGCATGATAATTCAAGAGCCCATGCGGCCGGCATCGTCAGGGAATATCTTCGGGATGTGAACATCACAGTTATGGACTGGCCAGCCAGAAGCCCAGACATTAACCCCATTGAGCACATGTGGGACGAGCTAAAAAGACGTGTTAGGGCTCGTCAGCCAGTTGCCCAGACGATGCAGGAGTTGAAAACTGCCATAGAAGAGGAATGGGAGATGATCCCTCAAAATTTCATAGAGCGGTTGATAAACTCTATGCCTAATCGTATGAGAGCTGTGGTAGATGCCCATGGAGGCAACACGCGTTATTAAATTAAACCTTTATTTGATAAAACATGTTTTTTATTAAAAAATCAATTGCCTTTAACAAGGCGCATATCCGACTTGTTAGGCGTAGCTCCATGTCGTATGGTATTCTGAATTCAAATTTAAAACAATACGATCGAAAAAGATGGTAAAATGTATCAGGTTTAAAACTGCATCAACAGTTTTTGTTCAATCTAGCAATCATATTTCGGTAGGGGCCATCGAAACCTAAACTCTAAGGTGGGCCAATAGATGTGTCCAGAAGTGTAGGACAATAATATCTTTTAAATGATTAGTCAGCATTTTACCACTCACAACTACCCTTCTCCCGGGTACGAACCCTTAGGTTATAGGAATACTCGTGTGTCTGTCTGTCTGTCCGTCTGTCACAGCCAATTTGCTCCGAATTTGCTGGACCGCTAAAGTTGAAATTTGGTACACACATGAATATCTGTGACCCAAACACGAACGTGTATAGTATTCGTTAAACTTAATGGCTCGTGGGAATACCACCAAATTCCAAACTGACAGATAAGTAGGTAACATACACCCCTAAAAAATATTCACACAGCTTCCATACAATTATAAATATCATTAAATGATCTTAATTATTGTCGATTTGACTGTACCTGCACGCAGTTGCTCTCGCAGCTAAATTCCGCGCACGCTTTTAAGTTTGACGAATACTAAACCCTAAATAAATAAATGTGTAATATGGGGGTCACTTTTGGGGTGAAAATCGTAAAATTAAAAACATGGGAAATGGTAAATCATCCAATGACATCTCCCGCTCTGGGTGGAGCGAGAGGGCGTGTCATACTCTTACTGACTAAAAACCACCACTGTTCCTTCCCTGCCTGAGTGCCCAGGGGTGCGGTAACTCTGTTACGAATTTATCCACAACCCCTGGGCAGTCGGTCGGACACACAGAACAGAAAAACTAGAAGTCGCAAGTAGGCGGGGCACGCGTACCCCGAGTTTTGCGGAGTTCCGCATATGTCTGCTCCGCGCACACGCCACGCGCGTCAGTCTTGTTACAACCGTCATGGTGACGAAAACTTGAAAAAAAAATACAGAAATGCCCTATTGTGCTGTTTTAGAATGTAAACACGACAGCAGAACGAAAAATTTATCAAATGATAGAATATCATACCGTCGATTGGTCCTAATTTATTTTATTTCGAATAAAATTTGAAAAACAATATTTTATTAAACAAGACAAGTAAAGGTTGACTTTATGTTTCACAAATTAAGGTCTACTTTTTTTAAACTCAAACATATTATTCACGAAGATTCCTACTATGCACATGTCAAAGTCAGCTACTCTACTACAGTACTAATAACCTCGTTACGGAAATATCATCTGCCCGGGGGTTGAGGATAAATTCAAAAGAGCTACCTCGCCCCTGGGCATTCAGGGCAGGGAGGAACAGGGGTGGGTTTTAGTCAGTAAAAGTCTGACACGCCCTTCCGCTCCACCCTAGAGCAGAAGATGTCATAGGATGATTTCACACGGCTCAAAAAAAAAAAAAACGGAAATATCATTAACACAATACAGCTTTAAACTGAAAGTATTTAATATGTATAGTGACATCTAGCGGCGGGTAGCGTAACTTGCTCATTAAACTATCTCGTGTGCTCATTAAGGTGGAAGCTCCAGGGTAGCCCGCGAAGTTCATGCTAAATGTCATGATTTCATGAAATACTTACATTTGGTATTAATTCTAACTGAGAGAGTTGTATTGATGATTTTAATGATTATAATTCTATAAATACATACCTGCTACGGCCGCGAATCAAATTTTGACCAAGATAGAACCAAACACTGACCTGCAAATTGTAAAAAACGTAAGAAAATTTGAATTTTGCGGGCTACCCTGGAGCATTCACCTTAAACGGAAAAGGTAATAAATGCTTAAAAAGAGTAGACAATAACCGACTCTATGCTAATATAACTGGTTTATTTTCAAATAAGCGACGACTGACATATTTCCTACTTTCTTTCAATAATAAATTACCAATCACACCAAGGATTTCTTAGTATTACGAAATACAATTAACCTGTATAAGTGTGACTTTGAGTACGCTGGTTCCGATACTAATGAAGTGCTATGCGATTTCTACTGCTTCTTCTGTTCTGTGTTCTGCACCTAAGCTTCAGCTAAGACGCTGGTTTCGGTGGAGCCGAATATTCAGCAACTTTTTGGCCGTAACCGAACTTTCGGTCGGACACTTGTGAAGTATCTAATTTGTTACAGAGAACCACATTCTGGAGGACGTGAACAAGTGCGTGGTGGCGCTGCAGGAGGGCGACCCCGACTCGCTCGAGCGCACCGCCGGCGCCATCCGGGGCCGGGCCAGCAGGTGAGTAGGTGGCGAAGAGAGATACTGCAGTGCTATTCTGTAAAATATCACCGTGAAAACTTGGTGAAGTGAACGTTAAGTGGGATGTCAATCCATGCAATCAAGGTGGAATGACAGTTCACTTCACGCTCACTCGTGAGCTGTTAACAGAATCGACCGGCTGGTGCCAATTCTCTTTTTCAATATCGAGAATCTGCCTAGCCTTTTCCCAACTATCTTGGTTTTCAATCTAACCGGATGCAGCTGAATACTAGTATTTTACATGGAGCGACTGCCTATCTGACCTCCACAACCCAGTTACTGGGTAATACGATACCCTTTGGTAAGACTGCTTGTCAGACTTTCGGAGTTCTTACGACCTGTAACGGCTGTCAATGAATCAAGATTGACAGGCGGGACCAACGGCTTAACGAGCTTTTTTAAAGATGGTCACCCATCCATGGACCGGTCCCGGCAAGCGTAGCTTAACCTAATGGATCGACCCGTGTGGCTGTTATTACTTAGCCACGAGCTCCTCAACTCTTGTTCAATAACTAAACTAAAATTAAGAGAATCGCTATCTCTTACTAAAAGGCAGTGCGAGAAAAGGATGGCTATAGCTATGAACTAAGTTAGAGATATCAAACTCGCTTACGCCTTGCGCTTTACCGTGTTTTTAGTGGACATTATTAGTGGAAGATAATAGTGGAAATATTAGTTCAACTAAATTTGACAGCTCTAATTTACGTCCGTCTCTTTAATAAAAGATTATACCTAAATCACGGGGTCTCATCTCGAACAAAGAAAATTTAGTTCAAACCAACAAACAATAGATGGCTTAATATGCATCGATTTCGTATTCAAGTTTAAGTAACATTAATATTTTGAAAAAAATATATGGCAAAAACTGTATTTTCTTATTTAATAAACTACTCTAAGCATAAAATTGTGGAATAATTGGCTCCTAATTCAAATTTAGATGTTTATTGGAACGAATCCTTAGGCATTTTTATTTCTTGTACCAATAGATGGCGCTGTTTGAAGTTTTTGAGTTTATCCATTCGCCTTTTTAAAATTTGTTAATTGAAACAGTAAAACTGTTATGACGTGCTAAAAATACTATATAGTAATTCCTCAAAGTGTGAGAAAATATTGATAAGACTTTATGTAGATTCATTCAACTTGCAAGCCGTCGCTGTTAACACCATCTAGCGAGGTGTAGAGGACGGGCCCGAACGAAGAACAAAAGTTGCTTGTGCAAGTCGAAAACCCGTAGTTACGGCGGTACCGTTTCTTTGTATGGGATGAGGCATCTGCACGCTAGTATTATATTATCTGTGCCTAAATTAAGATATTGCCTAAGTTAAGTTTAGTTTGTGCAAACCAGAATCGGCACCACTGTATTAAATGAGACTCGTATAGGTCGTCAATACAAATAAACATACAAAACAAAGTCCTTTCTGGAGCTATAAGACTTCTATTGGTAACTTTATGGGTTAGAATCCCAAAAAACGAATCGACAGATATGGGCAACTTTCCAGCCGCTCGTTTATTGACATCCAATCCGGGTACTGCCTTACTTTACCCAGGTTACTTCAAAATAGTAGGTACCTGCGTTTACTCTAGACAAAGTTCAGTAGAGAAGCGAAGGCTCTGGTTACCAAAGAATTAAAAAGAAGTTAGGTGTATAGAGTGAAAACATCATGTGCTCCATTGATTAAATCCTACTAAAAAAAATGAGACATGATTCTTTTCCTGCACATAGTGCACATGTCTATGATTGATCCATGGATGGGTGACCATCTTTACATACCGAGACTCCTCCGTGCCTCGGTAACCACGTTAAGCCGTTGGTCCCAGCTGTCAATCGTGGATCTTTGACAGTCTTTACGGGTCGTCAGAAGCCCGAAAGTCTGGCAACCAGTCTTACCAAGGGGTATCGTATTACCCAGTGACTGGGTTGTGGAGGTCAGATAGGCAGTCGCTCCATGTAAAATACTGGTATTCAGCTGCATCCGGTTAGACTGGAAGCCGACCCCAAGATAGTTGGGAAAAGGCGCGGGCAGATGTTGATATTACTATGATCGTTCAAATGTCATGCCAAAATTTGATACACTACTAAGTATTGAGTCCATACAAAAGTTACCATTGTCCTTTAGAATAGAATAGAATAGACATTTATTTTGCAAATATGAGTAATACACAAAAGATGTTTAGATACATTAAAGCACAGCCATATTTCACCATTCGGCATGCAAACATTTATAATATAAAATTAACAAGATTAATTGATTATTAATAGGATTATTTGCAAGATTGATTATTAACAAGACAAAATAATCCAAAAAAAATAAAAAATGCTGTCTTAAAAAGTGCGCAGAACCTCAACCAAACCATTTGAAATTTTTTGGGTCTCGTATAGGTTCTAACTTATGTAAATTGTTCTCAGGGTATGTTCGGTGGTGACGCAAGAGATGGACAACTACGAGCCGTGTATCTACACCAAGAGAGTGCTGGAGGCCGTCACCGTGCTGAGGGATCAAGGTCAGTGCCTGCGCTTTTGCTAAACCATATTCAGCCTTCTTTTATTGAAGTGAAACTTCTAATGCGACTTCCCACAAGGTTGCGTTAAACGTTTAACGCTACCATGGAGGGAGTATGAAAGCACTGTTGCGTTAAACGTTCAACGCTCCCGGGGAGGGGGAATAGAAAGAGACAGAGCGAGAGGAATGCGTTACAGGGCGCGTAGTATATCTGTTACAAGCCAGTGCGAGCGTTATTGGATTGGAAATGATAAATGGTAGGAATGATCCAACAACCTTTTTCAATTAATTCTTCATTTACTAGCACTTTGCCCGCAACTTTGCCCGCGTGGATTTCAAAATATAGCCCAAAATTAATATAATTTATAGCCTACACCCACAAACAATGTAGTTTTCTACTGGTGAACACTCGCAACAATCTTTGACGTGTCCAATATGAAAATGGCGCCAATTTGCAAATGGCGTCACTTGCGCGTGGTGTAAATTAGAACTACGTCTTTCGTCTCATTTTCTTTTTAGTATTAAAGTGAGACAAAAGTATTGAGCAAACGCGCTTCCAAGGAGGTTCGATTATTCAGCTTATTTATTCTCGGTATGTGAAACTCCTTTGTGGTATTCTTATATAGGGTGACTAGTAATTAGTGGCCGATACTTTAACACGTGATTGTGCTCGCGAAAAAAATCTGCTGTTCAGTACATTTATGTTCGCCTACTGACTGGTCAAAATGTACTGTATTACCTATTTTTTTCGCGATTTCAAGTTTGGTCCCATAGTGAAAGTTGTTTGTTATCATGAGTTCAATCACGTGTTTAAGTATCGGTCACTAATTACCAGTCACCCTATATATATTATGTCGCATCGCATCACCGGTGGCCGAGATGCGAAGCACCGGGTCTTCTTCACAATCCGACATAATTTGTGCCAAATGAGATAATTTAGATTAAATCAAAATAACTTTATTCAATGTAACGGTTAGGAAACAAACACGTGCGTTGGTACTGAGCGTTCCACTAACACTGTCCTCGCTGGATCCCCTCTGACGCGTGCTTCTCGGATCGCGTCATGACTAACTTTCGAAACAAATAGATATAGGGCGCTGTGAATTGTATCGTAGTGCCATCGATCCACGACATATATTTGTTAAGGAAATAAAAAAAACCGTAAAGGATACGCTCGGCGCTATACAACGGAGTCTGCGGTACAATAGGCACTTATGTTAGAATACCTATTTTACCGCACGTTCCATTGTATGGTGCGTAATTTTTAACTTTCGAACAATGTATAGTCTTCGTGAATGCATTTTTTGAGCGAATGTGTTGAAAAGTATTATAAACTAATTCTTTTCGTGTCGTGGTATATTTACATATGTAGTTACACTTATTGGGCCTTGGAAAGACGTGCACTGCTGGACATAGGCCTCCCCCAAGTGTCGCCACAACGACTGGTCTTGTGCGTCTCGCATCCATCGGCTACCCGCGACCCTCACCAGCTCATCGGTCCACCTTGTTGGAGGCCTTCCAACGCTGCGTCTTCTGGCACGCGGTGGTCATTCCAAAACTTTTCGGTTCCATCGACCATCTGTTCTGTGAGCAATGTGCCCTGCCCACTGCCACTTCAATTTGGCGATTCTTCGGGCTATGTCGGTAACCTTAGTTCTCTCGCGGATATAATCATTTCTGATTCTATCACGCAAGGAAACTCCGAGCATTGCCCTCTCCATTGGCCTTTGGGTGACCGTAAGCCAAAAAAAATGTCCTAGAACCAAAACTTCAAAGACATGTGATATGAACCGGGACTGGGCGCGCGTGGTAGTTTACGGCCTATTCCTTCCCTAAGAGAGGAGGTCTGGGTCCCAGCAGTGGGAATATTGTAAGACTGATTATGTATACAGGATGTAACGGAAAGGTGTGGTCATATTTTAAGAACTGCATCTGCCCATGGAAATGAATAACTTTCTCTAAGAAAACAAAATTAAAATTCGCAAAAAAAATTTGAACTTTGCATACAAAGTTATCATCAGCTGATCAATATTTGTATGGGTGGAATTTTTTTTTTTTTGTGAATTTCCTCAGGTTTTCTTGAAGAAAGTTGTTCATATCGATGGGCAGATGCAGTTCTTAAAATATGACGACACCTTTCCGTTACACCCCTGTATAATGGCATATATGTCATAATCGCACTAATATTATAAAGGTGAAAGTTTATGAGGAGTAAGTACGTAAAGTCGGGGTGCCCCGATTCGGTTTTGGAACATGTTCAACTTATTAAGAGGGAACAGGGCCTGCGAGGAATTTGAAAAATAGGTATTTGAAGAAACTATTGCCGTCGTGCTTCCTCAAGCCTGCCCCCGTAGAGTGCGATAGAGACAGCTGCAACTCAGACCAATTTTATCACAACATTTTTTGACGATATCGACGTTTTGCATTCCCCTTTTTTCTCCTCGAAAACTAAGCTGATTCAATTATTTTTGACACAAAATTTTTAGGAAAGAGTAGAGGTTCCTATTAAATGTTTTATGTTAAAAACTCTTCGAATTTTTCTGGTAGCCCTCAAAAAACTATTGCTCTAGAGGCATTATTCAAGAAGAAAAAAGGGTAATACATTTGTATGGAGAATCGCAGCCCCTGTTCCCTCTTAACTACAAGCCGGTGTATATTTTTGCTGTCGGCATATTGTAGAATTGACTTGTTTTTGCTAGCACGAAAGTGGCAGGCGTTTCAAATCTAATCAGTTTTTGCAAAAATAAAATTAGACATTTCCAAATTATATTAAACGTTACTAATAGATTTTGAATGTTATAGCAACTGAATATTATATTAATTGAATATTATTTCAAATGTGCATTAAATAAACTGTTCATTATACCATATGAAATTAGATAAAATAAATTATATCAATAATTCATTAAGTATATCATTTGATCGTTATATTAAAAAAATATATATATTAAATGAAATTAGGTCTTATGACCATTACAACTTTTGTTATTATATCAAACGTTACAGACCCGTTTGTAAGTGTGTGTGTTTGTATGTTTGTTACTTCTTCACGCTCAAACGGCTGGACAGATTTGGTATGTAGATACCTTACACTCCGGATTAACAGATAGGCTACCTTTTATCCCGGTCTACGCGGGTGCAACCGCGGGGCGCAGCTATACTGTACAGAGTGTAACGGAAAGGTGTGGTCATATTTTAAGAACTGCATCTGCCCATCGATATTGAACAACTTCAAGAAATTAAAAAAAAAAATTGCCTTGCATACATAATTATAGTGATCAGCTGATGATGAAGTTTGTTATCATCTTCCTGCCCTTATCCCATGTTACTTGGGGTCGGTGCAACACGTTTTTTCTTCCATTCTGTCCTGTCAGCCGTCACGCTATCACTAACTTCCTTTTCTTACATATCACTTCTCACACAATCCAGAAAAAAAAAACATTATTTCTGCTGATGCTAAGCTAGCTGATGATAAGTTTGTATGGAAAGTCAATTTTTTTTTTGGGAATTTTCTATTTTTTCTCAGAGAAAGTTATTCATTTCCATGGGCAGAACCAGTTCTTAAAATATGATCACACCTTTCCGTTACACTCTATATAGCTATACTAGCTAACATAGATTTACCTACTGTAGGTAACATTATGTTTTTAGATTCACTTCAATTCTTTATACAGGGTGTAAAAAGACACATCACATAACCGTTAACTACGCATACTGTACATCTAACAAAGAAGCTTTGCGCAAAAATTATTGCTGGGAAACGACTTTTATTTTTAGGTATGAGGTTGTTATATTTCCGCTACTTGGACCCAACGGCCCAAGGGTTTCAACCCCAAACGTCTCGAAAATGTAGCTACCGACGAGGTTGTTATATTTCCGCTGTTCGAGGTTCTCCGCACCAGTTTCGGAAATTCCTTTTTGTTGATCCTGTCGAAGCTTGTACTTGAGACGATGCTGAAGAAATATGGTAGTTATTAAAACGCGGGTTTATGTTGAATGTTTTCGTTTTGTTCTATTTTTAGCCGACTTCGAAAAAGGAGGACGTTCTATGTTCGACTTTTTTTTATGTGCACCTCATTCTCTGTCAGTTGTGGACCGATTTTCAAAATTCTTTTTATATCCGAAAGAATATACTTCCGAGGTGTGGTCCCATATAAATTTTATCGAAATAGCTTCCGCACTTTTTGAAAAGCTGAACAAAAACGAAAAATACGTATACATATATATAGATGACGTTTTTGTTTTCTCCAATAACGAGTATGTTTAAATTCCACGTTCCATGTTATTGAGTTTTTAGTTCTGGGGTATAATATAAAAAGTAAAAATAAAAAACTATTTTACAAAAAAAAAAACGACTTCCAAAAAAGAAAATACACTAAAAATTTAAAAATAACTTTAAATTTCGGAAGTCGGTGTCAAATGACGAAGACAAATTAAAGTGACAAACACCGACTGCCGAAATTAAAGTTATTTTTTTTAATTTTTAGTGTTTTTTCTTTTTTGGAAGTCGTTTGTTTTTTTTGTAAAAAAGTTTTTTATAACCAAACTTAGCCTCCCCCTGTCATAACGTCTGCCACAGAAATGTAGGCAAAAGATATATATTTTGATATCTGTATTTTAGCCTATTTATGCTGATATGACGAGATAAACAAAATAAAACGCAAATTACATTTAAAATATAAGTAAGTATATTCTTATCACAGTACATAGTATAATTTTATAAAAATATACATGAACGAGTATTCAATTTTTTCTTACGTTTTACGTAACTCTATTAAACATTTAACCCTTTATCTATAAAACAACTAAGTATTGAGAATTTTCTAAAATGTAAAGCTCTGTCTGACTCAACATCAAACAGACATATTGGTCATCCCACCCACACGCATAAAACGTTTTGGGAACACATTCATTGTGCGTACAGGTAAGGAGTGGAATTCCCTGCCGGACTTTGTGTTTCCTGATAGCTACAACCTGGGAGTCCTTAAGTCGAGAGTAAATAGGCAAGCGTGCTCCATCTTCGACCACATCATCGCTTACCATCAGGTGAGATAGTGGCCAAACGCGTGGTCAATCAATAATAAAAAATGGCTCTTTTATGAATAAAGGGATGTCTTATTGAAGATTTTAATACATTACAAACATAGCGACAAGCCTGTGTAGCCCTTTTTTATAAGGCTCGTGTACCTCTAAGGGGAGGTGTGAGTACAACCAGGGTGTAACGAAAAGGTGTGTTGACATTTTAAGAATTGCATCTCCCCTTTTAAGAACCCATCGATCTAAACAACTTTCATCAAGAAAACCCGAGGAAATTCTCAAAAAAAAATTTTTTACCTCCCATACAAATATTGATGATAACTTTGTATGGAAAGTAATTTTTTTTTTTGTGAATTTTCTATTTTTTTCTTACAATAAGTTGTTCATTTCCTCCACGCATTTGTTCACGTCCTCCAGAATGTGGTTCTTTGTAACGAATTAGATACTTCACAAGTGTCCGACCGACTGCCCAGGGGTTGGGATAAATTCGAAACAGAGTTACCGCGCCCCTGGGCACTTAGGGCAGGGAATTAACAGGGGTGGGTTTTAGTCAGTAAGAGTCTGACACGCCCTCCCGTTCCAGAGATGTCTTTGGATGATTTCCCAACGCCAAAAAATAAAACAAAATGGATAGAACCGGTTCTTAAAATATGACCACACCTCTCGTTACACCCAGTAGAAGTTACACTTATATTTGGCTAGCTATGTTGTTATAAATTTTGTATTTAGTTTTTCTCTTCCTTGGGAGGATGGTCTCTGATGTACTGCAGAGCGCGGAGGATGGCCTCCGGGATCGGTGGGGAGGTGGGGATGTGAGAGCCCTGGAATAGAATGAATGGTATTAGAGTACACCCAATATTTGAGAGATTAATCTGTAAATCTTCTGTGTAATATAATATCATGCTATGTTGTTGTGATTCGTTGACAGAAAGGAAAACATTTTTAACGTAATAGGGAATATGCATGAAAAAAGTATTTGTTTATCGATGAAAATACTAAAATAGAGTACGAACAGTGAAAGCAGAATCAAAATTAATCGAAAATTAAACGAGATATAACAATTTTAAACAAATATATTTGTCTCTCTCTCGAAAACCCTGTTTTCTATGGCAGTTGTATGGGTAAAAAACACGTCGGACTTCTCTTTCTAATTATCAACTTTAAAGCTTTATAACTTCGTCGCTGATGATGATATTTTGAAAATTCCTTCATATTTGTTCACTATAGTTATTAAGTCTTCAATTGAACAAATAAAAAAATATCATACATATTCCGTATTACTCGAAACCCCGCTCCTACACCACTTCTAGACTTTTCCGCACTAGTGCAAAATGCACCATATTTATTTAGCACGAGTGCGGAAAAGTGCACAATTTATTATATTATTGTATCAGGCTCATCATTATGAACAACTTTTAGGGGCCTACCCTCCAATCCCGGATAAAACAGCTGCCCTGCAGAACAGCAAATTTTTTTTTGCTATTTCAGCGTTGATCCCATCCATAGTAAAAGTTTTTCATAATGATGAACATTGTCCTTGTTTTCATTTGCTGTCGTATTGTCGTTTCCACATCTTTTTTTTGTTGTGGGAAATCTTTAAATAACTTCTCCCACTCTGGGTGGAGTGGAGCGAGAGGGAGTGTCAGGCTCTTCAATCTGTCTAGCCTTTTCCCAACTATCTTTGGGTCGGCTTCCAGTCTAACCGCACGCAGCTGAATACTAGTATTTTACATTCCGCAAGCGGTGGCCGCGAATCGCTTTGGGACGCCTAGGGCGTCTCCTGCCTGCGGCGACTAGGAGCGTGAAGGTGCGAGCCTTGCCTCTCCCTCACGCGTTCCGCCTTCTCCTTCGGTATATTCCTCACCTGTGGTTGGTATCCGTTCTCATCAGCTATGTACTGAAGCTGGACAGCTTCACCCTCAGGGGAGGTCCAGCTGGCCGCGCCTTGGGCTACGTGAGCTTCGTTTTCCTGTACCCAAAATATTATGTGTTAGTATTTTAAATAAATCATCATGCTTCTGACAGTTTGGGAAGTCTCAAAAATTGTGAGATGTCACTTTTGACGGGTCGCTCACAGTAATAACGTTTCGGGGCGTGAGTATCGTTATCTCGGCTCAAACCGGGACAGTTGTCATAGTCAATTTGGGACATATCATGACACTTCGGGACGTATCACAAATAATCCTACTAATATTTTAAATGCCAAAAGTTAGGATGGATGTTTGTTACGCCATCATGCCAGAACGGCTCAAGGGATCTGGATGAATTTCGGCACAGAGATAGATTATAGTCTTGAATAGCAATTTTTTTTTTCTTTTGAAGTTATACTTCTTATGGCGCGTTAGGGAAAAATAATGAGAGTAAATTTTTACGATGCGCGCGCACACCGTCACAAAAAACTTATAGCCTGAAGTTAGCTAGAACCGACATCCTGAAATTAGCTATGGTCTGTGGTTCATGAAGAATGATTGTTTTCCTTTTGTAAACTTTGTGACAGTTTGGTTTTTTATCTTGTTACGCCAAAGAAGTATAACTTCTTACGTGCGTACATAAGTACACACACTTTTTTTTTTTTTTAAATATTGCTCCACAGTAGGAATTACTCCTGTACCGTGGGTGTGTCCGCACAACTATCTAGTTGTTCCGGGTCTGGGTGTCTTGTGTACGTGTGTTTAAATGCCTACAGATAAAGGCCATAAAAATATTTGTTCCGTGCGAGGATCGAACCCGTGTCACGTAGCACAGCAGCCGAACAATCCACCATTGCGCCAACCGAGTCGTCAAAAATTAGTCCAATGTACTTTTATCACGGAAGTATGTTCCTTTGGGATATATTTTGACTTTAAGGCTGGCAAAGCCGTTGGCAGAAGCCAGCAGTTGATAATAATAACAGTTAGTCTCTTTTTTAACCGCATTCAAAAGGAAGAGGTTATCAATTCGGATGTTTTTTTTTATGTGTGTTCGGGCATAACTCCGTCATATATAAACGCATTTGAAAAATTCTTTTTTTGTTCGAAATGGCTTTATTCCGAAATGGTCCCATTAAAATTTCATATAGATCTGATGATGAGTTTTGGAGATAGACAAGGGAACACAAAAAATGACAGCAAATCAATTGCGATTGCTGCGTGTTAACACAATTTAATGGGGAACCACAGCTAAAAAGTGAAAAATATAAACTTTTTTTACAAAAAAATTGAATCGACTTCCAAAAAAAGTGCAAAATAACTTTGATTTCGGAAGTTGGTGTCAAAAAACGAGGACACAAAACCAGAAACACGCGTGGCAGAACGCGGAAACGCGCGGGCAGATTGATTGATTACGTATACTTTACTAACAAGTGCCAATATTTGGTACAGAACCCTTATGTGCGAAATCCGACACGCACTTAGCCAGTGTTTTTTTTAACTACAGAAAATTATTGCTACGTGAGTCGCGGTCCAGTTAACTTCGTATGACAAAAACTTCGCGATATGCTATAATGTTGGGGCCACACTAACGGGAAATGTCGTTGATTATCGCGATGATGGCCGTAGACCGTAGATGTAGTCACAACTATGGACAACGGCATTCACATTGCCGATTGACGTTTGGCGATGACTCGGGTGGCGGTATTTTTTGAAGATCAAAGAGAATCAAAGAGGATTTTATCGCCAATTGCCGTTGACCGTCAAGTGTGGCTACTCAATTTATCGCTATTGTGACGACCTTATGTTGGCGGCCTTATGTTGCCGACTGGCAGGTTAGGACTTTCTAGAAACTCTTGAAAAGCCGTTTGATATAAATTTAGAAAAAAGGTTAGGCTTGACGTTTGTGTCAGACTTAGAGAGTTAGGGTTCCGCGACCCCGACCGAGTGGGCTAATATGTAATCTCCCATATTATACTGAATATAGTAAATGGCAGTCGCCCTCAGATATATTAATTGTCCGCCCCGTAGATAGATACCATCCACACAGTCCTCTCGCACCGAGTAACGAGTGCTGGTGCTACGCGACGCCCCCGTTAACGTCGAAGGGCTACTAAGAGGCTCTGCAGCCCACAAGAGGGCTTGGGTCTTTACACTATCATCATCATCATCTGCCCGCGCCTTTTCCCAACTATCTTGGGGTCGGCTTCCAGTCTAACCGGATGCAGTTGCATACCAGTATTTTACATGGAGCGACTGCCTATCTGACTTCCACAACCCAGTTACTGGGTAATACGATACCCTTTGGTAAGACTGGTTGTCAGACTTTCGGGCTTATGACGACCCGTAACTCAATTTATCGCTATAATAGAGGATATGCATGATATTTTTTTATTTGTTAAATTGAAGACTTATTAACTATAGTGAACAAATATGACGGAATTTTCAGTTTTTTTTTTATACGTCAAAGGACATGACTCCCATACAACTGCCATAGAAAACAGCGTTTTCGAGAGAGGGACAGATATATTTGTTTAAAGTTGTTATATCTTGTTTAATTTTCGATCAATTTTGATTTTACTTTCACTGTTCGTACTTTATTTTTGTATATTTATCGATAAACCGGTTAGATAATAAATATTTTTTCATGCATATTCCCTATTGTCGGAATATTTACCGCGTTGTTTATGGGGCAATGATGGGCATTGATGTTGAACGTTGGTGTGGCCCGGGCTTAATAAAGACATTTTCAGTCAAATAGACTACTCACCGAGCCGGCGTTCTTGAGGGATCCACTCTCGCTGGCCACGATACCGTTTTCAGTTTCATACGCCCATTGGTACTGTCCGTCCACTCCCACGTCTAGGATAGAGAAGAAAAGAATGAATTCGCATTATTATACGCTAATATTGTATAAGCGAAATCAGCAGAGATCGGAATTAGGTAGAGCTATTTATGTACTTACACTGATTTCGTACAGCGAAAGAATAAAGTGGATATGCCTCAAATCCCGCGATTAATTTTAAAGAGCAGAAAAATCCCGTGATATTTCTGCTCTTTAAAATTTGATGAATTTTAAAGATATTGAATAAAAAAGCTTTTTACTTTTACACAATTTAGACCACTGCACGCGCGACGTTGCCAAATTTACATCAACGACATCGGATGTCCGAAGTTGCAAAATTCCAATGCGCACACGCGCTAGGTTGCCACATTTGTAGTTCACACAACATAGCTTGTGAGAACAAAAGAAGACAACAGAGGTTTATATTATTATTTATTTGTAATATTGTTGGCCACACGGGATTGTCCATTAGAAATTCCGCGAAGATCCATATTAATTTCAACATTTCGATGCAAGTACATAAATAACTCTACCTAATTTCGACCTCAGGTAATCAGCCTTATAATGCTCCCACTGCTAGGATTCAGGCCTTCTCTCAAAGGCACTTGTCCTACTGTCGGCGATGAGCGAGTAGCGAGTAGAACTTCAAAACAAAAACGAGTTGGCGAGCAGTGAGTCGTAGTTCCGATTATTTTGTCGCTGTGCTTTAAGCGAGTGTTCGAGTGTGACGGGCGCCAGACGCTCGGGTTGGTCTCTCAGCGTGAGTTTTGATCGCTGAGCGAGTAAGCTTTGATAGCTCTTGTCGCCCAGCGACAAACTTGTGGTAAATGATAAATGATGTTTATTCAGTAAATAGGTTACAAGCAACACTTTTACACGTCAATGGTTTTTGTCAGTTTAAGCTAGATGAGGCCGGTGTTTCCTAGCTGACTACCCTGAGAAGAAACTACGAAACAAACTCAGTGGAGCGAGTATTCGCCGGGCGGCGGTATGAACAGTCATCGATCAACTATTAATATATGCATCTCTTTTGTTTACACGGAATGTATATCTATTGTACGTTTCTTGAGCATCAAAATAGCCGAGAGTTAGTCGCTTCCTCGCCGGCGGCGGTGGGACAACTGCCTTAGTCTGAATGTTACGAGTCTTTCAATTGTCAAAAAGTGATGGCTTTCAGCCTGGTTTGAATAACTGGCTTTTGATTTTGATTTTATCACGAAGCTACGGGCGTAACTATGGCGTTCACATGGGGAGAGAGTCCGAGGTTCCAAAGATAAACAAGTTTTTGCCCTGGCTTCACGCAGAAGTAGGAGTTTCTTTTACCCTTATATAGAACTTTCTGGAGTATTGAAAGAGTATACCTAAGATGCTAAGACGAGTGAAGGGATTTTTTTAAATATGCGCTTTGAAAAGATAAAGTTTTGTTTTCACTATTATAATTATATAGCGGACGGCGAGTAATGGGTTGCTCGCCGTACTACGATCAGCACCAGGCCCGAGAGTCGACGGCGCGTAGTGTTCCACGCGCGCCGAACAAGAGTTGTCAGCAAGTAATGACGGGGCATGTCATGACCGATGCCTGCCCAGGCCCTGCAGTCTCGACATTGATAGCGATCGCTATGTCCTAACGATCTGTCACTACGTCGGTCAAATAATTGATTTTCTTGAAATATGTGCAGAGACCAGCAGATCAGTTGATCAGTTTTCATGAAAAATAGTGCTTGCAAGTTAAAAATTACACCGTCTCTGTCAATATTTCAAGAAAATCAATTATTTTTCCGACGTAGCGACCGATCGTTAGGACATAGCGATCGTTAACTATGTCGAGACTGCAGGGCCAGGGGTTGTGGATAAATTCGTAACAGAGTTACCGCTCCCCTGGGCACTCAGGCAGGGAAGGAACAGGGGTGGGTTTTAGTCAGTAAGAGTCTGACACGCCCTCCCGCTCCACCCAGAGCGGGAGATGTCATTGGATGATTCCCACCCCACAAAAAAAATGGGTTACTTGACGTATTCCCAGTAGAAAGTGCGTTAACGTACCGAGTTCATGCTTCAAGATCTGTGCTGTACTGTCGTCCTTGCCTTGCTTGGGCACGATGTGCGACACATCGGCGGCGACCATCGCCACGCACACTGACAGGATTAAGAATTTCTGTGCAGAGAGAAGAAAATTATTTGTATGAAAAAAATACAGGAGTACAGTGGGTTGTGGTTTGTAATGGAGCTAACGCCCTTTTTAACCGGCTTCGCAAAAAGGAGGAGGTTCTATATTCGACTGTATGTATGTTTTATTTTTTTTTATGTATGGCCACCGATTTCTCTGTCAGTTGTGGACCGATTTTCAAAATTATTTTTTATCTGAAAGAGTAAAGTCCGGAGGTGGTCCTAGAAATTGCTTCAGCGCTTTTTGAAATTATCAACAGAAATGAAAAATATGTATGATACATAGATGACGTTTTGGTTTCCTCCAATTACGAGTATGTTCAAATTCCATGTTCCATGTTATTGGGGTATTATATAACTTTAATTTCGGAAGTCAGTGGTGTTGATTCTGTTATGCACAAACTAAACTTAATTTAGGCCATTGCTATCTTTTTCTCTCTAATAAAACAAGAAAGAGACGGACGTAAATTAGAGCTGTCAAATTTAGTTTGAACTAATATTTCCATACAAATTAAGGGTACACGTAAAAACATGTCGTCTAAAAACACGGCGAAGCGCAAGGCGTAAACTAGTTTGACATCTCTAACTTAGTGCATAGCTATACCCGTCCTTTTCTCGCACTGCCTTTTAGTAAAAGATAGCAATTCTCTAATTTTAGTTTAGATATTGAACAAGAGAATCCGTGCCAGTTTCAAATAACGAAGAAATAAAAAAAATACAAACACCGACTTCCGAAAGTTATTTTGCAATTATTAGAAGTCCGATGTATTTTTTTATGTGATATGGTCGTCAGCTAGAGAAGACGATTGCAATAATATAACTCACTAAAATGTCCGAAATAAAAACATTTAAAGTTTTCAAAAAAACGCGACTGGCATTAACAACTAAAAAGTTGCAAACAAGTCATTTTTCAAGCAGTCTGATACAGTTGGCAGCATCAAATCTGTGATTGAACTCAAAAAAAATTCACAATATGTAACGTATCTTAAAAATTCCAGTTACTGATTTAGAATGATAATTAAATCAACAGGATTACTACTTAAATTTATCTTAAATAGCGGTAGGCTGTTTTTTAATGTAAATATTCATTGATTATGCTTAGAAATGTTGCAAATACTTTAAGGCGCAGTTATACGACTTTTAATGGTTTTTAATTAAACATCACGTCTAAACGACTAGTCTTATTTCTTTGAAAAAAATAATATATGTTACTCTAGACAATTTCCGTCGTAACGCGTCAGGCCCCTCTCGTCGACATAACAATAGGTTTTTAATTGTGTCTGCTAATGAGGGACTTGACGCGTCGTAATTTGATCTGAGAATATTTGTTTTTTTTTTTTATAACAGTGTAATTAATTTGTAAAGTTATGTCTAACGCGGATAAAAAATTGAGAATCACGTAAAAACTATAAAGCGTATTTTTATGAAACTTTCACCATTGTAAAGATCATTTAATTATTTGTAATTTAGTCTCAGTGTTTTAGTTTACAACAGGTAACCTGTTATTCTATGTGTAATAAATTAATAATGCATCTAATTTCGGACAGCGCTTGATGGGCGAGTCTTATTACTGGGTGGACGTACGACGCGTTACGTAAGCTCAGCACAGTAGGTACACGCAAGTTAACCATTCAAGGTCATTGGCAGTTAATAGCGCCTTAAATATTATGCATCTGAGTATAATAAATTATCAAAGGTGGCAACGAATACTCAATATCTACTCAAATATTTAAGAATATGTGTAATGCATAATAATAATGTTTGCGAATCGCATACAATCTATTTAAATCTAGCGATTCACAAATGAGGAGTATCTTCACGACATGCATCTGACTATATGACATTATCAAAGGTGGCAAGGAATACTCAATGTCTACTCAAATACTTAAGGATGTGTGGAATGCATAACTAATATTAGGTTCCCCACCTATGAAATCAGCGTTTTGTATGGAGAATTTTAAAGAAGTTTCATTTTTCATACTTACATTTTCTTAATTTATTCAACAACTATGAACACGAATGTTTTAAAACTTTTATGCAATTATGTTTAAAAACTAAGATAACGTATGCCACTTAGATTAAGCAACAAAAATAAGTTTTGACTAAGTTAAAACAAATATAGTGGTCATTTCTGCTAACAAAAAAAAACTTTTTTCAAAAAATACCACCAATAAACCAATAATAAAAAAAAAAATATTTTTCACTTTTTAGTTTTTTTTTTAATTTTATTGTTTTTGTACACCAGAAGTAAAACTAAATATTAAAGTGTTATGCCAGAATGGATAACACCAATAACATGGGATTAGAACATTTTGAGACAACCAAAACTTCATCTGTGTACTTATACATATTTTGTTATTTATGTTGATTTTTTCAAAAAGTGCTGAATCAATTTCGATAAAATTTATATGGGACGACCTCTGAAGTATGACCTATCATACAAAAAAAGTCCTATAAAATCATCAAAATTTATTCACAAATGGCGGAGATATCGCGTAACAAACATACAAAAAAAAAAACATAGAGACGAATTGAGAACCTCTTCTTTTTGAAATCGGTTAGAAAGAGAAGTCATTTTTAAGGTTTTTTTTTTTGTTAATAGAACTCTAAGTAATAAGGTTTTTTTAATACTGGCAGTTAGTTGTCTATGACGGTCATTATTCGATATAATATCAAAAAAATGATAAATATTTTAATTCATAGAAGTGACGAGGTTCTCTATTTGTGAGAAAAACCGCCGATTTCATATGTAAGGATCCAATAATATTTGCGAATCGCATACAATCTACATATTTATATCTAGCAATTCACAAATGATGAGTATTCTCACAACTTTTTAAGAGTACTATGTTCTGCCCGGGGGTTGAGGATAAATTCGAAAGAGTTAACTCGCCCCTGGGCATTCTGGGGTGGGTTTTAGTCAGTAAGAGTCTGACACGCCCTTCTGCTCCACCCACAGCGGGAGAAGTCATTGGATGATTTCCCACCCCCCAAAAAAAAAAAAAATTATAGCCTACTAGCTGTGCCCGTGGTTTCGCCCGCGTTTATGTATCTTTCGTAATTTTTTTTTTCGTTAAATGTATGTTACTTCTAATACCTCCAAGAATATGTGTACAAAGTTTCATGATGATCGGTTAAGTAGTTTTCGCGTGAAAGCGTAACAAACAAACTTACATTCACATTTATAGTATTAGTATGATGACACTCACAAACAACGTGGCTTTCTATTGGTAAAAGAATTTTCAAAATCGGTTCAGTCGATACAGAGATTACCCCCTACAACCTCACAAACTTAACCTCTTTTTAACCGACTTTCGAAAAAGGAGGAGGTTCTATGTTCGACTGTATGTGTTTTTTTTTTATGTATGTCCGCGCATTCATCCGTCAGTTGCGGACCGATTTTCAAAATTCTTTTTTTATTTGAAAGAATATACTCCCGAGGTGGTCCCATATAAATTTTATCGAAATTGCTTTAGCTCTTTTTGAGAAACTGAACAAAAACGAAAAATACGCATATCTTGATGACGTTTTTGTGTTCTCCAAATGTTTAAATTCCACGTTCCATGTTATTGGGGTTTTTAGTTCTGGGGTATAACAACTAAAAAGCGAAAAATAAAAAACTTTTTTACAAAAGAAACAACCGACTTCCAAAAAAAAATACACTTAAAATTTAAAAATAACTTTAATTTCGGAAGTTGGTGTCAAATATCGAAGAAATAAAATACAAACACCGACTTCCGAAATGAAAGTTATTTTTAAATTTTTAGTGTTTTTTTTTTTGGAAGTCGGTTGTTTTTTTTGTAAAAAAGTTTTTAATATTAGTATAGATTAAAGCGACTGTTACTCACCATTTTGTATAATTGAGGTGTTCACAGCACAAGACGGCACAACTGACTGGCGGAACTTACAGCTTGTGCTGTATATAAATCATTATTGCTAGCGAGCCGCAAGGCCGCGATGATGCTTCACGACTGCTGCTTGTGGCGAGATGAGCAGAGGGCTTAGTTCTTAGTATAGGGCAGGGATCACCAATTAGTTTTATTGCGGGTCCGTTTAAAAAAAAAAATCGGTTGCGGACCGTCTGGCGTACTTAGATGATGACTAACAACCAAGATTTAATATGTCATTAAACAATTAAAAAACGTTTTTACAAAAAAAATAGAACCGACTTCGTTAATTTCGGAAGTCGGTGTCGAAAAACGAAGACAAAACCAGGAACACCGACTTCCGAAATTAAAGTTATTTTGTACTTTTTTTGGAAGTTGGTTTTATTTTTTTGTAAAAAAGTTTTTTTATTTTTCACTTTTTAGTTGTGGTTCCCCATTAAACTGTGTTAACAATCCATAGACATACGATAGCAGCGATCGCGGTTGATTTGCTGACAATTTTTGAAGAGTTCCGTTGTCTGTCTTCGAAACCCATCATCAGATCTATATGAAATTTGAATGGGACCATTTCGGAACAACCCCTTTCGAACAAAAAAGAATTTTGCAAATCCGTCATATATGACGGAGTTATGCCCGAAATTGAATTCCTCCTTCTTTTTGAAGTCGGTTAAAAACGAAAATAAATCGAACTATGTTTTATTAAGGTACATCTAAATGACGAAGTTAATACCTAATATTAATGCGAAAAATGTAATTTGGTTCTCTGAACAATCTGTCTGCATTCTGGAGCTGAGTTGCTCTATTGCCATTGAAGTCTGGAGATGGTCGTCATTAAGAAGAGATAAAAATTTATTTTTAATGAAGGTAATCTTAGAAAACGCTGCTTCACAAGTATACTCGGTATGTTGATCAAAAATTTACAACAACACAGTTTACTGATGGGGCGTGGCTATCCGATGAACGGCAAAGACAAGACAAAGTGCGGGCTAAATTGAATCACCACACATTTTTACATTGATATTCTTAGGTTCCTCTGGGTCCGCGCAGAATTGGTTGGCGGTCCGGATGCAGAACGCGGTGCGCCATTTGGTGACCCCTTTTATTTTTTATTTGGGGGGGGGGAGGGGAGGGGGGAATCATCCGATGACTTCTCCCGCTCTGGGTGGAGCGGAAGGGTGTGTCAGACTCACCCACCCCTGTTCCTTCCCTGCTTGAGTGCCCAGGGGTGCGGTAACTTATGTTGCGAATTTATCCGCTACGCCTAGGTATGCAGGCACCGGCCACGATGGGCCCCGTCAGTAGGTTTAAGTCAAGAGTGAATAGGTTACTTCTAGGCAAGCGTGCTCCATCGTCGCTTACCTTTACGGAAGATAGTGGCCAAACGTAAACCTATCGATAATAAAAAACCGGCCAAGTGCGAGTCGGACTCGTGCACGAAGGGTCCCGTACCATTATCTATAAAAACGGCAAAAAAAATCACGTTAGTTGTCCATATGGGTACACACAACAAACGTGATTTTATTCAATGTTTATTTTATTCTGTTTTTTAGTATTTGTTGTTATAGCGGCAACAGAATTACATCATCTGTGAAAATTTCAACTGTAACTATCACGGTTCATGAGATGACAGACAGACAGACGGATGGACAGCGGAGTCCTAGTAATAGGGTCCCGTTTGGATACGGAACCCTAAAAAAGAGGTTACCCGTTATTGTCAGCAGGCGGTGCTAATACGTATCCCGTGTTTCTTGAAAGCCTCACTCCAGAAATGAATGGCATACGCTAGAAGATCCCCAGTTGACCGAGTTCCCGGGTCTCGTTTTACCCTTTGGGTACGGAACCCTAAAAAAATATAGTATCGAGACTCGTGGCCTAATTATTTCCACACATGAAATACTTATCATTGAGGAGTTCCGTCAGCCATCTGAGGTGTTCTTCATCAGTTCCACTTCACCAAATTGTACTTTCTGTTTGCAAATGTTTGACTTGTTGATGAAAATACCAAAATTTGAGGAGTTCCCTAAATTCCTCATGGATCCTAATATCAGAACTAGATTTTATAAAGATGAAACTAATCTACAAGTATACATCCTTCATCGTCTTCCTGTCCTTATCCCTTGTTACTTGGGGTCGGCGCAACACGTTTTTTTCTTCCCATCTATCCTGTCAGCCGTCACGCTATCACTAACTCCCTTTTCTTTCATATCACTCCTCACACAATCCATCCATCTTTTCTTTGGTCTCTCTCGCCATCCATCCACATTTATATTCATAACTCTTTTAGTTACATGTGTTTCATCCCTCCTCTTCACATGACCATACCAAGATAAGCGGTTCCCTTCAAACTTTTCTGTGACTGGCGCCACTTTTAAACTACCTCTAATGTACTCATTTCTCTCGAAAAACACACAAAAAAAGTTTTTAATAAATACAATCTAATTGGAAACCTCCTCCTTTTTTGAAGTCTGTTATAATACGAGGACGGGGGACGGGGGTGGGTGGGGTTGAGAGGGGTAGGTATCTAGTATACTTTATTTTCCCGAACTATCATCTCACAAGAATATATACAAATCACCCACATTAAGGTAAAAATATGACCTAAAAAATAAAAAATAAAACATCTGCTCATCGGTCACCAATCATTATCCAAACCTTGAAAGCCGTTGCTTAACCAGTAAGCTTACACTGTCGAAACACCGGGGTGACATCATTTTTAACAAGAAGACAATATTATTAATCATTGAAGAGCTTTCCTTGTAGGGATGGCTGTATGAAAAGTAAAAGTGAGATTTTGTTTTTGTTAAGATTGCGAGAATTATTTTTAACCGACTTTAAAAAGGAGGAGGTTCTTAATTTGTCTGTATGTTTATTTTTTTTGGAGGAGCTCGTGGCTAAAGTAATAACAGCCGCACGGGTCGATCCATCAGGTTAAGCTACGCTTGCCGGGGTTGGTCCATGGGTGGGTGACCATCTTTACATACCGAGACTCCTCCGTGCCTCGGAAAGCACGTTAAGCCGTTGGTCCCGGCTGTCAATCGTGGATCATTGACAGTCGTTACGGGTCGTCAGAAGCCCGAAAGTCTGACAACCAGTCTTACCAAAGGGTATCGTATTACCCAGTAACTGGGTTGTGGAGGTCAGATAGACAGTCGCTCCATGTAAATTACTGGTATTCGGCTGCATCCAGTTAGACTGGAAGCCGACCCCAAGATAGTTGGGAAAAGGCGCGGGCAGATGACTTTTTTTTTATGTTTGTTACGCGATTTTACCGCCACTTGTGAATTCTTTTTTTAGGGTTCCGTGCCCAAAGGGCAACCAACAGGACCCTATTATTAAGCCTCCGCTGTCCGTCCGTCCGTCTGTCTGTCAGCGGGCTGTATCTCATAATCCATAATAGGAATTTTTTACAGAATGTGTATTTCTGTTGCAGCTATAAATAATTAAAAAATACACGTTTCTGGTAAGGAAGCCCCCTTACTAGAAACGTGTATTTTTTGGCCTTTTTTGCTCGATCTTAATAATTTAATTGTGATTTTGATTTTTGATTTTAATTTTGATTTTGTTTTTTTTTTATTTTTATTTTGGTTTTATAGTTTTAAATTGTAATGTTTACTTTTATTTAATTACTACTTATATGACATGTAATATTATTATAATTTTAATTTTATTTGGAATAAAATGATCTGAAAGTAATGGATTGAAATAAATAATTTTTGAATTTGAATTTTGAATAATGGCAACAAGTAGACGCGTATAATCTTGTACGATGGTACGGAAATCCGATTCGTAGTTGGCCGGTTTTTGTTTGGTTAGTCATACTTTAGAGGTGGTCCCATATAAATTTTATTGAAATTGGTTCAGCACTTATTGGGGTTATCCATTCGGGCATAACTTTAATATTTAGTTTTAGTTCTGTCTGGGGTACAACAATAGAATATAATAGAAGTCATTTATTCGACACAGACACAACACAACAGCAACAAACAAAAGGAAGAGAGAAGTACACAAAGATACAATAAAATACAATGAAATTGTGCTGAGCGTGCCCATACCGAAAGGGTTACCATCTCAGCATTTGCTAGACGTCAGACATCTAGCGCTGGTTTTCAGTTGGCACCCCGCAGTGACGCACGGACCGACGTTTATTTTCCTACTACTAACTAAAAAGTGAAAAATAAAAAACTTTTTTTTACAAAAAATACAACCGACTTCCAAAAAAGAAAATACACAAATAATTGTCCCGTTACCCGACTGGTAAAAACATAAATCTTAAGTTTTTTAGGATTCCGTACCCGAAGGGTCCAAACGGAGCCCTATTGCTTACACTCACGTGTCCGTCTGTCCGTTTGTCCGTTTGCCCATTTGTCCGTCTTACCGTCTTTACGTCTGTCTGTCCGTCGTCTGTCACACAGGTTTTACAGCCGAACGGTTGGAGCTACAGTCTTCAAATGTTCACAGTATAAGCATCTTGTTGACCCAAAGCCATACAAATAGTCAAAATTACATTTGGTACGGAACCCTAAAGTGCGAAGTCCGACACGCACTTGGTCGGGCTTCCTACATAAGTAATATCTTTTTGGCCAACCCTGCACGTCATTGTAAGTACAATACATTGAACTTTGGCGCGTCTGCCGACCTACTTGAACCGAGTCACGATAATACATCTTCTGTAGGGCTTTCTCTTGATCGTACCTACTTGTCGCACGAATATTATGCAGTATACACTACCCACTACTTGCATCCCAAATCATCATCATCTGTCCGCGCCTTTTCCCAACTATTTTGGGGTCGGCTTTCAGTCTAACCGGATGCAACTGAATACCAGTATTTTACATGGAGCGACTGCCTATCTGACCTTCACAACCCAGTTACTGGGTAATACGATACTCCTTGGTAAGACTGGATGTCAGACTTTCGTGCTTCTGACGACCCATAACGACTGTCAAAGATCCGCGATTGACAGCCGAGACCAACGGCTTAACGTGCTTTCCGAGGCACGGAGGAGTCTCGGTATGTAAAGATGGTCACCCATCCACGGACCAACCCCGGCAAGCGTAGCGTAACCCGATGGATCGACCCATGCGGCTGTTATTACTTTAGCCACGAGCTCCTCTACTTGCATCCCAAAGTTGTCTATTAAATAAAACGGCCAAGTGCGAGTCGGACTCGCGCACGAAGGGTTCCGTACCTACCATTATTTATAAAAACGGGAAAAAAATCACGTTTGTTGTAGAGGAGCCCTTTATTTATTTTATTCTGTTTTTAGTATTTGTTGTTATAGCGGCAACAGATGATGTAAGTAATCTGTGAAAATTTCAACTGTCTAACTATCACGGTTCATGAGATACAGCCTAGTGACAGACGGACAGATACACAGACGGTAGCTTTGGGTACGGAACCCTAAAAACCCGACTGGCAGAATAACTAAAAAGTTCCTAATAAATCACTTTTTAAGTAGTCTGATGCAGTTGGTGGGAAAGTTCAATCGCAGATTTCAATGCCATCAACTGCATCGGACTGCTTGAAAAATAACTTGTTTGGAACTTTTTAGTTTGTGTTGTGTTTTTTTTTGCCTGTCTCCGAAACTCATCATCAGATCTATAATATGAAATTTAAATAGAACCATTTCGGAATAAACCCCTTTCGAACAAAAAACAATTTTGCAAATCCGTCTATACATATATGACGAAGTTATGCCCGAACATACATAAAATAATTTAATACCGGAATTGATAACCTCCTCCTTTTTGAATTCGGTTAAAAAAGGGGTTGATGATGGAAATATTTATTTATTTATATAAGTAAGCACACAAAAACACTTAAAAGAGAAAAACAAATAAATACAAATTAAATGAGCACAAAGGTGCTGCTTATTTCAAAAGAAATTTCTTCCAGCAGACCTGCGACTGGAAAGTTGGATGAGAAATGTAGACACAGTGTGTATAATTAGATATGGAAATATAAAACAGACTAGAATATATAAGTAATTCATCCATAAAAAACTTTTTACAAAAAATACAACCGACTTCTAAAAATTACAAAATAACTTTATTTTCGGAAGTCGATGTTTGTATTTTGTTTCTTCGTTATTTGACACCGACTTCCGAAATTAAAGTTATTTTGCAATTTTTAGAAGTCGGTTGTATTTTTTGAAAAAAGTTGTTTATTTTTCACTTTTTAGTTTTTTTTTTCTATTGTTGTTGTACACCAGAAGTAAAATTAAGTATTTAAGTTATGTCCGAATGGATAACATAGAATTTGAACATTTGTAGACAACCAAAACGTCATCTGTGTATGACGATTTTTGGTTTATGTTGATTTTTTTTTAAAGTGCTGAATCGATTCCGATAAAATTTATACGTGTCCACCTCTGAAGTATGACCTACCAAACAAAAAAAGAATCATCAAAATCGATTCACAAATGGCGGAGATATCGCGTAACAAACATACAAAAAATAAAATAAAAAAATAAAAACATTGTAGACGAATTGAGAACCTCCTCTTTTTTGAAGTCGGTTAAAATTACAACCGACTTCTAAAAATTACAAAATAACTTTATTTTCGGAAGTCGATGTTTGTATTTTGTTTCTTCGTTATTTGACAACGACTGCCGAAAATAAAGTTATTTTGTAATTTGTAGAAGTCGGTTGTATTTTTTGTAAAAAGTTTTTTATTTTTCACTTTGTAGTTGTTGTACCCCAGAAGTCAAACTAAATATTAAAGTTATGCCCGAATGGATAACCTTATTAACATGAAATTTGAACATTTGGAGACAACCAAAACGTCATCTGTGTATACATATAAAATTTATATGGGACCACCTCTGAAGTACGACCTACCAAACAAAAAAAGAATCATCAAAATCTATTCACAAATAGCGGAGATATCGCGTAGCAAAAAAAGAATTTTTTTGATGTCGGTTAATAAAATATACCTAACTTTACAATAAACCAAAGTACATAGTTAAAAATAAAATAAATATAATTACAGAAAGGTGGAGAGGTAATGCTCTTTAAATTGTTTCTTAAATTGGTAAATATTTAAAACCTTATTTATTACTTTATATATAGGTATATATATATATATTTATTGGTAGTTATTATATTAAATATATATGTATGTTTATTATTAATATATATATTTTCGTTCTCGTTTTTTTTTTAATATTTCTACTTGGTGTTGCTTTGTTTGTTTTTTTTTTTTATGCACCTGCCATATTATCTCTGCACCACCCTTGGTTGACTGGTAGAGAATGCCTAAGGCATTAAGTCCGCCTTTGTACTTTAGTTGCATGAAGTGTAAATAAATAAATAAATATTTTTAAGTTTTGGTTTTTTTAGGTTTTTTTTTTATTTACCACTTGGCCAAGTTCATCTGATTATCTCATCACTTACCTACTACAACAGATAGAAACAAGTTCTGTTGGACGGCCGACCTTTACAAATAAATTAACTTATTAAAACGAACATTACAAGACTGAACTTTGTATATTTAAATATGTATTATGCTGATATAGGCCTATTGACATATGCATGGTTTGGTGATTAAATCATTCGCGGGATATGATCATCTGTTTGTATAAACAAACCATCTTGCCGTGTTTTTGTCGTTTTAAGGCTCGATTAACTGCCAATGACCTTGAGTGGTTAGCTTGCGTATTTTGTGCTGAGCTCGCGTAACGCGTCGTACGTTCACTCAGTAGTGGGACTCACCCATCAAGAAGCGCTGTCCGAAATTAGACGCATTATTAATTTATTATACATAAAACAACAGGTATTATACTACGAGTAAAAACACGTATACTAAAATATAAATAATTAAATGATCTTTATAATGGTAAAGAATTTATAAAAATACGCTTTATAGTTTTTACGTCATTCTCAATTTTATATCCGCATTAGACATAAATTTACAAATTAATTACACTATGTTATAAAAATATATTTTTTTTAAATTCACATATCAAATTACGAAGGCAATTATATATATTATGTCTTTGAAAAAAATATATATTACTAGAGTAATATATATTTTTTTCAAAGACATAAGACTAGTCGTTTAGACGTGTTTTTAATTACATATCATTAGAAGTCGTATAACTTTAACTGCACCTTAAAACGAACATTACAAGCCTGAACTTTGTATATTTAAATATGTATTATATGCTGATAAAGGCCTATTGACACATGCATGGTTTGGTGATTAAATCATTAGCGGGATATGATCATCTATTTATTATATACAAACCGTGTTGCCGTGTTTTTGTCGTTTTAAGGCGTATATATCCGCCAAGTGGCGCCTTCATTGAATAAAAAATCGTAGCAAAGCGTAGAAAATAAAGATTAAAGAATCCTATGTTGCGTTTGTTACAAAGAGGATAAGGTATTTTTACGTTTTTTTTTTTTTTTTTTTTTTTTTATGTTTGATAGGTTCGCGTTTGACCACTATCTCACCTGATGGCAAGCGATGATGTGGTCGAAGATGGAGCACGCTTACCTAGAAGTAACCTAGGTATTTTTACGTTGTTAAAACAGGACTCAAAATGTTTCGTATCAAAAATAGTAAGCAAAAGTGTCATAAACGGCCGTTTTTGGTACTTTTGCTTTACTACTTTCAGTCGACTTACAAGTTGTAGGTCGTGAGTTCAAACCCTGGCAGGCGCTTTACTTTGTGTAAATTATTTCATCACCACTGCAAGCGTAGCATGACCACCATAGAAACGGGTTTTGTCGACGGAAGAATAGACAAAATGACAGATCATTATAATTCTATAAATACATACTTGCTACGGCCGCGAATCAAATTTTGACCAAGATACAACCTGACACTGACCTGCAAATTGCAAAAAAACGTAAGAAAATTTGAATTTCGCGGGCTACCTTGGAGCTTCCACCTTAACATCAAGAAATACTTATTCATTGACGAACTTAATTTTTTCTTATACTTAGTTAACTATACTAACACATTTCCACATCAAATTCTTGAGTAACAAATCTTTTGATACTTAAATGTCATCTCATACGCGTCTAAGTAATAATTAATAATCTGTCAGTCCGGCTGTCACTGTGTACCATCATTTCATAATAATTAGGTAAGTATGAAGAAATACGCACTTTTGTTACGAGTAACTTTCGCGTTGGTTGGACGATGAAAAGGTGACGTCTTTTTAGGGTTCCGTACCCAAAGGGTAAAACGGGACCCTCCCTAATAGCATTTAGTGCTGGCATTTGGTTGGGCCAACAATAAATGCTGCTAGGGCTATTACTTAAGACTCCGCTGTCCGTCCGTCTGTCACCAGGCTGTATCTCATGAACCGTGATAGTTAGACAGTTGAAATTTTCACAGATGATGTATTTTTGTTGCCGCTATAACAATAAATACTAAAAAACAGAATAAAATAAATATTTAAGGGGCTCCCATTAAACAGACATGATTTTTTTGCCGTTTTTATAGATAATGATACGGAACAATTCGTGCGCAAGTCCGACTCGCACTTGGCCGGGTTTTATAGATAATGGTACGGAACCCTTCATTGGCGAATCCGACTCGGACTTGGCCAGTTTTTGTTAATTATGTAAGTGTGAAACGAGCCAAGAGGAACATCGGCTAAGATTCACTCACAGAGTCAAAGATCAAAAGTATTAAGGCGGCGATTCCCTAAAACGGTCAAAAAGGTGGTTTTTTAAAGCAGTGTATCTCTTAAACCGTAAATAATTTTGACAAATAAAAAATATGATATTTTGAAGTCCTATTTGCATACAGTGATGGAACTCAAAACATAATTTAATATACTTTAATGCATCAAAAAAAAAAGACGTGTGGCACTCGGAGACTGCCGCGGTAAAGCTATTGCATAGCATTTTTTATCAACTTATGCAATTATAATTATTTATTTATTTTATTTATGCAGTATTTTTTTTCCTTTGTTTTTTTTTCTTTGATATTAATTCAAGTTACACTTTTTACACTTCTTTGCCGCCAAGTGGCGCCCTCATTGAAAAAGAAATCGTAGCAAGGCGTAGAAAATAAATATTAAAGAATCCTATGTTGCGTTTGTTACAAAGAGGATAAGGTATTTTTACGTTGTTAAAACAAAGTGTCAAAAGCGGCCGTTTTTGGACTTTTGCTTACTACTTTGGATACGAAACATTTTGAGTCCTGTTTTAACAACGTAAAAATACCTTATCCTCTTTGTAACAAACGCAACATAGGATTCTTTAATCCTTACTTTCTATGCTAAGATATGATTTTTTATTCAATGAGGGCGCCACCTATGCGGAGGTAGGCCCTTAAGTTGAGAGTAAGTAGGTTACTTCTACTGTTTGCTTCCAAAATGTAACTCTTTGCAACTTCATCTTCCAAAGAATTTGACATTGACATATAAGCATTTCTTATGATTGTTTTGTAGTTAGAGGAATGAATAAATAATTCATTAATTTAGAATTAATACTATCATCAATCTTTATGTTATCGTGAATACCGGACTTAGCAGTTACGAAAGATTATAACGAGTGTCTATGGTCAAGTGTTCGCAAGGTTACTGCTGAGCGTGGGGTCCTGCGTTTGATCTACAAATCGGAATAATATATGTTATAGTGTTTTTAGGGTTCGGGAAGTCAGAATGAAAAAAAAAATTGTATTGTAAAAAATATATTTGTAACCCTCACAATCAGCCCTTCAATTTGATATGTCCCACGGTACAGTTTCAAAAACTTTATTTTTAAAATTTCCGATTCTCCCCCCAAAAGTTACCCCCATATTCCAAATTAAGTTGTTTACGTTACTCGTCCGTGTTGAGGTCATAGAAATACATCTGTGTAGCAAATTTCAACTTAATCGGGCCAGTAGATTCGGAGTAAATTGGCTGTGACAGACGGATAGACAGACGCACGAGTGATCCTATAAGGGTTCCATTTTTACATTCGGATGTTCGGAACCCTAAAAACAACTAAAAAGTGCGGAACAAGTCACTTTTCAAGCAGTCTGATGCAGCTGGTGGCAGTTATTTTAGTTTAATTTTTGATTTCATGCCACCAACTGCATCAGACTACTTGAAAAATGACTTGTTTGGTACTTTTTACTTGTTTTTACAGTTGGGTTTTTTGAAAATAATCAATTTTTTGTTGTTTTTCACAGTCGGGTTTTTTGAAAATATTCAATTTTTTGTTGTTTTTAACAGTCGGGTTTTTTGAAAATATTAATTTTTTTTTTCTACATTTTAGTTAGTTGTATTATTAGAATCGTCTCCTCGATTCCTTTATTTTGGTACCCCACTTAATATAGTTCGTCGAGATTCGTTTTTTTCTTTTTCACAATATGGCGTCTGGTTGTCGTCATTGTATTTTGATTACTGTCATGTCTTTATTAGCATTCGCAAGATTAAAACGAATCAATTGAAATAAGAATTATCAAAATCGGCCCCCGCGTTTGGTCTCTGTAGTGCCACAAAGGAACAAACATACATTCACACATACTATATAGATTAAAACGAATCAATTGAAATAAGAATTATCAAAATCGGCCCCCGCGTTTGGTCTCTGTAGTGCCACAAAGGAACAAACATACATTCACACATACTATATAGATTAAAACGAATCAATTGAAATAAGAATTATCAAAATCGGACCACGCGTTTGGTCTCTGTAGTGCCACAAAGGAACAAACATACATTCATACATACTATATATACAGGATGTAACAGAAAGGTGTGGTGAAATGCATCTGCCCATCGATATGAACAACTTTCTTCAAGAAAACCTGAGGAAATTCTCAAAAAAATTTTTTACCTCCCATACAAATATTGATCAGCTGATGATAACTTTGTATGGAGAGTCCAATTTTTTTTTTTGGATTTTTTAATTTTTCTTAGATAAAGTTGTTCTTTAATTTGGAATATGGGAGTCACTTTTCAATAAAAATTAATATAAATATGTATGACATATCAAATGAAAGGGCACATTGTGACTGTCGCAAATGTATCTTTTTCATAATTTTAAAATAAAAGATTTAAAGTTATTTAAGATAATAATTGAAAATCCCCCCTATTTCCACAACTACTGACAAAAATGTTGAAAAAAAAAAATACAGAAAATAGTCTTTCTGTACATTACTGGAAAATTTATAAGAAGTATCCTATATTTTTTAAATCATGTTACATATATTATGATTCGTTCGGAACCCTTTGTTGCGCGAGTCCGAATCGCACGTGGTCGGTTTTTAACCGACTTTGAAAAAGAATGAGGTTCTATGTTTAACTGCATGTATGTTTTTTTTATGTATGTCTACCGATTTCTCTGTCAGTTGTGGACCGATTTTCAAAATTCTTTTTTTATCCGAAAGAATATACTCCCGAGGTGGCCCCATAAATTTTTTATCGAAATTGCTTCAGCGCTTTTAAAAAACTGAACAAAAACGAAAAATACGTATACATAGATGACGTTTTGGTTTTCTCCAATTACGAGTATGTTTAAATTCTACGTTCCATTTTATTGGGGTTTTTAGTTCTGGGGTATAACAACTAAAAAGTGAAAAATAAAAAACATTTTTACATAAAAAAAAACAACTGACTTCCAAAAAAGAAAATACACTAAAAATTTAAAAATTACTTTAATTTCGGAAGTCGGTGTCAAAAAACGAAGAAATAAAATACAAACACCGACTTCCGAAATTATTTATTTTTTAATTTTTAGTGTATTTTCTGTTTTGGAAGTCGGTTGTTTTTTTTTTTTTGTATTAATCTCACCGTGAAAACTTAGGTGAAATGAGTTGTCAAGGTAGTTGCAAGGAACTGATTGCGATTTTTATTGAATGGCACTGGTCAACTTAACAAATGGCTACTCATTGCGGTCCTAAGGCACTTGTCCCACCGCTGCACCGCCGGAGAAGAGCGGGTAAAAAAGAGTCGGCGAGCAGCGAGTAGCGAGTCGTAGTTACGATAGTTTTGACGCTGGGCTTTAAGGGTCTACTACCCGCCAAGTGGCGCCCTCATTGAATAAAAAATCGTTGCTTAGCTTGGAAATTAAATATTAAAGAATCCAACGTCACGTTTGTTACAAAGAGGATAAAGTATTTTTAAGTTGTTAAAACAGGACTCAAAATGTTTCGTATCAAAAGTAAGTAAGCAAGTATCAAAAACGGCCGTTTTTGGTACTTTTGTTATTTTTTTTTATTTCTATGCTATGCTACGATTCAATGAGGGCGCCACTTGGCGGGTAGTAGACCCTTAATCGAGTGTTCGAGTGCGACGGGCGATTACTCGCGCCACTCGGTCGGGTTGGTCTCTCGGCGTGAGTTTTGACCGCTGAGCGAGTAAGCTTTAATAGCTCTTGACGCCCAGCGACAAACTTGTGGAGCGAGTACTCGCCGGCGGTGTGAACAGTCAGCGATCAACTATTAATATATGCATCTCTTTTGTTTACACGGAATGTATATCTATTATACGTTTCTTGAGCGTGAAAATAGCCGAGAGTTACTCGCTTACTTGCCGGCGGTGGGAAAATTGCCAAAGACAGTTACTTTGTCTCTGTATCGACCTAGTAAGCTCGGCAAATCTATTATGTCACTCTAATAATTTTCTGTAGTTTTGAAAAACTAAAAAGAAAACCAGTTTATTTTGCGTGTTCCTCTCAGCAAAAGCCTTTCATTTGATACTCATATTATAGAAATGCAAACAAAATAACTAGTCCGCTATCTTTGGGAGTCTGCCTATTTGGATTTAGAATGACGTCACTTAGCCAACCATGCATTGTCATCCAAACTCCAAATCCCAGTCCCAAATTCAAACTAAACATGTAGGTATGCAAAATTGAGGCTGAATCAGAAACCGGGAAGTGGTTCAAATTTAACTTCTAAGATTCGTTTACATTGTTACTTAGATGTGAAACTAATATTTAAGTGTTAAAAACTATAAACCTCTTCATTGGCTGTAACGAAAAGGTGTGGTCATTTTTTAAGGACTGGCTCTGCCCATGGAAATGAACAACTTTCTCTTAGAAAAAAAAGAAAATTCGTCTTTCCATACAATATCATCAGCTGATCAATATTTGTATGGGAGGTAAAAAAAAATTTTGAGTATTTCCTTAGGTTTTCTTGAAGAAAGTTTTTCATATCGATGGGCGGATGCAGTTCTTGAAATATGACCACACCTTTCCGTTACACCCTGTATACAAATAGACACGTATATTTGCCTAGTAAGATACACATCACTTCGGTTTCTGAACGAATTATAACATCTGTAACACCAACATCATCATCAGCCTTTTAATGTCCCCACTGCTGGGGCACAGGCCTCCTCTCTGTGAAAGGGTGTGGGCCTTAGTCCACCACGCGGGCCCAATGCGGATTTGTGGATGTCACATGTCTTCGAATTTTTGGTTCTAGGACATGCCGATTTCCTTACAATGTTTTCCTTCACCGTTTTGAGAACAGTGGTGATGAAATAACTTACACAAAGTAAAGCGCCTGCCTGGGTTTGAACTTACGACCTACATCTAGCTCTAACACTGACACACACAAACGCTCACTCCCACACACATACACCCCCCACACTCCACACAAGCACACCATAACACTTACTTACACACACCCTTCCATGCACACCCACTCCCACCTATACACACACTCTCACACACACACACCCCCTCTTTTCTACTAAAGTTTAGCCAAATGTAATAGTTTAAGTCTGGAACAATTGTTTTCTTGTTTAAATGGGCGTTGATAGCTGCGACACAGTTATTAACTTTTGTAGCTATCATCGTTTACTTTGTGATTGAGCCAACTGTCTATGTT
Source organism: Polia nebulosa (assembly GCA_951329385.1). Lineage (NCBI taxonomy): Eukaryota > Metazoa > Arthropoda > Insecta > Lepidoptera > Noctuidae > Polia > Polia nebulosa. The sequence continues at coordinate 4,415,746 of OX589608.1, forward strand.
TCAAATAAAACTTAATACTTTTATACTAAGTCGCGGAATCGCGGCTGTTACCACTGGGCCACCACTGCTCTACGACAAGACAGTCTCAATCTGATCCTTGTCTCAAGTAGAGTCGCCTTGCCCTAGCACAGTTAACTGAAGGAACAGGTGTTGGTTTTAGTCAGTAAGAGTCTGACACGCCCTCCCGCTCCACCCAGAGCGGGAGAAGTCAACTGATGAATTTGCGTTCAAAAGAAAAAGTATGTTGGAGTCGGCGTCCAGTCTAATGGGATATAGCTGAGAATTAGTACTGTTTGTTAACCCACTAACTAAACGCACGTGTATGGAGTACCGCTCGCATCATTGGGACGGATCTGCCAGATACCAGCTTGATGCTTGAGTCAATTGAGAAACGAGCCAAGAGGATCATCGGCAATGATAGGCTCGTTGAGTCGAAGCTACAAAGTCTTGAGCGTTGTCGCCGAGTTGCTAGCCTGTCGGTTTTCTATCGGTTACATTTTGGAGAGTGTGCGACGGAATTGCATAATTTGATTTCGCCAAGCCCGTTCCATCAACGGACCACAAGACGTACGGTAATGTGCCACCGGTACATGGTGAGCATCCCATCCACACGCACAAAACGTTTTGAGAACACATTCATTGTGCGTACAGCTAGGGAGTGGAATTCCCTGCCGGAGTCTGTGTTTCCTCATAGCTACAACCTGGGAGTCTTTAAGTCAAGAGTGCATAGGTTACTTCTAGGCAAGCGTGCTCCATCGTCGACCATATCATCGCTTACCAGCAGGTGAGATAGTGGTCAAACGCGTGCCTATCAACAATAAAAAAAAGAACTGTACATGGAGCGACTGCCTATCTGAATTTCACAACCCAGTAACTACAGTAACACCGTACTCCTTGTCAAGACTGGTGTCTGGGTTTCTGACTTCTGACTACCCGTAAACAACTGTCAAGGATCTACAAATTACTGCCGGGAGCAACGGCTGAACATGTTTTTCGAGGGACGGAGGAGTCTCTGTATGAAATGGATCACCCATCCACGGACCGACCTCGAGTTGCTCAGAAAGATCGCCGCGTGTGGTTGTTACAATTTGGCCAGCAGCGTTCTCCTCCATGTAAATATTTACCTATAATAATTTTGCTTTAACTTTGTTAATGACGGTCCAGTCAAATCTTAGTTGTATATACAAATAGACACGTGTATTGCGTAGTAAGATACACATCGCATCGTTTTGTAAACGAATAATAATATCGCTAAAGGTGAAGGACGAAACGTGCATAGAATTGTGAACGAATAGAGCGGGCATTACTAACGAGGTATTAATAGATATATGAAAAAAAAATTGAGCTTCTTTGTTAAGTAAATCAAAATGCATAAGGCAGTGTTATTGGATTTTGTATTAAGCCGAAAGGAGCCAGTGAGTGTGTTGCACAGCTCACATACATACAGGGTGTAAAAAGACACATCACAGAGCCGTTAACTACGCATACTGTACGTCTAACAAAGTAGTTTTGCGCAAAAATTATTGCTGAGAAACGACTTTTATTTGTAGGTATGAAAAATATAACTATTTTTTATTCCGCGCAATGTAATGTGAACACAGGCAAGTGGAGTTAAACCCCGCCCCTTCGCTCTAAGCCACGTAGGTACTTGTCAGATACGTTTGATATTCACTGCGTTTTCGTAACTGCAAATTCGTAATTTCAAAAAAAAAAAATCGAAAATTCATGTAATGTTTGTTTGGAAAAAAGTTTAGTACTTAATAACACTTAGAATTCGTTTTCGTAAAAAAAATGGAACTTTGATTTTCAATATCTTCAGAACCAGTGGTTTCCCAGGTATGGTCAAGTGGAAAAAAAATATCCAAATAATGGGTAAGATATGTGGCTTTCGGCTTCGGAAACTGTCTTTTTACACCCGATATAACCCGATCTTTAATCAATGAACAGGACTCTTCAGCAACTATCACATCACAAAATAATAAAAACAAAAACAATTTGTAATGGTTTAGTTGTAGTAACCCACAACTAAAACTAAATAGTAATGTTATGCCCGTATGATAACATCAATAAAATAGAGTATTAACTTAATTGGTGAAATAAGGGTGTACCAGGTGGAACTGTACACATCGAACCCGTTAAGGCGCTATTAACTGCCATTGGTGTTGATTCTGTTGTGCACAAACTAAACTTAATTTAGGCTACTGCTATCTTTTTCTCTCTAATAAAACAAGAAAGAGACGGACGTAAATTAGAGCTGTCAAATTTAGTTTGAACTAATATTTCCATACAAATTAAGGGTACACGTAAAAACATGTCGTCTAAAAACACGGCGAAGCGCAAGGCGTAAACTAGTTTGACATCTCTAACTTAGTTCATAGCTATAGCCGTCCTTTTCTCGCACTGCCTTTTAGTAAAAGATAGCGATTCTCTAATTTTAGTTTAGTTATTGAACAAGAGAACCCGTGCCAATGACTGAGTGGTTAGCTTGCGTGTTCTCCACCAATAATATGATCCACTAAAACCCAGTATTAGGACTTGCCCATCAAGGAGCGCTGTCCGAAATTAGACATATTTTTAATTTACTATAGGTACATAAAACAACAGGTATTAAAATAAAACACTTATACTAAATTATAAATAATTAAATGATCTTTAAAAGGGTGAAGGTGTCATAAAAATATGCTTTATAGTTTTTGCGTGATTCTCGATTTTGTATCCGCGTTAGACATAACTTTACAAATTAATTACACTACGTTATAAAAATATAACTTCAAATATTCTCAGATTAAATTACGGCGGAAATTGGTGTTGATTCTGTTATGCACAAACTAAACTTAATTTAGGCTATTGCTAGCTTTTTCTCTCTAATAAAACAAGAAAGAGACGGACGTAAATTAGAGCTGTCAAATTTAGTTGAACTAATATTTCCATACAAATTAAGGGTACACGTAAAAACATGTCGTCTAAAAACACGGCGAAGCGCAAGGCGTAAACTAGTTTGACATCTCTAACTTAGTGCATAGCTATAGCCGTCCTTTTCTCGCACTGCCTTTTAGTAAAAGATAGCAATTCTCTAATTTTAGTTTAGATATTGAACAAGAGAATCCGTGCCTCTGTCTAGAATAATAAATACTTTTTTCAAAGAAATAAGACTAGTCGTTTAGACGTGATGTTCAATTAAAAACCATTAAAAATCGTATATAAACCTATGCTTACTTTTAGATACGAGGAACGCGAGCCATTACGAGTTACGACAGACAGTTTTTCAAATATTTAGCAAATGACATACCATCAAAATTTCATGATTCTAGTCGCGTCTAACACATTCCGAAGCCCGCGAGCCAGAGGTCAAGGAACACAAATAATACGCTTGGACCGATGCACAATATTATATTAAGTAGATATTTCAGGAAATACCCACAGAATTTTTTATACGATAGTCTAAGATATGTTAATGGAATATATACCCTCATCTGTTATTTGAAGATGAAATATTTTTTATGTCAGAGAATATGTACCTACATTAATAAATTGCAAATGGGATGCCTAGCTAAATCCAGGGCCTAGGTATATTGTTAAATAATAATTATAAACTTTAATATTTTTTTAAATTAATTTCTCCCGATTTACTATTAATGAAAATCAAGCATGAGTCGAGAGAGTATTACGCAAAGAACTGAAAAAATAAATTTTCTGTAAAAGTTTTACAAGTTTCTGCAATAAACCTTTTTTTTTTGTTATTTTAATATAGGTTGCACAACTTCTTTCAGAGCAGATGAAATAGTAGATTATACAACAATTGAAAAAAAGGGAATTTCATTCGAGGGAGTAAGTTGGACCCCGAGAGCAGCTAAGGATTCTAGAGTAGAATACCGATCGTAGCGAGGCATTCTAGAGTGGAATCCCGAGCGTAGACAGTTATTCCAGGTTAGAATACTGAGCGGAGCGAGGGATACAAGGACCGAGATGAAAACGTCTTTGTAATGTGTCTTTTTATACCCTGTTTATTAAATAATAATATAATATTAATTGTTTATATGAATAGATCCTTACTAAAGCGCTATTAACTGCCAATGACCTTTTGAGTGGTTAGCTTGCGTGTTCTGTGCTGAGCTCACGTAACGCGTCGTACATCCACCCAGTAATAGGACTCGCCCATAGGAGCGCTGACCGAAATTAGACGCATTATTAATTTATTACACATAAAACAACAGCTATTAAAATGAAACACTGAGATTAAATTATAAATAATTAAATGATCTTTAAAATGATGAAGTTTTCATAAAAAAACGCTTAATAGTTTTTGCGTGATTCTCAACTTTTTATCCGCGTTAGACATAACTTAATAAACTAATTAAACTATGTTATAAATCAAATTATAGATCAAATTACGACGGAAATTGTCTAGAGTAACATATATTTTTTTCAAAGAAGTAAGACCAGTCGTTTAGACGTGATGTTCAATTAAAAAACCATCAAAGTCGTATAACTGCGCTTTGAGTACTACATATTCTCTAACAAAATATAAACTTTGTTTCCTCCAAATAACAAATGAGGGTCTAGGTTTCAATTACCGTATCTCCTACTTTGAATATAGTACGTTTTTAAATCAAGTTTGGTCACTTATGATAAAGGCGAGACGAAATAAATCTTTAGTTTGTTTTGGTTTTTTTTAGCTAGGAACGGTCGATTTGTTAATGTAGACGAGAAAAATATTTGTAAAAAATAACATGTAATCCGGTCTGTTATTTTATTTACATTATTTATTTAAGTATTCTAAAACATCATTAATAACTTAGACAATACGATGTTTAGATTATTTGATTACAATATACATATTATACTTAACTAAACTAATAAACAACTTAATAAATAAAATATGTACAAGTGGCAAAGGGGGAGGAGTACAGCTCATTGGCCATCGAAAAAATCGTCCACATCGCTGTCAATAGGAAAAATGCCCAGAACGCTGGCAGCATTGCCACGTTGAATGGCAATGCTGATTCTTTGGCCGAAAAAAGGCCAGCCCTCTGCTCACGTGAAGAGTCGAGTAAATGTTTGCTGATGTCACGGAAAACTCGTTGATCACTCGGACCACATGGCCCTAGTGTTTCAACCCCAAACGGCTCAAATATATAACTCCCATTAAGGTGAATGCTCCAGAGTAACCCGCGAAATTCAAATTTTCTTACGTTTTATGCAATTTGAAAGTCAGTGTCAGGTTGTATCTGGGTCAAAACTTGATTCGCGGCCGTAGCAAGTATGTATTTATAGAATTATAATCATTAAAATCATCAATACATCTCTTTCAGTTAGAATTGATGCCAAATGTCATGATTTCATGAAATACACACTCTTTACATACCGGGACTCCTCCGTGCCTCGGAAAGCACGTTAAGCCGTTGGTCCCGGCTGTCAATCGTGGATCTTTGACAGTCGTTACGGGTCGTCAGAAGCCCGAAAGTCTGACAACCAGTCTTACCAAGGGGTATCGTATTACCCAGTAATTGGGTTGTGGAGGTCAGATAGGCAGTCGCTCCATGTAAAATACTGGTATTCAGCTGCATCCGGTTAGACTGGAAGCCGACCCCAAGATAGTTGGGAAAAGGCTAGGCAGATGATGAGTTGTATGTTTGTCTGTGATAAATAAATAAAACAGACCTACAGGCGTATGGATAATAGATTTAGTTACTTCTATAAATACTCTTATGTATTTATGTAAAGATGACACGTACGGAAACGGCAAAAGAGCCCATAAATAAAATTAACCATAGGAATTAACAACCGATAGCCCTGAATTGAGAATGTCGCCGTAAGGGTCACGGATGCCTTACGCAATAAATCAGTAATATGTGGCCTGATGAATATGATCGAAACGGTGAGGGAAAACATCTTAACAAAATATTACAGTTAAAACAACTGGCCAAATGCGTGTCGGACTTCGCATGTTTAGGGTTCCGTAAGAAATTCCAAAGAAAAAATCTGATTTATCAAGATATTGGTAGTTCTTGTTAAATTATACGTAATAATAAACAGTATCACCAAATTTCGAGAACAAAATTTTGTGACAGACGACGGACACGTGAGTGACAGCAATAGGGCTCCGTTTGGTCCCTTTTTTCTTGTGGGGTGGAAATCATCCAATGACATCTCCCGCTCTAGGGTGGAGCGGGAGGGCGTGTCAGACTCTTACTGACTAAAACCCACCCCTGTTCCTTCCCTGCCCTGAATGCCCTGGGGCGAGGTAACTTTTGGATTTATCCTCAACCCCTGGGCAGGCATCGGCCATGACGGGCCCCGTCTTGTTTTGCTGACAACTCTTTGAGGCGCGCGTGGAACACTACGCGCCATCGACTCTCGGGCCTGGTGCTGACCGGACGGCGAGCTACCCACTACTCGCCGTCCGCAGGCCCGGGTCTACGGTGGCTGGAGATAGTCTCGCGACGTCCTCCGCCCAGGGCGTCTCCTGCGGCGGCTGCTGCTGAGGGCGTGAGGGCGAGTCTGTTGTTGTTGCCTCTCCCTCACCCGTTCCGCCTCCTCCTTCGCGAGCATTACTGCTTCGCAGAAGGAGGAGACTGCTTCCCATTCCCTCTCGCTCCGTACCATGGCCTGGACCAGGGCCGGGCGCGAGAGGTCGCTGCCGCCTATCGTCCGTTTGGTCCCTTTGGGTACGGAACCCTAAAAACACGCTTAGAGTGACGTCGACATCATCAGATCAGCTCGTTGGTATCATAATATTGCATTGTCACCGGACTTGCGTAAGTATGCCAAATGTCAGCACTATCGGAAACCAACAAGTCGAAAAATGGTTTGCAAAGGAGAATGCACAAGAAATGCCTGAAATGGACAGAAACTACTTATAGTCCTTAATTCTATTTATAATAAAATAGGTATATTGAAATAATTCCTAAGTTTGTTTAACAAGGGTAAAATTATAACGATAACTAAAATATATTTAACTTGATATCTGCTTATTTATATGGAGGTCGTGTTTATTTGACGTAAGTGACATTCAGCCAAAAAAATAATTGTTAAATAATCCTTCACGGACCTTTTTATACAACTAGTGCACAGTTATCATTAATTAAGTATAATTCGACCTGTAGGTACCATCAATCTATTTAAAATATTATACATAAAGAACAAGAAATGCAGTAATGTCAAACAGTCACTAAAGCAAAGGACATTGTGATCCATACAGCCTGAATACGTTTTCTATTTAAAAAAAAAAATTGATTTGAATTAATATTGCCAAGCATATATTATTTTAATTAGACTTACGCTACATATAGGTCGTATAATACTTAATTAATGATAACTGTGCACTAAATCTAAAAAATAGTTCCATATGGATTCTTTGATGATTCCTCTTTGGCTGAATGTCACTTACTCATGTCAAATAAACACGACCTCCGTAAAAATATAAACGGATATCAAGTTAAATATATTATAAATGATCGTTATATTTTTACCCTAGTTAAACAAACTCAAGAATAATTTCACTATACATATTTTATTCTAAATAGAATTAAGGACTGTTAGTAGTTTTTATCCATTCCTGGCATTTTTTTGTATGGCAGAAGGGCATTCCCCTTTAACTAATTACTAAGATTTTGTTACTTAGTTACAGGTTAAGCTAATAAAAGCTTAATTAAAAACAAAAATATCTCCTAAAACAAATAAAAAACTTTTTTACAAAAAAATAGAACCGACTTCCAAAAAAAGTGCAAAATAACTTTAATTTCGGAAGTCGGTGTTCCTGTTTTGTGTCTTCGTTTTTTGACACCGACTTCCGAAATTAAAGTTATTTTGCACTTTTTTTGGAAGTCGGTTCTATTTTTTTGTAACAAAGTTTTTTATTTTTCACTTTTTAGTTGTGGTTCCCCATTAAAACTGTGTTAACAATTCATAGACATACGATAGCAGCAATCGCGGTTGATTTGCTGTCAATTTTTGAAGAGTTCCGTTGTCTGTCTCCGAAACCCATCATCAGATCTTTTTGAAATTTAAATGGGACCATTTCGGAATAAACCCCTTTCGAACAAAAAAAGAATTTTGCAAATCCGTCAATATATGACGGAGTTATGCCCGAACATACATAAAAAAAAAAAAAAAACACAAACATCTGAATTGATAACCTCCTCCTTTTTCGAAGTCGGTTAAAAATTCGACGACCGTGATGCATTCATACACGCATTATGTTAGCGTGGTGGTTTACGACTTGCTCGCTCGTGGCAGCCTCCAGTCCCGCCATCTCCTTCATGGTCTGCCGCGGCCTCGTGTCGTTTTGTCAGGATACCAATCCTGTGTTTTTCGGGCCCACAGCTCGTCAGGCATACGGTTGACATGTCCTGAACCATCCCATTTAAGGGTCTACTAGCGGCCAAGTGGTGCCCTCATTGAATAAAAAATCGTAGCATAGCCTAGGAAATAAATATTAAAGAAACCAAAAACGGCCGTTTCTGACACTTTTTCCTACTACTTTGGATACGAAACATTCTGAGACCTGTTTTAACAACGGAAAAATACTTTATCCTCTTTGAAACAAATGTGACGTTGGATTCTTTAATATTTATTTTCTATGCTATGCTACGATTTTTTATTCAATGAGGGCGCCACTTGGCCGGTAGGTCGGCCTTAAGTTGGGGAGCCTTTTCAGCCACATCTACTATTTGCGTTTTGGAGCGCAGTATAGTGTATCGAACATGATGAATGATCTGTTAATTTGGACTTGGAGTTTGGACTGATCTTTGTCAAAGACCAAGTCTGTCCACCATAGGTCAAGATGGGGAGAGTACACATGTTCATCAGCTTACATAAGTCAATGTTCTACACCTAATTGCGAATACGAACAATCCGCACATCATATCCTATGGGAGTGTACTCTTTGGCAAACTGAACGCAATATTATCATTCATCATTCTCCTGCCCTTATCCCAATTTATTTGGGGTCGGCGCAACATGTCTTTTTCTTCCATACTCCTCTATTAGTCGTCATCTCTGTAGTCACCCCCTTTTTGCCCATATCCTCTTTCACACAGTCCAACCATCGTTTCTTTGGCCTTCCCCTACTCTTATAGCCATCCACATCCATACGCAATACTTTCCTCACGACATTTTCTTCATTCCTCCGCATCACATGCCCATACCACGACAACCGATTTCCACACAACTTTTCACAACTTTTCTGAACGCAATATTATGTTGGATAGTATTCAGCCTACGTCTGGAGTTGTCTATTACACGGACCTTGTAGCAACTAAAACGAATTGCCGTGCGTTCAAGCGTTTTTGCCATACGTATTATTGGAATCAAATGTAACAGCTCACAAGTTTAGGACCCATTAATATTATTGTTTTTAACCAGTGGTGCTTGGCAGCTGGGCTTACCCCAGTAGTAACTACCCCCTTTGTGCCTAATGGCCTAGCTTTTGTTCTGTCTCCCGCTTAATTAAGAGGGAAGTGGAAATTATGTTTTTCTTACTCCTCCGCTGTCTTTTCTGATTAATTTTATTGCGGGACCCAAGACAGTTTAATCGTTTCTCTGGGACTCGTCGAGCTTCATTGCCTTGGCGTTTTTCTCGTGGTCGCCACTGTTGATTCTGGCTTACATAAGTTACAGTGGTTTGGGAATAGTGAGGCGGGCTTGTCCAAAAAAAAAAAAAAGTCCATCAGCTTACTATTATACTATAGGGACTCAAAATCGATGGCCCTGAACGAGAATGTCACCTAGTAAGGGTCACGGCTGTCTGACGCAACCACTCAATAAGATGTGTGTTTGATGAATATATTGTGGTTTTGATGAGCCGAGCCCATGTACGCAGTTAATTTTATGGTTATTTTAATAAGATGGACGCCCTATTTGAATAATGTTTATGCACTTCCTCTCCAATGTCGACAAAACTATACAATCGGTAATATCTGACGGCACAGTTGGCGCAATGGTTGAGCGATTGGCTGCTGCACTGCGTGTCGCGGGTTTAATTCCCGTACGGAACAAATATTTGTATGGCCTACAGATAGTTGTTCCGAGTTTGGATGTCTTGCGTATGTGAGTTTATGTTTGTTAACGCACCCACGATTACAGGAGTAATTCCTAGTGTGAAGCAAGATAAAAAGAGTAGGCAGTCATGAGGATTGCCGACAGAACTGAAAACTATGTGCGCGTCGTAGCACTCGTAGCGGTGTCGGTGTCGCGCGAGTTCATCTCGTATATGCCCAACACGCCTAAAGAAGTTCTCACTTCAAAAATCTTTCAGAGGGTGAAAAGTACTCATTCATATGGACAACTTTAACTGTGGGTCAAACACGGAAATCGCGACAAAAAATGGCAATGAATTAAAATTCTGTATGTAACATAGCTGTGATAAATGTGGTGTCCTGACTAAACTCTACAGTGTAGAGTTTAATCAGGTACTTCTAGAGTCTAGACGTACCTGATTGTCTAGACGTCCCTTGTCTAGACATACGTTTATTCACAGAAAGACGATAAAATTTTTACTTTTTAGGGTTCTGAACATACTAGGATGTTCAGAACGGAATCCTTTTAGGATCACTCGTGTGTGTCCGTCTGTCACAGCCAATTTGTTTCGAATCTGCTAGACCGATCGAGTTGAAATTTGGTACGCACATGTTTATCTGTGACCCAAACACGAACGTGTAACGTAAATTAATTAATTTTCAATATCGGGTTTTTGAGAAAAAAATTGAAGTTTTTCTTGTCCCCGAAATTACACAAAGTTGGTAGAGTCAACTTGACTAAGTTAGATTAGTTTACCCAACTTATAAAATGTACCTGCTTAGCAAATTTCGTACAAAACACAAAATCCTTAACAAAAAATCATTTAGGTGAAGTTGTTACTCATTCAATATTCAAAACGGATAGTAAACATCATGTACAATTCTAGAAAAATAAAACCTTTTTTTTTTCGTTGTTAGGGTTCCGTACCCGAAGGGTCCAAACCGATCCGTATTACTGTCACTCACGTGTCCGTCTGCCTGTCTGTCCGTCGTCTGTCACACAGGTTTTACACCCAAACGGTTGGAGCTACAGTCTTCAAATTTTCACAGTATCAGCATCTTGTTGATCCAACGCCATACAAATAGTCAAAAATACATTTGGTACGGAACCCTAACTGTGCGAAATCCGACACGCACTTTTCACTTTAAACGTTATTGTCCGTAAAACCGTGAACTCAATTAATATGTTCATAGTAACAAACAAAGCCCTTACACTGCACGTGGCCCGACACTTCGGGAGGTACCTGTGTCGGATCAAGGCGGAGGTGACCCCTGCGTGTTTCAACTGCGAGGATCGCCCAGAGGACACGGTGGAGCATACGGTGGAGGTTTGCCCCGCTTGGGCAGAGCACCGCCGTGTCCTCGTGGATGCGATAGGCGGCAGCGACCTCTCGCGCCGTGCCCTAGTTCAGGCCATGGTACGGAGCGAGAGGGAATGGGGGCCCGTCTCCTCCTTCTGCGAAGCAGTAATGCTCGCGAAGAGGGAGGCGGCACACGTTAGGGAGACTCAACAGCGGCAGAGTCGCCCTAGCGCCCTCAGCCGCAGCCGCCGCAGGAGACGCCAGGGGCTGCGAGACGATCTCCGGCCACCGTAGACCCGGGCCTGCGGACGGCGAGTAGTGGGTAGCTCGCCGTCCGATCCGCACCAGGCCCGAGAGTCGACGGCGCGTAGTGTTCCACGCGCGCCTCAAAGAGTTGTTAGCAAAGGACAGGAAGGTCTGTCACGGCCAATGCCTGCCCGGGGGTTGAGGATAAATTCGAATGAGTTACCTCGCCCCTGGGCACGTCGGGCAGGGAGGAACAGGGGTGGGTTTTAGTCAGTAAGAGTCTGACACGCCCTTCCGCTCCACCCTAGAGCGGAAGAAGTCAAGATGATTTCCCAACCCCCAAAAAAAAAAAAAACGTGGCCAGACACGCACTTTGCCGGTTTTTACAATCTTTTATTTAACTTGCAATGTATGTATGTAACTACCTATGTTTGTTAGGGTTTGTTTTTTTTTTAGGTGGGGGGGGGGGGGGAAATCATCCAATGACCTCCTGCTCTGGGTGGAGCGGGAGGGCGTGTCAGACTCTTACTGACTAAAACCCACCCCTGTGCCTTCCCTGCCTGAGTGCTCAGGGTGCGGTAACTCATTTTCAGAATTTATCCGCTACCCCTAGGCATGCAGGCACCGACCACGATGGGCCCCGTCAGTGGTGGCTGGCACTAATCTGTTTGAGGCGCGCGTGAAACACTACGCGCCGTCGACTCACGGGCCTGGTGCTGATCGGACGGCGAGCTACCCACTGCTCGCCGTCCGCAGGCCCGGGTATGTTTGTTAGGGTGGAATCTTGCAACTCAAATTAGACCCACTTCCCTATGTCCGATTGGAGTCAAATTTGGTGTACCTATATATGTATCTTCGGTGACAATACAATGATATGGTACAATGAAGCTGGTCTGATGATGGAGATGGGATGGCCATAGAAACTTCTGAACCAAACAAGATAAACCCATCGAGTCTGGGCTCGATTGATTTGTCTTGAGAAGCATTTTACGCCTAGACAATATCCAGGGTCTGATGATGAAGCTGGAAGGTGGCCACGTGTGTGATAAAACAACATAACCCCAACGAGCACATTTAATTTGAGATAGCCGGTATAAAAGCTTGTTTAAAACTATAAACTTATTTTAAAATATTATTATATTTTGGATTTTGTTATCTATTAAAACTCTTTCTATCTTCCACAGTTATGTCAAAATTCGGCGTACGAGTCGACGCAGCAGTCTCCGCGCTAGGCGGCGGCGCCGGCGCTGCGCTAGACGAGAACGACTTTATTGACGCCAGCAGACTGGTCTATGACGCCGTCAGAGAAATCCGTCGAGCTGTTCTGATGAATAGGGTGAGTCTTGGATGCAATCGAGGAGAGATTTAAATGGATTTGTTGCAGGAATAGTGCACAAGTCCGCGCGTTGGAGATTGTTTTGGTCCCGGCGTTTAGGCGAGGCTGGAATTTCAAGAAATTTTTCGGGAAAGCTGTGGAAGTATTAAAGTGATAGAGATATATTGCTTGTTTACCGAGACGGATCTACCAAAGACAAGTTTCTTAAAGGCCTTGATATTGGTCACACAAATTTTGCCAGCAGTCTGACAAACTCAAGTCATGTAATATTTTGCGTTTCTTTCATAAAGTCATAAAGTAACAACAAACAATTGGATATACAGGGGGTACCGGAAAGGTGTGGTCAAATTTTAAGAACCGGCTCTGCCCATGGAAATGAACAACTTTCTCTAAGAAAAAATAGAAAATTTAAAAAAAAATTGGTCTTTCCATACAAAGTTATCATCAGCTGATCAATATTTGTATGGGAGGTAAAAAAAAAAATTGAGTATTTCCTTAGGTTTTCTTGAAGAAAGTTGTTCATATCGATGGGCAGATGCAGTTCTTAAAAATATGAACTCACTTTTTCGTTACACCCTGTATGACTAAAAAAATTACTAGTCCCTCTAAAAAATATTGGACATGTATATTTTCTTTTGTCACGTAAACAAAAAACCCGTTAATTGCGAATTTAACGCGCACACGAAGGGTTCCGTACGAATTTTATTATTTCTTGTTATAGCGGCAACAGAAATACATATTCTGTGAAAATTTCAACTGTCTACCTATTACGGATCAAGTGATACAGCCCGCTAACAGACAGACGGACAGCAGAGTCTTAGTAATTGCCCCGTTGGTTACCCTTAGAGTACGGAACCCTAAAAATTTGCGTTGAAATTTCGCATGCCGTCACACCTATTTTTTTTTTGTGGGTGGGAAGTCATCCCACTCACACATAATGACTTCTCCCGCTCTGGGTGGAGCGGGAAGGCGTGTCAGACTCTTACTGACTAAAACCCACCCCTGATCCTCCCTTCCCTGAATGCCCAGGGGCGAGGTAACTCTTTCGAATTTATCCTCAACTCCCAGGCAGGCATCGGCCATGACGGGCCTCGTCCTGTTTGCTGATAACTCTTTGAGGCGCGCGTGGAACACTACGCGCCGTCGACTCTCGGGCCTGGTGCTGATCGGACGGCGAGCTACCCATTACTCGCCGTCCGCAGGCCCGGGTCTACGCTGGCCGGAGATCGTCTCGCGGCGCCGGAAGTCTCTGGAGTCTCCTGCGGCGGCTGCAGCTGAGGGCGTTAGGGCGAGGCCGTCGTTGGAGCCTCTCCCTAACCCGTTCCGCCTCCACCTTCGCGAGCATTTCTGCTTCGCAGAAGGAGGAGACTGCTTCCCATTCCCTCTCGCTCCGTACCATGGCCTGGACCAGGGCTGGGCGTGAGAGGTTTGAAATTGTACCACTTTCTACTCAAAAGTGACGTAACAAGCACTCCTGAACTTTGATGCGTTTTATCTCTGTCATTTATCACTGACTTGATAAAGAAAAAAATACGTATCCTATATTTTTTGATAATCTATATATTAGGTCCCCCTATGAAATCAGCGTTTTGTATGGAGAATTTTAAAGAAGTTTGCATTTTTCATACTAACATTTTCTTAACTTATTTAACAACTATGAACAGTAATGTTTTAAAATTTTTAACCGACTTCAAAAAAAGGAGGAGGTTCTCAATTCGACTGTAAGTATTTTTTTTTTTATTTTTTTTTTATGTGTGATACCTCATAACTTTTTACTGCGTGAACCGATTTTGAAGATTTTTTTTTATTTGAAAGCTGTTGCTTTACATGTGGTCCCATTTTAATTTTGTGAAAATCTGATGAAGAACTTCGGAGATACACAATGGAACTCTTCAATATAGCAAACCTTCCAGAATTGCTGCAATCGCATGTCTGTATATTGTTTTCACCACTTCACAACATTACATCACGCTGATATGCTCTGAAGGGGTATACAGATTTATACAGTTCACCCTGATACACCCTAATTTCACCAACCATGCTCAAATTCCCTATTTTTGGGGCTATCAATTCGGGCATAAATTTACTATTACTTTAGTTTTAGAATGGGGTACAACAACTGAAAAGTGAAAAATAAAAAACTTTTTACAAAAAAAATACAACCGACTTCCATAAATAATGAAAAAAAGTACTGAATCAATTTTGATAAAATTTATATGGGACCACCTGGGACAAACAAAAAAAACAAAATCTAAATCGATCCAGCCTTCTTCGAGTAATCGGGGAAAATACATTAAAAAAAAAATTGCAACGAATTGAGAACCTCCTGCTTGTTGAAGTCGGTTAAAAAGCTCTACCTACTCCTATAATTGGTCATAACTGATGGTTGCATGATGTAACATTCAAAGTATCGAGATTTCATCAAGCAACCATCATTCACTCTATTAGATGATAGGTTATTCGTCAGTCACGACCTTGACTGTGATTAATCTGACAGCAAAACTTTTATTTTTTATTTTGGGGAAATCCTCAGGGATACTCTCCGTCTGGGGGAACGAAGAGTTATGTTGGACTCCTACCAACTAAAATCGCACATTTCCTTTCGCTACCGTAAGTCGGGGGCCCGGGATGCAATTAAATTCATACACGCACCCCCGACTGGTGACAGGAAAACCTACCGTGTGCATCAGATTTTTTTTTCTGCTCACCTACAATAACATCTTTAGATACTTAACCTACTTCTATTGAATAGGACGAGGAGGAACTGGACCCGGAAGACGTAGAGCTAGACGAGCATTACACCCTGGAGACGCGCAGCAAATGTGAGAGCAACCCACGCCTTGAATTAAATTGGTTGCTTTTGGGTGCCCGAATGTCTTGTCCGTTTTATGTGGTTGCTAATCTCATGTCTCATTTAGGTTTTTGTTTTAATGTGAATGTTTTTTGGTTGCTAATATTTTGAGCTGAGCCACACTGAAAGCAGTCTTATAAAGAATTTTTTTTTTATTACGCGTTGGGAAATTATGTAAAATAAAAACTTAGAGTTAAGAAAGAAAAAGTGAAGAAAAATTTGTGCCTCACACAAGAACTTACAAAACTAACAATTCAAATAAAAAATAACTGTGGGAGGCCTAAAAAGCGCCTAACTTAGCATATATGCTGTGATATGTAAACAATAAATAACGCAGCGCTGGTATTGTGCTAAGGCCCGATGTGATGCCAAGGACACGCTCACGTTACGTGGTATAGACTTACATAAAAGAAAATTAAATAGACGAAGTAAATACACATCACAAAAGGTCGTGACGTGTATTTACTTTGTCTATTTAATTTTCTTTGCAAGGGCAAAGTCTCGCTCAGCATGATGCTGTGGCTGTGTACGAAACACAACCATAGCAGGTTTCGGATATCGATCAATCTGATTTTATTTATTTATTAAAACTACATCATCATCAGCCTTTTAATGTCCCCCACTGCTGGGGTACAGGCCTCCTCTCTGTGAGAGGGTGTGGGCCGAAATTCACCACGCGGGCCCAATGCGGGTTGGTGGATGTCACGTCTTAGAATTTTTGGTTCTAGAACATGCCGGTTTCCTCACGATGTTTTCCTTCACCGTTTTGAGAGCAGTGGTGATGAAATAATTTACACAAAATAAAGCGCCTGCCTGGGTTTGAACTCACGACTTACAACTTGTAAGTCGCGGCCGTTACCACTGGGCTACCACTGCTTACTCTAAAACTACATGCACAAGTAAAAAGCACAGCTCGCTCTTAAAAAAAAAAAAAAGGTTGTGCAGAGACGGAACTTGACAGGTGCAACGTAAGGGAAGGAATAAACGGGAAAAAATACAATAATATATACATCCATGAAAATGTACAATGTCGTTGAACTCAACGCTGTAATGATTCTTAAACTTCTTGCGAATGATTTTTTTCTGATTTTGGTGTGGGCCAGCTATTAATTTTATCACAGGTTATGTTTTTATAGGAAGTTTCTAATTAGAGTAATCGTTGGTGTTATTTTGTGTCCATTGTCAGTGTCATTCTAATATGGTTTTAACAATGTGAAATGAAAGCGACCATAAGCTTAATAGCAACCTATTACACCGCTGTTTTTACTACAAATTTTTATTTAACTTGCAATTTTCGTAAGTTGTCCGCATCTAAAAGAGAAGTCTCATATCCCATAGAAAATTACTAGAATTACTAGATACTTGATGTAAATTACTAGATTGATCAAGACATGTCAGTGTCATCAAATAATTGATGAAAATTACTAGATACTTCTCTTTGCTGTCAGACGTGGGCGTCTGACAGCAAAGAGAAGTATCTCAAAAAATCGCTAAAAATTAATGAAAAAGAAATACATACTTCCGGTTTCAATACTTACTGGGTAACATACAAAAAAAAATACTCTGATATTCGTTCAGGGGTAGTATATAATTTAGTAAAATCTGCAAATTTTAGGTCTAGAACGACTAGAAATGCAATAAAAACATTTCCGGTTTTAATCCTTACTGTCTAACAAAGGAAAAAAAAAACGTTTTGCATATTCATTTAAGGGTAATACTTCTACTTTCGTCGTTCCAAAACTAAAATCTCCAGATTTTACTAAATTTTATACTATCGTATGTTAACCAGTAAGGATTGAAACCGGAAGTACTTATGTATTTCATTTTTTATTAATTTTTTTGCAATTTCTTGAGATATGTCTTTGCTGTCAGACGTGAGGCATTTTTGAGCCTTCTTCTTTGCAAACCATTTTTCGACCACTTGTTGGTTTCCGATAGTGCTGACATTTGGCATACGTAAGTCCGGTGACAATGCAATATTATGATACCATCGAGCTGATCTGATGATGGCGCCAGGATGTAGGGACTGGAACTCCCTGATGGCAAATAGTAGGACAGTAGAATTTGGGCAGTTGACGAGGGTCTAGAGGTGATTTTGAACCGACGAGGTGAGGCGTGGATGGGATGGGCGAGAATGATGTCTCAAGATGTCTCACGATGGCCAGCAGAGACCGTGCGGGTCCTCGTTGCCCGGTCTCAAATTTATCTATCCGTTTTACAAAGTAAATAAATACTCTAAGGTTTAATATTGTACTAACAAATATTTCAAGTGTCCCCTCGCACATACTCACGTATACCTTTAACATTAAGGCGCTATTAGCTGCTAACGACCTTGAATGGTTAGCTTGCATGTTCTGAGCTGAACCCACGTAACGCGTCGTACGTCCACCCAGTAATAGGACTCGCCCATCAAGGAGCGCTGTCAGAAATTAGACGCATTATTAATATATTACACATAAAACAACAAGTAATAAACTAAAACACTGAGACTTAAATTACAAATAATTAAATAATCTTTAAAATGGTGAAAGTTTCATAAAAATGCGCTTTATAGTTTTTGCGTGATTCTCAATTTTTTTATCCGCATTAGACATAACTTTACAAATTAATTACACTATGTTATAAAAATATTATTTCAATTATTCTCAGGTCAAATTACGACGGAAATAGTCTAGAGTAACATATATTTTTTTCAAAGAAATAAGACTAGTCGTTTAGACGTGATGTTCAATTAAAAACCTTTTAAAGTCGTATAACTGTGCCTTAAAGATGGGCAGGGAGAATAATTTTGCCATACAAATTTCAATTCTCGCCCATTCCATCCACGCTTCGTCTCGCCGGTGTCAAATCACCTACAAGTTTCTTTTTTTAAATACTTATTTTTTTTTTGTCAAACTTAATTTTAGTACTAAAACTAAAATTAAGTTTGGTTGCTAGTAAGTAACTGGTTGCTTTCAGTTCATATGTTTACAGGTTTATTGTGTTCGTTGCGTGGTAAATAATGTAATTTAGAGTGATACATACTTTTATACAGGTTGCAACAAAAATACGTGAAGAGATTTTAAATATTGCTTCTATTCATATTCAATCCGAAAAAAAAAATGTACCTCCCACATTAATTTTTTTTTTACCGTTATCGATGAAATAATTATGTCACTCTAAATTATGTTGAATGCTCGTGATTTCATGTTTTATGACATTTGTCCCATCATTCATTTTGTGTTTAAATGTAGAAAGGATTTTGTTTAAACCTAGCCACAATGAAAGATGTTATCTGCTAACATTAAATCAAGTAAAAAATCTATATAAAATTAACTCAGCACACTTGCATCACTTTTGCTCCTTCTCAACATTTGCTATTTCTTTTGAGAATTGAATAAAACTGAATTTGATGACATAGTTGGCGCTGTGGTTGAGCGTTCAGCTGCTGAGCTACGTTTCGCGGGTTCGATCCCCGCACGAAACATGGCCTACAGATTGTTGTTCCGGGTCTAGGTGTCTAACATGTTTGTGAAAGCACCCACGATACAGGAGTAATGCCTAGTGTGGGACAACGTTTAAAAAAAACTAATGTTAACTAATAATAATAATATAACAATAATAATTTTATTCTTCAAAAAAGTACAAAATAGTTACAAGAAACAAACTTTAATTTTTGTGAGGTGAATGTACAGAGGGGCGAATCTTCAGGCGTTAGGCTGATAATAATGACAGACTGTTGCCGACAATGACGAATCGTGGGAAATTCAACACAGTACACTAGCACTACTAGGTAATGAATACTACTAGTGTACTTTAAAAGTAGTTCATTAAAGTTGAATTTTCCACGATTCGTCACTGTCGGCAACAGTCTGTCATTATTATCAGCCTTACGCCTGGAGATTCATCCAGAGGCATTAGAGACAACGACTCCCAAACTGAGACATGCTCGTATCTTGGGTAGTCGGGGTCGACCGTTTTAGAGGTCGTACTACTTATACAGGCTGTAACGGAAAGGTGTGGTCATATTTTAAGAATCGGTTCTGCTCATGGAAATGAACAACTTTCTCTAAGAAAAATAGAAAATTCCCAAAAAAAAATTGAACTTTCCATACAAAGTTTTCATCAGCTGGTCAATATTTGTATGGGAGGTAAAACATTTTTTTTGAGAATTTCCTCAGGTTTTCTTGAAGAAAGTGGTTTACATCGATGGGCAGATGCAGTTCTTAAAATATGACCTCACCTTTATGTTACACCCTGTACATAAAACGCAACATAAATGTTTTACTGTTTTTAGCGTTAAAGACGACTAAAAAGCTAGTTCATAATACTTTGATTTCAACAATTCAACTAGTGGTACATTTGAACAAAATCCTATCTACCCGCATGCTACATGTGTACGTTTGTTTGCATGTTCCGTCACTAATGCAGACCAGCGAGGATTTGGATACCGACACGGAATTCGAACCCGTTGAAGATATGACTATGGAGACTAGAAGCCGATGTGAGTAACGCAGGGGTAAATAATGGGTGGTGGGGTAACAGTGCGCAAATGATTCGTTATAGAGTTAGCTCAGTTGTTAAATTAGTAGTTGGAACCCGTTGAAGATATGACTATGGAGACTAGGAGTCGATGTGAGTAACGCAGAAGTAAATAATAAGTGTTGAGGTAACAGTGCGCAGAGTTAGTTCACTTGTTAAATTAGTAGTTGGAACCCGTTGAAGATATCACTATAGAGACTAGAAGCCGATGTGAGTTACGCAGGGGTAAATAATGGGTGGTGGGGTAACAGTGCGCTAATGATTAGTTATAGAATTATAGTTCAATTGTTAAATTAGTAGTTGGAATTCGTTGATGATATGACTATGGAGACTCGGAGCCGATGTGAGTAATACAGGGGTAAATAATGGGTGGTGGGGTAACAGTGCGCAAATGATTCGTTATAGAGTTATAGTTCACTTGTTAAGTTAGTAGTTGGAACCCGTTGAAGATATGACTATGGAGACTAGGAGCCGATGTGAGTAAAGCAGTGGTAAATAATAGGTGGTGGGGTAAAGTTGCGCAAAGTTTTAAGAAATTTTGTTGCATTACGCACTCTTTGAAATAAAGAGAGTAGGACCCAATGTAAAATAGAAAGGGGTTATTTATTTAGATGGTGGTGTAAAAATGCACAACTGATTCGTATTATAGAGTTAGTTCACTTGGTTGAAGATATGACTATGGACATTAGAAGTCGATGTCAGTAAACTAGGAGTAAATAATAAGTGATGGGGTAATAATGCACATCATAACACGTCTTGCGTGACTTATTAAATGAAATCTAAAATCAGTAAAATATTAAGTAGGTGGTGGGGTAAAAGTGCGCATTCCGTCACTAGTCGAATAAAAGAGAGTAGGTCCAATGTAAAAAGGTAGGGTAAAACTGCGCAAATAGGTTCAATGTTTATCACGGGGTAAGTTGTCGTAGCAATCAGGTATCGAGGGTAAAATTGTGCAGATAGGTAGTATATATTATAGAAACTGGCTTGATGTTTATCACGGGGTGTTGTTGTAGTAACCAGGTATAGGGTAAGATTGCGCAAATAGGTCATAGAATAGAAACTACGGCTCGATGTTTATCACGGGGTAAGTTGTTGTAGTAATCAGGTATAGGGTAAAATTGCGCGAATAGGTCGGCGAATAGAAACTATGGCTCAATGTGTATCACGGAGTGTTGTTGTAGTAATCAGGTATAGGGCAAGATTGCGCAAATAGGTCGTAGAATAGAAACTGGCTTGATGTTTATCACGGGGTAAGTTGTTGTAGCAATCAGGTAGTAAGTTAACTTTTTAGAATATAACTATTATGTAGACAAATCAATATACGTAGTACAACCCACTTTAGGGGGTGAAGCATGGGTGATTGGTCATCATCATCATTTTTATGTTCTTTTTAAAGCCAGAATTCGCATGTTCCACCTTGCTTTTTAAATGTTTAATATTAGTTTTAAAGGTAAAGTACAAAACAGAAAGGTTCAGAAGGTCAGAGGTCCTAAACACTTAAGCCCTTATTTATAAATAATGTTGTAGGGTGAATCTCCTGGCGTTTTGCATTTTAAATCGTGACATTCAGTTTTAAAACACTAGTATTAAAGTTCTCTAGGAGTATTCATTGCCTAATAGTACTAGTGCACTTTCTGTATGTGTGTTTCTGAGTTCTAAATTCAAATTATTATACACGATAAATCTAATAATTGATGGACATGGAAATTAGCATTCGTTTGCATTCGGAAATACGATGATTGTCAAGGGACATGTAAGAAAATGACTTAATTGCAACTCATCCCTATTCCCAACTCGCCCGCTTTTTTATATGCTTATTAGTTGTAAGTGTACAGTTTGTCGGAAAAGTGCTACGATGTAGAGAATAAATACTTATCACGTATTAGTACTAGAATTGCTGAGCTGACAACAGCGTACGATGAAGGAACTATGCCAATATATGAGTTTTTAAAAGAACTCAGTAAATCAGTTCCCAATAAAATTACTGTTTAAAATAAAATATAGGTTTAATTATTTTACATACAGACTGTGAGTTTTAACAGAAAGCTTTAATTATTGTAAAAACTGTGATTTCTTAGATGACAGTGTAATTTTTTTTTTACTTATACTGATATTTAGCAGATAGTTTTAATTAATGTACAAACTGTGATTTCTTAGGCTATAATTTAAACTATTTTATAAACAGACTGTTATTTTTAAGCAGAGGTTTAATTATTAAAAAAACTGTGATTTGTGATTACTAAATAAAAATAAATACAAACCATACAAGCACTTTTCTTACCATCAGTACTTTTGCGCCTTCTAGCTACACATGTAGGTAGATATATAGGGACGGGCGAGTTGGGAATAGGGATGAGTTGCAACGAAGCCAAGAAAATAGTTGTATTGTACTTATTAGCTAATGTTACACTTGTAAAAAATGTAGTTAAGGTGGATGCACCAGGGTAGCCCGCGAAATTCAAATTTTCTTACGTATTTTGCTATTTGCAGGTCAGTGTCATGTTGTATCTTGGTCAAAATTTGATTCGCGGCCGTAGCAAATATGTATTTACAGCCAAATGTCATCATTTCATGAAATTCTTACATTTGGCATCAATTCTAACTGAGAAAGTTGTATTGATGATTTTAATGATTATAATTCTATAAATACATACTTGCTACGACCGCGAATCAAATTTTGACCAAGATACAACCTGACACTGACCTGCAAATTGCAAAAAACGTAAGAAAATTTGAATTTCGCGGGTTACCCTGGAGCCTTGCCTTAAGCAAACTGGCGCTGACCTACAATACCTATTTGTTTTGTGTCTAGTTTAGAGTTAAGTTTTGTCACTTATTACAATAATAATCTTAATATGTTTACAGCGAGCGCTCACACTGGAGAACATGGAGTCGACGAGTATCCTGATATTAGTGGCATTACTAATGCTAGGGTGAGTGTTGCATTCTTTAATATCTTAGAAATGTTTGAGGGTCGGTGGATGTCACATGTCATCTGTCAAATGTCATTGTCACCTGAAACTGACGTTTGGGAGGACCTTTTATCCGAATGGCAATGTAGGTTGGAAAGTTACATCAAAGGCAGACACCTCCACCAGTTCTTCCCATCGGTTCGCGAACGGCTTGATAGGACATGGCTGGAGGTGGATCACTGTGTTGCCCAATTTCTCACAGGTCATGGCAACTTTAAGGGTAAATTATTTTCCTTCAAGCTTGTTGCCTCACGTTTATGTCATTGTTCTACACCTGATTGCGAATACGAACAATCCGCACATCATATCCTGTGGGAGTGTACTCTTTGGCAAACTGAACGCAATATTATGTTGGATAGTATTCAGCCTACGTCTGGAGTTGTCTATTACACGGACCTTGTGGAAACTAGAACGAATTTCCGTGCGTTCAAGCGTTTTTGCCATACCTATTATTGGAATCAAGTGTAACAGCTCACAATTTTTTAGGACCTATTAATATTAGTGTTTTTAACCAGTGGTGCTTGGCAACTGAGCTTATCCCAGTTGTAAATACCCCCTTTGTGCCTAATGGCCTAGCTTTATCTGTCTCCCGCTTGATTAGGAGGGAACTGGTAAATATGTTTTTCTTACTCCTCCGCTGTCTTTTCTGATTAATTTCGTTGCGGGACCCAAGACAGTTTAATCGTTTCTCTGGGACTCGTCGAGCTTTATTGCCTCGGCGTTTTTTTCTGGTGGTTGCCACTGTTGATTCTGGCTTACAGAAGTTACAGTGGTTTGGGAATATTGTGGCGGGCTTGTCACAAAAAAAAATGTCTTTCAAGTTTTGGTTGTAGGACATGCCGTGTCCTCACGATATTTTCCTTCACCGTTTTGAGAGCAGTGCTATGAAATGAATTACACAAAGTAGCGCCTGCCTGGCTTTGAACTCACGACCTACAACTTGTAAGTCGCGGCCGATACCACTGGGCCACCACTGCCCATCAGGTTATCCGCCTACTTATTAGGGTTCCGAAAGTCCGAATGAAAAAACGGAACCCTTATAGAATCACTCGTGTGTCTGTCTATTTGTTCGTCCGTCTGTCACAGCCAATTTGCTCCGAATCTGTTGGACCGATAGAGTTGAAATTTAGTACACACATTAATATCTGTGACCCAAACACGGTCGTGTACCCTAATTTAATTAATTTGGAATATGGGAGTCACTTCTGGGGTGAAAATCGGAAAATTAAAAATCAAAGTTTTCAAACTGTGTCGTGCGACATATCAAATGAAAGGGCACATTGTGAGGGTCTCGAATATATTTTTTTCATAATTTTAAAATATATAATTTTGAAGTTATTTAAGAAAATAGATGAAAAATGACCCCGTCCCTTATCTCCGAAACCACTGGGCCTAAAATTTAGAAAACAAATACAGAAAGTAGTTATATACTTATAGATTACATTAAAACCTATGCGTGCGAGTCCAAATCGCTCTTGGCCGGCTTTTTTTTGCCACCAAATCAAAAATTCTCCCTTAAATTTTTCAGGAAGCCATGCGAAAGATGACAGAGGAGGATAAACGCAAGATCCTCCAGCAAGTGGAACTCTTCCGTCGCGAGAAAATGACGTTCGACAACGAAGTGGCGAAGTGGGACGACGCCGGGAACGACATCATCATGCTGGCCAAGCACATGTGCATGATCATGCTGGAGATGACGGACTTCACCAGGTAATGTACGAGTGGTGATGAGATGACGCCTACTATGAATGCGAGAACTATGTATGTCGTTATATTCATGTAGATTTTATGATTGTCTGGCAGTTTGAGTATTTTTGCGGCCTACTCAAATGTCCTTACTTTGGTATTGTTCGTCGGTTCGTTGAGCTCCTCAAAGTTCTGAGTTGAGCTTCGCGATGACTGACAAATGCTTGCACTGTCTGGACAGGTTCACTCGAATTCGTGTGTTGCTTTCTTCAAAAAGCTCATCCCAGACATAAACGTACATGGTTCTCATTTGATTTAACCAGTACACATTGTATGGATTTGAACACTAAAAGAGACTTTGACCTCTGAGTTTGTTTCGGTGTTTCTTCTCAGGGTAGTCAGCTAGGAAACACCGGCCTCATCTAGCTTTAACTGACAAAAAACATTGACGTGTAAAAGTGTTCCTTGTAACCTATTTACTGAATAAACATCATTTATCATTTATGAGCTGACGAAGTGGGCGACGCTGGGAACGACATCATCAACGGTTCCTTACCCTAAGGGTCATCATTCTCCTGCCCTTATACTAATTTATTTGGGGTTGGCGCAATATATCTTTTTCTTCGATACTCCTCTATTAGTCGTCATCTCTGTAGTCGCCCCCTTTTTACCCATATCCTCTTTCACACAGTCCAACCATCGTTTCTTTGGCCTTCCCCTACTCTTATAGCCATCCACATCCATACACAAGACTTTCCTCACGACATTTTCTTTATTCCTCCGCATTACATGCCCATTATATGACAACCGATTTCCACACAACTTTTCAGTCAGCGGTGCCACTTTCAGACTTCCTCTTATATACTCATTCCTAATTCTATCCATGCGCGTAACACCACACATCGCTCTTAGCATTCTCATCTCAGCCGCATGCAATTGCTTTTCATTCATCCCTTTTGTGGCCCAACATTCTGAACCTTACAAGACAGCAGGTCTGACCATTGTTTTATAAATCTTCCCCTTAAGTTTAATGGGAATGCGGGAATCGCAGATAGTCCCGGTGACCTGCCGCCATTTAATCCATCCAGTGTAAGCATCGGAATCCTATTACTAAGCCTTCGCCGTCCATCCGTCCGTCTGTCAGCGGGCTGTATCTCATAAACAATAATAGATAGACACTTGAAAGTTCACTGAGTGTGTATTTCTGATACCACTAATAATAAAAACAAAAAATATAATTAAAGGGGGAAAGAACCGGCCAAGTGCGAGTCGGTCTCGCGCGTGAAGGGTTCCGTACCATCACACTAATATTATAAAGCCGAAAGTTTGTGAGTGTGTGTGTTTGGTACTTCAAACGGTTCAAACGGCTGGATCGGCTGGGTTGGTTAGTGGGGAGGGAAATCATCCAATGACTTCTCCCGCTCTGAGTAGAGCGGGAGGGCCTGTCAGACTCTTACTGACTAAAACCTACCCCTGTTCCTTCCTGTCCTTAGTGCCCGGGGGCGAGGTAACTCTGTTTCGAATTTATCCTCAACCCCTGGGCAGTAGTTGGTTACGGTCGGCGCAGCTAGTTATCTATAAAAACGCGTTTCACGCGCCGCACGATTGCCCTGTCTACACTTCTTCGTTGGACAACTGTATGATTTATAGACTGTGGTATTACCCAGTAACTGGGTTGTGGAGGTCAGATAAGCGGTCGCTCCATGTAAAATACTGGTATTCAGCTGATACCGGTTAGACTGGAAGCCGACCCCAAGATAGTTGGGACAAGGCGCGGGCAGATTGATTGAATACTATTTCTATCCATAGAGGTCGTGGGCCACTGAAGACCACAATGGACGTCATCAACGCTGCCAAGAAGATCTCAGAAGCCGGCACCAAGCTTGATAAGCTTACCAGAGAGATTGCAGAGCAGGTGAGACGTATAGCATTGTCTTTGTCTTTTTCACATTGAGGTCCTTAGTGGTTCTAAGTTGAGCTATTCGACTATTGACAAATGCTTGCACTGACTGGACAGGTCCACTCAAAATGTGTGCTTCTTTCTTTAAAAGACCATTACAGACACTAAGCTGCATGGTCCTCATATAGAATAATGTGAATGCGAGAACTATGTATGTCGTTATATTCGTGTATATTTTATGATTGTCTGGCAGTTTGAGTATTTTTGCGGCCTACTCAAATGTCCTTACTTTGGTATTGTTCGTCGGTTCGTTGAGCTTCTCAAAGTTCTGAGTTGAGCTTCACGATGACTGACAAATGCTTGCACTGTCTGGACAGGTCCACTCGAATTTGCGTGTTGCTTCCCTCAAAAGCTCATCCCAGACATAAACGTACATGGTTCTCATATGATTTGCCCAGTACATATTGTATGGATTTGAACACTTTAAAAGAAACTTTGACCTCTGATAATTTGAATATTGACACATTTTGATACAGTAAAATTGCTATGAAGTGCCAAAAATACTATAAAATAATTCCTCAATGTGTGAGAAAACATTGGTAAGACTTTAAGTAAATTCATTCAGCTTGCAAGCCGTCGCTGCTAACACCATCTAGCGAGGTGTAGAGGACGGGCCCGAACGAAGAACAAAAGTTACTTGTGCCAGACGAAAACCCGTAGTTACGGCGGTACCGTTTCTTTGTATGGGATGAGGCCTATCTGTACGCTAGTATTATATTATAAGTCTGTGGTTTAGGTTAAGTTATTACACTCATTTTTGAAAAGTGTCTCAATTAGATTCTATAGTGCTAACATACCAAAAACAAAATTTTTATTCAATCAATAAGTGCCTTAATAATGCTTTTTAATTTTACATTTTCAAATTTCGCAAGTAACTTGACGAAAACGCTGGACGCAGTGGACGCCATATTGCTCTACGGTCATGACGTCAGTTGGCTATGTAAATAAAAGTACAAAGCATACGCTGATCAGTTGACACTTTATAGTTTACATAGCCGTATGACGTATAACATGGCGGCTACTGTTCCATGGTGTTAAAAAACAGATTAAAAAAACTGAAAACTTTGAACTGAATTTTAAAATTTATTTTGTTATTTTATGAACTAAAACTAACATTTTCCGACTGCTTTTTGCCTAAGCTACCTCAATAATATATTTTTAGTTTTTTTCTCATATAGAGTAAAATACCATAGTGAAAATTTACAAAATAAAAAAACCGACTGCAAAGAAAGGCTAAAACGTTCCAAACAACTTACTTTTACCATGAATAAATCTTCATACGACAACATTACACATCTTTTTATTTTTTTTATTTCAGTGCCCAGAATCCTCAACGAAGCAGGACCTGCTCGCGTACCTGCAGCGCATCGCCCTGTACTGCCACCAGATACAGATCACCAGCAAAGTGAAGGCCGACGTGCAGAACATCTCCGGCGAGCTCATCGTCAGCGGGGTACGTTCACTTTTCGGGTCCTGACCGAACCGGATTAGCATAGTCAGCCTGTAATGATCCCACTGCTGGGATTCAGGCTTCCTCTCTGTATGCCCAGGGGTAGCGGATAAATTCATAACAGAGTTACCGCTCCCCTAGGCACTCAGGCAGGGAAGGAACAGGGGTAGGTTTTAGTCAGTAAGAGTCTGACACGCCGGGAGATTTCATTGGATGATTTCCCACCCCCAAAACAAAAGGCCTCCTCTCTGTGAGATGGAGTGGGCAGTGCCGTATTAAACCAGCGTGGGGCCTGTAAAGAAAGAAAGAAAGAAATCATTTATTTGCTGATAATGTAGCAAATTCTATCAACGGGCCCCCAAATATTTTTGTAAAATGACAACGAATGAAAACTTCTTTGACTAAATTTTCTTCATAGGCAGTGGGGCCTTAAGGTAGCGATGGGCCAACAGGCTGTGGCCTACATTGTCTTAACGGATAATCCAAAATTGGCAAGATTTCAAATCACATAGATATTTTGACTTCTTTTAGTACGTTCAAGCGGGCGAGTGGCCAATCCCACACTGAGAGTGGGCACTAGTCCACCACGCGGGTTCAGTGCGGGTTAGTGGATGTCACATGTCTTTGAATTTTTGCATCTAAAACATGCCAGTTTCCTTACGATATTTTCCTTCACTGTTTTGAGAGCAGGAAATAAATGCACACAAATCCTGCATCGCACAAGCAGAGTTCTCCGCGTGATTTGAACATATACAACAGTTTGAAATCAACCATCGGGTAGTTGCCCGGACCAGACACAACTCCCATCTGCTCGAAAGTTCCTCCTGCATCAATGGAAGTTTTGACAGCTCTCTTGTCGTAATACGTTCCATTCTATATTACTGTCAACCTATAATTTGCAACTAATTTCGGAATACTTAATCAATATCCTCATCTAAAAATTATTTTCTTGATAATACACTAGAAAAATAAATAAAAATTATGTTATTGTTATTACACTACAAAAATAAATAAAAAAAATTCAATAAAATCTAGCATTTAAAAAAATTAAATGCTTATTGGTAGTGCCAAGACGAAACGTGTACCACAGATAAAAACAGGACGGGTTTTAGATGCGTTCAAATCTATAAAAAATAGTAAGGAATTGAGAGAAAAATATTTAAGTGAGGCTCCTATACAACCAACGTGATTTTTTTGCCGTTTTTATAGATAATGGTACGGAACCCTTCGTGCGCGAGTCCGACTCGCACTTGGCCGATTTTTTTATTTAGTTTTAACTAGGATTTTTCTTTTAATTAGGCTAGGCTCCCGTTTGACCACTATCTCACCTGATGGTAAGCGATGATGTGGTCGAAGATGGAGCACGCTTGCCTAGAAGTAACCTATTCACTCTTGACTTAAGGCGCTATTAACTGCCAATGACCTTGAGTGGTTAGCTTGCGTGTTTCTGTGCTGAGCTCACGTAACGCGTCGTACGTCCACCCAGTAATAGGACTCGCCCATCAAGGAGCGCTGTCCGAAATTAGACGCATTATTAATTTATTACACATAAAACACTTAGACTAAATTGTAAATAATTAAATGATCTTTAAAATGGTGAAAGTTTCATAAAAATACGCTATAAAGTTTTTGCGTGATTCTCAATTTTTTATCCGCGTTTAGACATAACTTTCCAAATTAATTACGTTATAAAAATAACATTTTAAATTTTCTCAGATCAAATTACGAAGAAAATTGTGTAGAGTAATATATATAAATGTTTTTTAAAGAAATAAAACTAGTCGTTTAGACGTGATGTTCAATTTAAAAAAAATTTAACCGACTTCCAAAAAACGTGCAAAATAACTTGAATTTCGGAAGTCGGTGTTTCTGGTTTGTGTCTTTGTTTTTTTTTTTTGACATTGACTTCCGAAATTAAAGTTATTTTGCACTTTTTCTGGAAGTCAGTTCAATTTTTAAAAACTTTTGTACAAAAGTTTTTATTTTTCACTTTTCTGTTGTGGTTCCCCATTAAATTGTCTTAACACTACATAGACATACAATCGCAGCAATCGCAGTTGATTTGCTGTCATTTTTTGAAGAGTTCTGTTGTCTGTCTCCGAAACTCATCATCAGATCTATATGAAATTTCAATGGGACCATTTCGGAATAAACCCCTTTCGAACAAAAAAACTATTTTGTAAATTCGTTGATAAATGACGGAGTTATGCTCGAACATAAATAAAAAAAAAAACAAACTTCCGAATTGATAACCTCTTCCTTTTGGAAGTCGGTTAAAAACCATTAAAAGTCGTATAACTGCGCCTTGAAAGACTTATTAAGGAGAATAAAACATATCTGTATTACAATTTTGAGTGGTATTTTCAACAGAACAACGCTGATATGCAGTCACAAGGGAGTGGGGTGATAATAGTATCAGGGGTGAGTTATGTGTCCGGGGTGGTTACGGTTCTTGTCTCTTTTGTCCGGTTTTTCTTCGGTTTTTAGGTGGCAGGCTCTTGTGATGATGTCCACCGTGTCGAGATAATCTTATGTGTATTTAAGATTATGTGTCCAGTTTTCAAAATCGCACAGCACATGCGTGTATTCGTTTTTATTATGGCGTGGTGAAATATTTGTGTGAATTCAAAATGCTTTTGTTACTGTCCAAAATTATCTGCAAGCTTTAAATTTTTCTGCAAGCTATAACTTTTGAGTGCGGACTTGAGTGTCCGGATTTTTCTGCAATCTGTAACTTTTGAGTGCGGACTTGAGTGTCCGGATTTTTCTGCAAGCTATAACTTTTGAGTGCGGACTTGAGTGTCCGGATTTTTCTGCAATCTGTAACTTTTGAGTGCGGACTTGAGTGTCCGGATTTTTCTGCAATCTGTAACTTTTGAGTGCGGACTTGAGTATCCGGATTTTTCTGCAATCTGTAACTTTTGAGTGCGGACTTGAGTATCCGGATTTTTCTGCAATCTGTAACTTTTCAGGATCTTTCTGCAAGCTATAATTTTTGAGTGCGGACTTGAGTGTCCGGATCTTTCTGCAATCTGTAACTTTTGAGTGTGGACTTGAGTATCCGGATTTTTCTGCAATCTGTAACTTTTCAGTGCGGACTTAAGTGTCCGGATCTTTCTGCAAGCTATAATTTTTGAGTGTGGACTTGAGTGTCCGGATCTTTCTGCAAGCTATAACTTTTGAGTGCGGACTGGAGTGTCCAGAATATTTAAAAAAAATATGGTTAAAACTGTATTTTCTTATTTAATAAACTGCCCTATACATAAAATTGTGGCTCCTAATTAAAATTTAAATGATTATTGGAACGAATCCTTAGACATCTTTATTTTTTGTATCAATAGATGGCGCTGTTTGAAGTTTTAGAGTTTATCCATTCGCCGCTTTAAAATTTGTATAGTGTCACATTTTGATACAGTAGAACTGTTATGTAGTGCCAAAAATACTATAAAATAATTCCTCAATGTGTGAGAAAATATTGGTAAGACTTTAAGTAAATTCATTCAACTTGCAAGCCGTCGCTGCTAACACCATCTAGCGAGGTGTAGAGGACGGGACCGAACGAAGAACAAAAGTTACTTGTGCCAGACGAAAACCCGTAGTTACGGCGGTACTGTTTCTTTGTATGGGATGAGGCATCTGTACGCTAGTATTATATTATCTGTGGTATGTCACAGTTTTGGATTTGTTCTCGTGTCATCTTGGGATGCAGGATGACTTTGAAACGCTTTTGTGAATGTACATTGTCCGTTTTATCACCAACAAAAGATGACAAAAATAATTAACTATAACTTAATATTTTTTGTCGTCTTGTGCTGGTTGCGTTCAATAAATGCTTTGTTTATGAAGGTTTTAGTTTTTAAATATTTGCTTTAATTCTTTTTAGAGGAGCTCGTGGCTAAAGTAATAACAGCCGCACGGGTCGATCCATCAGGTTAAGCTACGCTTGCCGGGGTTGGTCCGTGGATGGGTGACCATCTTTACATACCGAGACTCCTCCGTGCCTCGGAAAGCACGTTAAGCCGTTGGTCCCGGCTGTCAATCGTGGATATTTGACAGTCGTTACGGGTCGTCAGAAGCCCGAAAGTCTGACAACCAGTCTTACCAAGGGGTATCGTGTTACCCAGTAACTGGGTTGTGGAGGTCAGATAGGCAGTCGCTCCATGTAAAATACTGGTATTCAGCTGCATCTGGTTAGACTGGAAGCCGACCCCATGATAGTTGGGAAAATGCTAGGCAAAAAGAAAATTATACTTTCTGCAGTTACCGCCCATTTAAAGTGCTGAAAACATCATCATCATGCTATTTCTCCATCCATATTAAATAATAACTTCTGTCAGCGGCTTCAGCGCATGAATGTCAAAAATGATCTTGAAGGAACATACTCCCCTGCCCAGGGGTTGAGGATAAATTCGAAAGAGCTACCTCGCCCCTGGGCATTCAGGGCAGGGAAGGAACAGGGGTGGCTTTTGGTCAGTAAGAGTCTGACATGCCCTCCCGCTCCACCCTAGAGCGGGAGATGTCATTGGAGGATTTCCCAACCCCACAAAAAAAAGGAACATAAACACGAATTTATCCTCAACCCCTGGGCAGGGGTTGAGGATAAATTCGAAAGAGCTATCTTGTCCCTGGGCATTCAGGACAGGGAAGGAACAGGGGTGGGTTTTAGTCAGTAAGAGTCTGACACGGCCGCCCGCTCCACCCTAGAGCGGGAGATGTCATTGGAGGATTTCCCACCCAACAAAACGAAAAAAAAAGGAAACATACTCCCCTGCCCAGGGGTTAAGGATAAATTCGAAAGAGTTACCGCTCCCCTGGGCATTCAGGGCAGGGAGGAACAGGGGTGGGTTTTAGTCAGTAAGAGTCTGACACACCCTCCCGCTCCACCCTAGAGCGGGCGATGTCATTGGAGGATTTCCCACCCAACAAAACGAAAAAAAAAGGAAACATACTCCCCTGCCCAGGGGTTAAGGATAAATTCGAAAGAGTTACCGCTCCCCTGGGCATTCAGGGCAGGGAGGAACAGGGGTGGGTTTTAGCCAGTAAGAGTCTGACACGCCCTCCCGCTCCACCTAGAGCGGGAGATGTCATTGGAGGATTTCCCAACCCCACAAAAAAAAGGAACATACCCTCCTGTCCAGGGGTTGAGGATAAATTCGAAAGAGCTACCTCGCCCCTGGGCATTCAGGGCAGGGAAGGAACAGGGGTGGGTTTTAGTCAGTAAGAGTCTGACACGCCCTCCCGCTCCACCTAGAGCGGGAGATGTCATTGGAGGATTCCCAACCCCACAAAAAGAAAAAAAAAGAAAAAAAGTAACAGTCCCGGGATAAAAATTAGGCTATGTGCTATTCCAGACTATAATCTATCTCTGTGCCAAAGAATCATGCCCACTTTCCATACATTGATTGACCTGTCACTTGATTTGTTTTACAAGTCGTCTCTACCTACAGCCAGTGTTGTATAAAAACAATTATTGTTTATATTAACACAATAACTTATCACCTTTTCATTTAGAGGCCAGAGATAAATGCTATTAGGTAAATAAGTTTTTGAGGTTAAAACAGTTGTCAGATAAGGATTGACAGCTTTTAATACCCTCAAAAACTATACGATAATTAAAATAAATTGTCGTCAAACAAATGACAGCTTCACATTTTTTTTCTGTTGTTCCTTGCGGAACAGGCTAAGGTTAAAGACTATGCTGCCTAGTCATCAGTTAGTTCGTATTTTTTTCCCCAATTAGAATGCATATGTATGTAGCACATCATTCACTTAACGTTGCGGTTAAAGAAGTTCGTTTTACGCGTAATCTGTCAACTGTACACTAATTTTTCTTTAAAGTCCTAAAGTCCCAAAAGTCTATTGAGTATGATAAACATATTAACATATATTTTTCCCAGCCTTTATTTGAAAATTCAGTTAACCGACACGAAACAAGCAAAAAAAAAAAGCATTTTTAAGATATTTTACATCACTTTCATGATTCTTTCATCCAGGTTCGTTCAGCTATTCTGGCGTGATTGAGTTACAGACATCCATACATCTTCACAAATGTTTACATTTATAATATTAGTATAATTAATCCATGTATGTCATCTCCAGCTGGACAGTGCGACGTCCCTGATCCAGGCGGCCAAGAACCTGATGAACGCGGTCGTGCTGACCGTGAAGGCGTCCTACGTGGCCTCCACCAAGTACACGCGACAGGGGACCATTGCTGTGAGTAGCTGCCATTATTTATTTACATACAAATTAATTAATGTTATTTTATAAGGCAACGGTTATCACTTAGGCTGTGTACACACCAAAGCTGCCGCCACGAACCTGGCTTGTTCAGAAAGTTGCGAGACAAACAACTTTGCTGGTGGCTCGAGAGTCGCGGCATACAGGGTGTAAAAAAACACATCATATAGCCGTCAACTACGTATACTGTACATTTTACAAAGAAGCTTTGTGCAAAAAATATTCCTTGGAAACGACTTTTATTTTTAGGTATTAAAAAAAAAACTATTTTTCATTGCACGCAATAACGCGAACAGAGGCAAGTGGAGTTAAACTCCGCCCCTTCGCTCTAAGCCGCGTATGTACTTGTCGGATACGTTTGATATTCATTGCGTTTTTGTAACTTCAAATGCGTAGTTTCGAAAATTCGAAAAAAAAAACGAAAATTTAGGTAATGTTTGTTAGGCAAAAAGTTTAGTAGTAGCAGTTGGAATTCATTTTCGCAAAAAATGTTTTAAAAAAATTGCGACTTTGACCTTCAATATCTCCAGAACCAGTGGATTTCCAGGTTTGGTCTAGGGGAACAAAATGATCCAAATAATGAGTAGAATTAGGTTTCGGCTTCGGAAACTGTCTTTTTACACCCGATATATGGCGTTCACAGCTAGTCATTGCCGAATACTTTGACTAAACTTTTTCGTCGTTCCATTCCATATTGTTTTAATTGATAAAAGTGTGGCACTCCGGGAGTGAAAACTTGAAAAAAAATCCCTAAAGAAGTATTCACTTCAATTCGCTACGCGATCGTGTAGCGGTGTCGGTGTCGGTGGCGAGTTCAATTATTTTTTTCCCATCTTAAAACTGCCCAACGCGCCTAAAGAAGTTTTCACTTCAAAAAATATCAAAAAACGCGACTGATAAAAAACCACTAAAATGTTCCAAACAAATCACTTT
This sequence comes from Polia nebulosa, assembly GCA_951329385.1. NCBI lineage: Eukaryota > Metazoa > Arthropoda > Insecta > Lepidoptera > Noctuidae > Polia > Polia nebulosa. Next base: position 4,451,261 of record OX589608.1, read on the forward strand.
TCAAGCAGTCGGATGTAGTTGTTGGAATTTATTTTTGTTCAATCACAAATTTGATGCCACTAACTGCATCAGACTCCTTGAAAAGTGACTTGTTTCCAACTTTTTAAGCTAGCCGCTAAAAATAATTGAATCGATTCAGTTTTCGAGGAGAAAAAAGGATAATACGAAACGTCGATCTCGTCAAAAATTTTGTGATAAAATCGGCCTGAGTTGCAGCTGTCCCTGTCACACTCTACGGGGGCAGGCTTGAGGGAGCACGATGGCAATAGTTTCTTCAAATACCTATTTTGTAAATTCCTCGCCTAATAATTAATACCTTAAAAATTCTATATACAGATGAAACCAGACACAACATCCCAGTAGCTATTAGAGGGCCGCTATACTAACTATATTAATGGAATAATCAATGCAAGTAACTAACAAATATAATACAATATACATATTAGTTGCAAAACCAATATAATCGAAGCATCTTGTATATCAAAGAATGCATGAGTACCTATGCAAAACAATATAATAATATATTAAATGCAAAACAGTGGCGTAGCTAGTCCAAAAAGGCCCTGTATAAAAAAAAAACAATGTGGCCCTTTGTTTAACCGACTTTTGTTTTTTTTTTTTTTGTGAAGTGAACTAGAAAATTGATAGGATCAAAATTATCATTTTTAATTAATTGCGAGCCTCTCATTAAGGGCCTACCTCCCCATAAGTGGCGCCCTCATTGAATAAAAGTTCGTATCTTAGCATAGAAAATAAAGATTAAAGAATCCTATGTTGGGTTTGTTACAAATAGGATAAGGTATTTTTACATTGTTAAAACAGGACTCAAAGTGTTTCGTATCCAAAGTAGTAAGCAAAAGTGTCAAAAACGGCCGTTTTTGGTACTTTTCCCTACTACTTTGGATACGAAACATTTTGAGTATCGTTTTTACCACGTAAAAATACCTTATCCTATTTGTAACAAACGCAACATAGGATTCTATAATCTTTGTTTTCTACGCTTTGCTACAATTTTTTATTCAATGAGGGCGCCACTTAGCGGATATACGCCTTAATAAGAATTTGAGGTTTACGATTTTGTGCTTCCACAAGTCAGGGCCCCTGAAGCTCCGGGGACCCGTATCATTGATACGGCTGATACCGCGGTAGCTACGCCCCTGATGCAAAAGTAAAACCCAGTAAGAGCTTCTAAAAATATCTGCTTATTAAAGGAATTATGATAAAACAGCACTGTAAAAGAATTGGCTTGCAATATTATCCAAAATACTAGCTTATTATAAAGCTGAATTTTACCGACTTCAAAAAAGACGGTTCTCAATTCAATTGTATTTTTTCGAGATAAAATTCTTATAAAACCACATGTATATGTATACTAAAAATATATCAACCTATATATTTAGCATGAGTATAAAAATTAATCATATTGAAAAACAACGCCCTGTAGTTTAAAAAATGCTTGAATATGAGTATTGATGAAAATATTGCTTGGATATGTGCTTATCCCGCGTTTGATAGGCAGGCGAGATAATATGAGAGAGTGAATAATATAAGTTAAATCAGGGAGATCAATTGTTTATCAATTCTCACAAAAAATAACTTAAGGGCCTACCTCCGCATAAGTGGCGCCCTCATTGAATAAAAAATCGTGTCTTAGCACAGAAAATAAAGATAAAAGAATCCTATGTTCCGTTTGTTATAATGTCAAAAACGACCCTATTTGGTACTTTAGCTTACTACTTTGGATACGAAACATTTTGAGTCCTGTTTGTAAAAAACGCAACATAGGATTCTTTAATCTTTATTTTCTACGCTTTGCTACGATTTTTTATTCAGTTAGGGCGCCACTTGACGGCTATATACGTCTTAATTATATTTAACTTACTAATTTTAACTAAGGTTAAAATTACTGCCACAAATAAGGTGACAGGAAAACTCGACCTATTCCTTGAAAGCGGTTATACTAGAGGTCATTAGCAACAAATTAAGTCTAGTTAAAGTGGAAGCGCCAGGGTATCCCGCGAAATACAAATTTTCTTACGTTTTTTTGCAATTTGTAGGTCAGTGTCAGGTTGTATCTTGGTCAAAATTTGATTTAGACCTTAACTAGGGCTCGAAACTATGACAAACTGTGTCGGTTATTCGATTTATTAGAAATTTTCTGACTTGTTACCAAAACAATTAATTATAAAAAAAAACTACTCCACTCTAAACATTTCTATACTAATATTATAAAGAGGAAAGATATTTTTGTTTGTTTGTACCATATAACCTCCGAAACTACTGGACCGTACTATAACCATTATTTCACCAATAGAAAGGGTATTTTACTAAAAAAATCAAATTAAAAAAAAAAAATGAGGCCGATACAGTGCGTTAAAATTTCACGAGACGTCACGCTGCGCGAAACTTTTTACCACCAACGTGACGTAACGAGCCCCCACTCTTGAATTTTGATGCGTTTTATCTTTGTCATTTTTTATTGGTTTGAGTAAAGCAAACAAAAAAATACGTGTCTAATAAGTTTTGGTTATTAACTGACTTACTAATTAGATTTTTTTTTATTAAAATACGTTATTATCAGCGAGTAACATAGGCTACTTTTTATCCCGGGCAAAAAAAAACAGTTCCCGCGGGATAGATCACGGGAGCGAAGCCGCGAGCAAAGCAGAGAAACTTGATATTATTCTGGAAGCTTAAAAATTAATGATCATTTGATAAAACATGCTTGCCCAAAATAAAAGGTCTTTAATAGGGAACGTGCAGGAACTATAGATGGCGCCACATAAATCTCAATGTCAAGTATTTTTACAGTAAAAGTTGCGGATTTCACTCACTAGATGCCAATCTACGTTACGCGTGCTGCATGTGTGCATGATGCGTGTGTATACGTATAAGGCACGGAAATGTCAATGACAAGTTTTTAAAGGGTAAAAGGTTCAAATTTACTCCACTAGATGGCACAGACAACGCCATGCCCGTTCCCTATAACAATAATTTATTGAAAAATAATTTTTTTTAACGTCCAGTTTTGACCCTTAGTTAAATGGACTTAATGTGTTGCTGTCTGCCCCTATGTATATACAACATGTAACAAAAACCATGTCCGATCCTGAAGGGTATTATTTGGTATCGTACTGCGTACACATATACGTAATCATTTAATGGATACGAGATTATTATTTTTCCCCAATGAAAATAATTAATTTAAAAAAAAGAAAAACTTATCAAAGGCAACATTAGGCGCTCGATAAAGTTCACAGTTTTGTGTCAAAGAAGCCGCCTGAGCGAGGCAGGGCGGTATCGTTTGAAATAAAAATAGGTAAAAATTAAAAGATTTCGCCGGCCAGTGGAGTGTTATCAAGTTATGAAAATTTGCCATATTTAGTGTTAAATTTCGCATATTTTATAAAAATAAAGAATCTATAACTTTTGGTTTTTATGAGTTACATTTTTTTTACTATTTTTTCTAGTGCGTATGTTAAACCAGGAATACGCCTTTATTGGATTGGACAGGGTTTATATTACATGCTGTATAACGTATATATATATAAGTCCTCTAGTATAACCGTTTTCAAGGAACAGGTCGAGTTTCCCAGTCACCCAATACGTGGTAGGTAATAAATATGTGGTTTTATCATGTGCAAGTGATATTGATCCTTAGGGTTATAAACAATTAATTTTCCTGAATGTATTATAAGTATCAAAGTGGCTTGAAAGCGCCCCGCGTAGATTAGTTAAGCTAAGCTTAAAATAAGTATACTTTTTTTATATAAGACGCTTCCTGTGACATTTTGAAGAAATCAGACTGGCATTAATTTTAAATGATTGGCCGTCCTTATCGATTTTGGTAACGACGACTCTTAGTGCCGCCATAAACGGCCTGCTTGGAGCAGGAGACCAACTGCACGAGAGCAGTCGTGTTGCCGATGCCTGCCCGGGGGTTGAGGCTAAATTCGAAACAGAGTTACCTCGCCCCTGGGCACTCAGGGCAGGGAAGGAACAGGGGTGGGTTTTAGTCAGTAAGAGTCTGACACGCCCTCCCGCTCCACACAGAGCGGGAGAAGTCATTGGATGATTTCCGACCCAACAAAAAATAACTCGTACAACTAATGCTATAGAAGTAGGGCGCCAAAGTTAAAGGTACTTATAATACAGGTGTATCATTCAAGGAATGACTCAGTAAGAGCCCGGAGTTTGGAAGTTGATGGTCTGTCACTCCCGTGCTTCGGAATGCACGTATAGCCGTTGGCCCTCCTGATCTCCTCACTGAGAGTGAAGGAACAGAGAGTGTACATGTGTTTGCGCATACATTTCAATCTGCCTAGCCACGGAGTCTCATCTCGAACAAAGAAAATTTAGTTGAAATGAATTGCAAAAGATGGCGTAATATGCATCAATTTCTTGTTGAAGTTTAGGGCCAGGGTAGCCCGCGAAATTCAAATTTTCTTGGGTTTTTTGCAATTTGCAGGTCAGTATCAGGTTGTATGTTGGTCAAAATATGATTCACGGCCGTAGCAAAGTATGGATCTAAAGAATTATAATAATAAAATTAAAATCATCAATATAACTCTTCTAGTTAGAATTGATGTCAAATGTAAGTATTTCATGAAATCATGACATTTGGCATCAATTCTAACTGAGAGAGTAGTATTGATAATTTTAATAATGATTACCGTTCTGTACAAGACTTGCTACGGCCGCGAATCATATTTTGACCAACATACAATCTGATACTGTCCTGCAAATTGCAAAATACGTAAGAAAATTTGAATTTCGCGTGCAACCCTGGAGCTTTCACCTAAGTAAAGTAATATTTATATTTTGAAAAAAGTTCTAGTAAAAACCGTAATTTTTTATTTAATAAACTGCCCTAGGCATAAAATTGTGGAATAATTGGCTCAAATTAAGATGATTATCGAATCCTTAGACATCTATATTTCTTGTACCAATAGATGGCGCTGTTTGAAGTTATAGAGTTTATCCATTCGCCTCTTTAAAATTTGTATAGTGACACATTTTGATACAGTAAAACTGTTATGAAGTGCCAAAAATTCAACAAAATAATGCCTTAATGTGTGAGAAATTATTGGTAAGACTTTAAGTAAATTCATTCAGCTTGCAAGCCGTCGCTGCTAACACCATCTAGCGAGGTATAGAGGACGGGGCCGAACGAAGAACAGAACTTGCTTGTGCTAGACGAAAACCCGTAGTTACGGCGGTACTGTTTCTTTGTATGGGATGAGGCATCTGTACGCTAGTATTATATTATCTATGGCCTAGCCTTTTCCTATCTATCTTGAGGTCGGCTTCCAGTCTAACCGGATGCAGCTGAATATCCATATTTTACATGGAGCGACTGCCTAACTGACCTCCACAACCCATTTACTGGATAATACGATACCCCTTGGTAAGACTGGTTGTCAGACTGTCGGGCTTCTGACGACCCATAACGACTGTCAAAGATTCACGATTGACAGCCGGGACCAACGGCTTAACGTGCTTTCCGAGGCACGGAAGAGTCTCGGTATGTAAAGATGGTCACCCATCCATGGTCCAACCCTGGCAAGCGTAACTTTATGATCGACATAGATGGTTATTACTTTAGCCACGAGCTCCTCCTCCGTGTTTGCTCACACACTTTTGAGTTTGGCCACCGTAATCAAAATTTGGTCGGAAGGCATATTTTTTTTTAGAAAAATATGTAATTACTTTTAACAAATGGCACAGGACGCGTCTTAAAATGAAACTGACTATATTATTAAGATGATTAATAACCATTATTGCTAATTTATACCAACGCTGTGCTGTGGACAGAACTATGTGAGTCGTAGAGCTATGCAATTATTGTCTTTAAGATGTTTAGAGCGTAGTCTTATAATGGTGCCAATTTCCTTGTTCTCTCAATAACTAAACTAAAATTAGAAAATCGCTATCTTTTACTAAAAGATAGTGACAGAAAAGGACGGCTGTAGCTATGAACTAAGTTAGAGATGTCAAACTAGTTTACGCCTTGCGCTTCACCGTGTTTTTAGTCGACGACGACGTGTTTTACGTGTACCCTTAGTATGGAAAAATTAGTTCAACTAAATTTGACAAGTTTAATTTACGTCCGTCTCTTTCTTGTTTTATTAGAGAGAAAATAAAGAAAATCGGCACCATTGTTTTTAGTATTTTTAGCTTTGTGTCACATTCATCCCTTTCAGACTCGTTTCATCAAAGTTATGTCATACTTTTACTTTTTCCACTCAAAACTGTAATAAAGAGATTATAGAGTAATATCAAGTTATGCATGATTCCTGAAATAGTTGTTCTATTTCACGAAGACGGGTCGGTCTGAAGGAACACACCTGTGTGGGTCAGTAAAGCGGCCCCGAAACGATCAACTGCGATTGTCCATTTTACGCATTACCATTGATCGTTTACGAATACAATTGAAGGAATTGTCAATCGCAGTACTGTGATTGAAAGCAATTGATGATGAATTTGATTGATGCTCATTGACAGGAGCTGCAAATTGATCGTCTGACAGCAGTGAAAACTCGACGAGTAATATCGAGGACTGGAAATTTATATCACGATCGTCCAGAGTTAGCGCAATTAATCGACAATTGCAATTGAAGTGCATCAATGGCATCTTCAATTGCAATTGTCAAAAACGTAGCACATTGACAATTTCGGCGCGTAGTGTTCCACACGCGCCTCAAAGAGATTAGTGTCAGCCACCACTGACGGGGCCCATCGTGGCCGGTGCCTGCATGCCTAGGGGTAGCGGATAAATTCTGAAAATGAGTTACCACACCTGAGCACTCAGGCAGGGAAGGAACAGGGGTGGGTTTTAGTCAGTAAGAGTCTGACACGCCCTCCCGCTCCACCCAGAGCGGAAGAAGTCATTAGATGATTTCCGATCGTACCAATAAAAAAAGCACACGGGGCCGCTTAAGAGTCTGACACTCCCTCCCGCTCCACCCAAAACGGGAGATGTCATTAGATCACAAAAGGATTGTTCCCATGGTAGAAATTGTTCATAATGATCATTTACTGTCGTATTTTCGTCTCCATCTTGTATAGAATCTCAACAGCATGTTTGTGAATGTAAGTACGTTAGATTAATATGTACAGTACAACTATTTTCTTAACCTCAAGCCCTGCGCGCGTCAAACGTCAACATCTGTCAAGCCCCGTTGACAGTCGGCCATCGTGCAACTACAGACTATATCATGTTCCGAGTGTGTGTACCTTGCCACAGGATAAAAGACCTTGCGTAATAGTATTAATAGAGGTTTAAAACGCGTGAATCGGATTTTTGGCAATTTTTTTTGGCAAGGCAAACGGCATTTTCGCACTGACTCACTGGTGAGTCATTGTCCCTCGGCAATCAGCGCATTTCCGAATACAAACGAATACTCGTTTCTCTGTCCATCAATAGGGAATATGCATGAAAAAAATATTTGTTATCTAACCGGTTTATCGATGAATATAGAATCAAAATTGATCGAAAATTAAACGAGATATAAAAATTTTAAACTAATAAATATCTGTCTCTCTCTCGAGAACGTTGTTTTCTATGGCAGAAGTATGGGCGTCATGTCCTTTGACGTCAAAGAACACGTCGGACTTCTTTTTCTAATTATCAACTTGAAAGCTTTATAACATCGTCGCTGATGATGATATTTTGAAAATTCCTTCATATTTGTTCACTATAGTTAATAAGTCTTCAATTGAACAAATAAAAAATATCATGCATATTCCCTATTATTACATTTATCGTGTTTAATCATTTGAATTCAGAACTAAGTCCTTAGTTCTCAAAACGACAATAAAGTACTTAGTTCTGAATTTAAATTATATTATACAAGATTGTGATACGATCATTCTAATAATAGGGATGACGACAGGGTAAAAAAATAATCTATTTAGTCCGTAAGTTACGAGTAGATTATCAAAAAATATTCGATACGTATTTTTTGTTTTATCAAATTAATGAAAAATTACAAAGATACAACGCATCAAAGTTCAGGAGTCGGCTTGTTACGTCACTATTGAGTAACGGAACGGAACTCTTCAAAAAATGACAGCAAATCAATCGCGATTGTTGCTATCGCCTAGATATCCATTGTTAACACAATTTAATGGGGAATCACAACTAAAGTGATAAAAAATAAAAACTTTTTTACAAAAAAATAGAACCGACTTCCAAAAAAAACAAAAGTGCAAAATAACTTTAATTTCGGAAGTCGGTGTCAAAAAACGAAGAAACAAAACCAGAAACACCGACTTCCGAAATTAAAGTTATTTTGCACTTTTGTTTTTTTTGGAAGTCGGTTCTATTTTTTTGTAAAAAAGTTTTTATTTTTTATCTCTTTAGTTGTGATTCCCCATTAAATTGTGTTAACAATGGATATCTAGGCGATAGCAACAATCGCGATTGATTTGCTGTCATTTTTTGAAGAGTTCCGTTGTCTGTCTCCGAAACGCATCATCAGATCGATATGAAATTTAAATGTGACCATTTCGGAACAAACCCCCAAAAAAGAATTTTGGAAATCCGTCTGTAAATGACGAAGTTATGCCCGAACATACAAACATCCGAATTGATAACCTCCTCCTTTTGCAAGTCGGTTAAAAAGTGGTACAATTTTAACTTAAGTGTGACGTCATCCGAATTTTCAACCCACTGTATCGTCTTAATTTTTTGTTAAAGTGACAAAAGAAAATATACGTATCCAGTATTTTTTGGTAACCTAACTAACTCATTAGATTTTTTTAGTCGTTACTCCTATTGATGGACGTGGGTGCCTCTTACCATGCGGTGATCATTTCCAGTTTTCACCGCGTTGATCACAGAGACATCATTGAATATTTGCTTCTTCGTCGCCATGATGAAGTCAATCTCATTTTTAGTTACACCGTCGGGGCTCTGCCAGGTCCACTTCCTGTGCTCACGCTTTCTGAAGAAGGAGTTCATCATATAGAGGTCTTCCTTCTCCATAAAAAAAACTTTTTTTACATAAAAAACAACCGACTTCCAAAAAATAAATAAAAAATATACTAAAAATTAAAAAATAACTTTAATTTCGGAAGTCGGTGTTTGTAGTTTACTTCTTCGTTATTTGACACCGACTTCCGAAAGTTATTTTTTAATTTTTAGTGTATTTTTTTTTGGAAGTCGGTTTTTTTTTTTTTCACTTTTTAGTTGTTATACCCCAGAACTAAATACCATGGAACGTGGAATTTAAACATTTGGAGAACACCGAAACGTCATCGAGGTATACGTATTTTTCGTTTTTGTTCAGTTTCTCAAAAAAGTGCTGAAGCAATTTCGATGCAATTTATATGGGACCACCTCAGAAGTGGTGGACCTTCGGATAAAAAAAAAATATTTGAAAATCGGTCCACAACTGACAGAGAAATCGGCGGACAAAACGTACATACATTCGACCATAGAACCTCCTCCTTTTTTGAAAGTCGATTAAAAACTGGCCAGTATGTGTCCCCGGTGGTGCCGACGCACTTAGCATTCGTTTGTATTCGGAAACACGATGATTGCCGAGGAACATTAGGAAAATAGTTGTACTGTATACAACTCGATCGACCATCGACAATATTGGCTTTTCGCATATAACAGTCACTTCAAATGCAATGCGAAACAAATAGCTTGTTTATTGTTTTCACTATTTAGTTAAGCACATTAATTTCGTTGTATTTATTATTTGTAACTGTATTGTAACATTATTTTTGATGATTCTTACTACTCTAGACATAAGTCATAGAAAATTCTCAAATACGAAAAGTCATCATTCTCCTGCCCTTATCCCAATTTATTTGGGGTCGGCGCAAAATGTCTTTTTCTTCGATACTCCTCTATTAGTCGTCATCTCTGTAGTCACACCCTTTTTACCCATATCCTCTTTCACACAGTCCAACCTGATGGGTTATTGACAGAAAATGAGAACATGTAATTAGATGAGAACAGACTTATAAATTTGCTTCACGAGCTACAACAGACATGAACATGAGCAACGTAAAAAGGAAGGAAGCGACCAAAAGAAATATGACAGGTGTTAGTGTTTCTTTTGACAGTTGACACAAAGTGACATTGACGTTTAGTTTACAACCTACAACACAACCATCGTTTCTTTGGCATTCCCCTACTCTTATAGCCATCCACATCCACACACAAGACTTTCCTCACGATATTTTCTTCATTCCTACGCATTACATGCCCATACCACGACAACCGATTTCCACACAACTTTTCAGTCAGCGGTGCTACTTTCAGACTTCCTCTTATATACTCATTCCTAACTCCATCCATGCGCGTAACACCACACATCCTTCTTAGCATTCTCATCTCAGCTGCATCATTCATCCCTTTTGTGGCCCAACATTCTGAACCATACAAATACGAAAAGTACAATTTAATATTTGAGAATTTTCTATGACTTCCTTAGAGAAAGTTGTACATTACCATAGGCAGATGCAGTTTTTAAAATATGACCACACCTTTCCGTTACTCTCTAGGTTTCTTCAAACGGTTTCTTTATTTACGGTTATTATATTTAGCTCTTCAATTTGCAGTCCCCGATAGTGGTATGGCGCATGAAGGCTCCGGAGAAGAAGCCCCTGATTCGGCCGGAGAAGCCCGAGGAGGTGCGCGCCAAGGTGCGACGCGGCAGTCAGAAGAAGCAGCCCTCCCCCGTACACGCACTCGCGGAGTTCCAGAGCCCCGCCGACACCGTGTAGAGTGAGTACAGCTTCAGTCACAAGAAGCAGCCCTCCCCCGTACACGCACTCGCGGAGTTCCAGAGCCCCGCCGACACCGTGTAGAGTGAGTACAGCTTCAGTCACAAGAAGCAGCCCTCCCCCGTACACGCACTCGCGGAGTTCCAGAGCCCCGCCGACACCGTGTAGAGTGAGTACAGCTTCAGTCACAAGAAGCAGCCCTCCCCCGTACACGCACTCGCGGAGTTCCAGAGCCCCGCCGACACCGTGTAGAGTGAGTACAGCTTCAGTCACAAGAAGCAGCCCTCCCCCGTACACGCACTCGCGGAGTTCCAGAGCCCCGCCGACACCGTGTAGAGTGAGTACAGCTTCAGTCACAAGAAGCAGCCCTCCCCCGTACACGCACTCGCGGAGTTCCAGAGCCCCGCCGACACCGTGTAGAGTGAGTACAGCTTCAGTCACAAGAAGCAGCCCTCCCCCGTACACGCACTCGCGGAGTTCCAGAGCCCCGCCGACACCGTGTAGAGTGAGTACAGCTTCAGTCACAAGAAGCAGCCCTCCCCCGTACACGCACTCGCGGAGTTCCAGAGCCCCGCCGACACCGTGTAGAGTGAGTACAGCTTCAGTCACAAGAAGCAGCCCTCCCCCGTACACGCACTCGCGGAGTTCCAGAGCCCCGCCGACACCGTGTAGAGTGAGTACAGCTTCAGTCACAAGAAGCAGCCCTCCCCCGTACACGCACTCGCGGAGTTCCAGAGCCCCGCCGACACCGTGTAGAGTGAGTACAGCTTCAGTCACAAGAAGCAGCCCTCCCCCGTACACGCACTCGCGGAGTTCCAGAGCCCCGCCGACACCGTGTAGAGTGAGTACAGCTTCAGTCACAAGAAGCAGCCCTCCCCCGTACACGCACTCGCGGAGTTCCAGAGCCCCGCCGACACCGTGTAGAGTGAGTACAGCTTCAGTCACAAGAAGCAGCCCTCCCCCGTACACGCACTCGCGGAGTTCCAGAGCCCCGCCGACACCGTGTAGAGTGAGTACAGCTTCAGTCACAAGAAGCAGCCCTCCCCCGTACACGCACTCGCGGAGTTCCAGAGCCCCGCCGACACCGTGTAGAGTGAGTACAGCTTCAGTCACAAGAAGCAGCCCTCCCCCGTACACGCACTCGCGGAGTTCCAGAGCCCCGCCGACACCGTGTAGAGTGAGTACAGCTTCAGTCACAAGAAGCAGCCCTCCCCCGTACACGCACTCGCGGAGTTCCAGAGCCCCGCCGACACCGTGTAGAGTGAGTACAGCTTCAGTCACAAGAAGCAGCCCTCCCCCGTACACGCACTCGCGGAGTTCCAGAGCCCCGCCGACACCGTGTAGAGTGAGTACAGCTTCAGTCACAAGAAGCAGCCCTCCCCCGTACACGCACTCGCGGAGTTCCAGAGCCCCGCCGACACCGTGTAGAGTGAGTACAGCTTCAGTCACAAGAAGCAGCCCTCCCCCGTACACGCACTCGCGGAGTTCCAGAGCCCCGCCGACACCGTGTAGAGTGAGTACAGCTTCAGTCACAAGAAGCAGCCCTCCCCCGTACACGCACTCGCGGAGTTCCAGAGCCCCGCCGACACCGTGTAGAGTGAGTACAGCTTCAGTCACAAGAAGCAGCCCTCCCCCGTACACGCACTCGCGGAGTTCCAGAGCCCCGCCGACACCGTGTAGAGTGAGTACAGCTTCAGTCACAAGAAGCAGCCCTCCCCCGTACACGCACTCGCGGAGTTCCAGAGCCCCGCCGACACCGTGTAGAGTGAGTACAGCTTCAGTCACAAGAAGCAGCCCTCCCCCGTACACGCACTCGCGGAGTTCCAGAGCCCCGCCGACACCGTGTAGAGTGAGTACAGCTTCAGTCACAAGAAGCAGCCCTCCCCCGTACACGCACTCGCGGAGTTCCAGAGCCCCGCCGACACCGTGTAGAGTGAGTACAGCTTCAGTCACAAGAAGCAGCCCTCCCCCGTACACGCACTCGCGGAGTTCCAGAGCCCCGCCGACACCGTGTAGAGTGAGTACAGCTTCAGTCACAAGAAGCAGCCCTCCCCCGTACACGCACTCGCGGAGTTCCAGAGCCCCGCCGACACCGTGTAGAGTGAGTACAGCTTCAGTCACAAGAAGCAGCCCTCCCCCGTACACGCACTCGCGGAGTTCCAGAGCCCCGCCGACACCGTGTAGAGTGAGTACAGCTTCAGTCACAAGAAGCAGCCCTCCCCCGTACACGCACTCGCGGAGTTCCAGAGCCCCGCCGACACCGTGTAGAGTGAGTACAGCTTCAGTCACAAGAAGCAGCCCTCCCCCGTACACGCACTCGCGGAGTTCCAGAGCCCCGCCGACACCGTGTAGAGTGAGTACAGCTTCAGTCACAAGAAGCAGCCCTCCCCCGTACACGCACTCGCGGCGTTCCAGAGCCCCGCCGACACCGTGTAGAGTGAGTACAGCTTCAGTCACAAGAAGCAGCCCTCCCCCGTACACGCCCTCGCGGAGTTCCAGAGCCCCGCCGACACCGTGTACAGTGAGTACAGCTTCAGTCACAAGAAGCAGCCCTCCCCCGTACACGCACTCGCGGAGTTCCAGAGCCCCGCCGACACCGTGTAGAGTGAGTACAGCTTCAGTCACAAGAAGCAGCCCTCCCCCGTACACGCCCTCGCGGAGTTCCAGAGCCCCGCCGACACCGTGTAGAGTGAGCACAGCTTCAGTCACAAGAAGCAGCCCTCCCCCGTGCATGCGCTCGCGGAGTTCCAGAGCCCCGCCGACACCGTGTAGAGTGAGTACAGCTTCAGTCACAAGAAGCAGCCCTCCCCCGTACATGCGCTCGCGGAGTTCCAGAGCCCCGCCGACACCGTGTAGAGTGAGTACAGCTTCAGTCACAAGAAGCAGCCCTCCCCCGTACATGCGCTCGCGGAGTTCCAGAGCCCCGCCGACACCGTGTAGAGTGAGCACAGCTTCAGTCACAAGAAGCAGCCCTCCCCCGTACATGCGCTCGCGGAGTTCCAGAGCCCCGCCGACACCGTGTAGAGTGAGTACAGCTTCAGTCACAAGAAGCAGCCCTCCCCCGTACACGCCCTCGCGGAGTTCCAGAGCCCCGCCGACACCGTGTACAGTGAGTACAGCTTCAGTCACAAGAAGCAGCCCTCCCCCGTACACGCACTCGCGGAGTTCCAGAGCCCCGCCGACACCGTGTAGAGTGAGTACAGCTTCAGTCACAAGAAGCAGCCCTCCCCCGTACACGCACTCGTGGAGTTCCAGAGCCCCGCCGACACCGTGTAGAGTGAGTACAGCTTCAGTCACAAGAAGCAGCCCTCCCCCGTACACGCACTCGCGGCGTTCCAGAGCCCCGCCGACACCGTGTAGAGTGAGTACAGCTTCAGTCACAAGAAGCAGCCCTCCCCCGTACATGCGCTCGCGGAGTTCCAGAGCCCCGCCGACACCGTGTAGAGTGAGTACAGCTTCAGTCACAAGAAGCAGCCCTCCCCCGTACACGCCCTCGCGGAGTTCCAGAGCCCCGCCGACACCGTGTACAGTGAGTACAGCTTCAGTCACAAGAAGCAGCCCTCCCCCGTACACGCACTCGCGGAGTTCCAGAGCCCCGCCGACACCGTGTAGAGTGAGTACAGCTTCAGTCACAAGAAGCAGCCCTCCCCCGTACACGCCCTCGCGGAGTTCCAGAGCCCCGCCGACACCGTGTAGAGTGAGTACAGCTTCAGTCACAAGAAGCAGCCCTCCCCCGTGCATGCGCTCGCGGAGTTCCAGAGCCCCGCCGACACCGTGTAGAGTGAGTACAGCTTCAGTCACAAGAAGCAGCCCTCCCCCGTACATGCGCTCGCGGAGTTCCAGAGCCCCGCCGACACCGTGTAGAGTGAGCACAGCTTCAGTCACAAGAAGCAGCCCTCCCCCGTACATGCGCTCGCGGAGTTCCAGAGCCCCGCCGACACCGTGTAGAGTGAGTACAGCTTCAGTCACAAGAAGCAGCCCTCCCCCGTACATGCACTCGCGGAGTTCCAGAGCCCCGCCGACACCGTGTAGAGTGAGTACAGCTTCAGTCACAAGAAGCAGCCCTCCCCCGTACATGCACTCGCGGAGTTCCAGAGCCCCGCCGACACCGTGTAGAGTGAGTACAGCTTCAGTCACAAGAAGCAGCCCTCCCCCGTACACGCACTCGCGGAGTTCCAGAGCCCCGCCGACACCGTGTAGAGTGAGTACAGCTTCAGTCACAAGAAGCAGCCCTCCCCCGTACACGCGCTCGCGGAGTTCCAGAGCCCCGCCGACACCGTGTAAAGTGAGTACAGCTTCAGTCACAAGAAGTATATTTCGTATGCAAAATACATAAAAAACATTTTTTTTTTAAATAGAACCTATAACCGGAGTGTCTGGTTTGTGTATTCGTTTTTTGACACCTAATTCCGAAATTAAAGTTATTTTGCACTTTTTTTGGAAGTCGTTTCCGTTTTTTTGTAAAAAAGTTTTTATTTTTCACTTTTTAGTTGTAGTTCCCCATTAAACTGTGTTAACAATTCATAGACATACGATCGCAGCAATCGCGGTTGATTTGCTGTCAATTTTTGAAGAGTTCCGTTGTCTGTCTCCGAAACTCATCATCAGATCTATATTAAATTTAAATGGGACAATATCGGAATAAACCCCTTTCGAACAAAAAAAAAAAAATTTTTTCAAATCCGTCTGTATATGACGGAGTTATGCCCGAAACCTCCTTTTTTTTGAAGTTGGTTAAAAATACATCTCAGTAGTCCCATTTTTGTATTCTCGATACATTTTCCTCTAATTAGTACTAAAAACTCGATTTCTTTGTTCCAGATCCTGTTCCAAACCACATTTATTTATTTTAAACACATCGTATGAAGTAAGATCATTGTAATTGTACCTTGTTAGCGAAGAGGCGTTACTAAACTTTCACAAGTTGAATTATCAAATTGTACTATTAAGTCAGAAGTGAATAGGTTACTTCTAGGCAAGCGTGCTCCATCCTCGACCTGAAAAAAAAACAATTGGAATTATGAGATTGTAGTACTAGACTGTGAGATTCTTTTAAAATGCACAAAAAATAATAATTGAATTGCTGCCTCGTAGGTGTAGCGGTCGCAAGTATAACTGCTCAGCATGGGTTTGATTCCCTAGGGTATAAAGTCGCGATGTTTTCTCGGCAGCTTCTCTTCGCTACACAAAAAAATTTTATATACAGCTCATCGATTTATTCCATGTAATAATAGTATTAGCGACAATATTATTAATATTTCTTATTAATTTTATTATTATTAATAATCGCATTTGTACCGGCATTTTAATATGGCACAGTTCAAATATAATGTATTATTGAGAAATGTATAACCCGGTCGCGGGAGGTCACAGGCAACAGACGGAACTCGGGTGGGTTTTAGTCAGTAACAGTGTGATACGCTCTCATTAAAAAAAAAAAAACTGGCCAAGAGCGAGTCGGACTCGCGAGCAAAGGGTTCCGAAGAAATCATATTTTTTTCAGTTTTTTTTTAAATTGTTTCCACCTTATAAATTTTCCTGTAATGTATAAGTAAAGAACTACTTTCTGTATTTTTTTCAAAATTTTAGGCCTAGTGGTTTCGGAGATAAGGGGTGGGAAATGGTAATTTTTCATTTATTTTCTTAAATAAGTTCAAAATTATATATTTTAAAATTATGAAAAAAATATATTCGAGACCCTCACAATGTGCCCTTTCATTTGATATGTCGCACGACACAGTTTGAAAAACTTTGATTTTGTAATTTTCCGATTTTCACCCCAAAAGTGACCCTATTCCAAATTAATTTATTTAGGGTACACGTCCGAGTTTGGGTCACAGATATTCATGTGTGTACCAAATTTCAAGTCTATCGGTCCAGCAGATTCGGAGCAAATTGGCTGTGACAGACGGACAGACGAGTGATCCTAGAAGGGTTCCGTTTTTTCATTCGGACTTTGAACCCTAAAAACACCTGTTACTAGCGCGGGTGGGTGAAGAGGGAGCGAGAGGGGGGCATCGCATTCCAGCGACGTGCAGAGATATATTTTAGGGTTGTAATTCATCAAATGACTTCTCCCGCTCTGGGTACAGCAGGAGGGCGTGTCAGACTCTTACTGACTAAAACCCAGCCGTGTTTCTTCAGTTGTCTGTGCCATGTGATATTGTAGAGTCACTAACATGTGAATAAACAGTTTTCTTTGTTTATTTCATATTGTGACCGGGTTGTTAATCTGGACTAATGTTGGGCAAAATTTATGATAACAAGATTGTAATTTCTTGTAACGTAATGTTAAAATGGCGCATCAAGTTCTAATAATAGTTCGTCTTTTTCTCTGGTCGTCTCTGTCTTTCATTCCCGTGTGACAGAGAGGACGATATAGCTAGTTGTGACATATTTACTCCCGTAGTAACTGAAACATTTTAATACCTAGGTACTAGCTCACTAATTTTTTAATATTTTATTCTCTATTTCTTTCTATTTTAATTGACAAATTTCATTGAATTTTTTACTTTATTTTTTTTCACTTTAATCTGTAATTTGTGTGTTTTTTTTTTTTTTTATTACATTTACTGTACTAACATCACCAAAAGTCACGCAAATAAATGATTTCATTGATTTATTAACGCATCACGTTGGGATCACACGACCTCTTGTTTAAAAAAGCGTGCTCATACATATTCTTGTCAAAAACTGAACAGTATTGGGGCCATAAATACAGGCAATTCAGGTAATTTGTGATATATAATAAAATTATTATACCTCTTGAACATGGTATGATTACCTCAATTTTTAATTTTGACTTTTAATTTCATTGATACTCTCGGGTTGAAACAACTGATTAATTTTCTTTTTCTTATTGGTTTAATTTGTTTTTTTTTTTTGTGATTTTAAATTTTATTTTTAACTTTTATTGTAATTTGTTTGTAATTTTCTAGTTTTCTTTTTTATTATTTTAGCTCATAACCTTCTTTGTTCTGTTATTACTGTAAAATTGAACCGTGTCACACTGAACTCTGAATCTGCCTATTATAATAGTTCTGGGCCACCAAGATACAGGCTATGACTAGTTTGGCGCCCATGGCCACTTATTTTGTGTTTTCAGTTTGATTTATTTTCAATTGCATTTTGTTTTTTCTTCATAACAACTTGTGTGTCAATAAATAAATTATTATTAATAATTATTATAATTATATTGCTCAACATTAGTCTAAAAACAAAGTAAGTTTTAGTCAGATACTCAATAAGCAGTCTGGTCTTTTATTACAAACTATATAATAATATAAACTGTATAATTCAAGGTTATCATATCGATATCTGTCTAAAACTAGCCCTAACTAATATAAAATAACAAAATGTAAGAATGTTTGGAAAAGTATTAAGATTTGTGTAAAAACTTTGAGGTAAGTTGCCCAAGTTTCCTTCTTCAGTTCAGTTACTGGGATCTTTGAGAGTCATTACTGGCCGTCAGAAGCCCGAAAGTCTCACAACCAGTCTTACCAAGGGGTATCACCCAGTAACTGGGTTGTGGTGGTCAGATAGGCAGTCGCTCCATGTAAAGGACTGCTGTTCAGCTTCAGCCAGTTAGATTGGAAGCTGAGCACAACATAGGAAGAGGCAAGCAGATTCTATTAAATATCACTCAAACAGCTGTGATTCGATGTGTGCCACATTTCAGTAGCCTATCAGAACTACCAGAAAATTGGAAAAATGTCTCGTTAAAACAAAATTGGAAAAAAGGTAACTTATTTCAAAGTTTCGTTTTTGAAATAAAGAGGGACTGACGCGAAAGGTATGAAGACAGCCAAATTTTGTTTAGATATAACCAATTTATAGTAGGTAGTGAACTAATATTACGGTAATAAGGAATTTGTATTCTTTAGAATTAAGTTTTTAGAACCAAAAATATTTTGATTGTCATTCCACTGGGCATAAACTTTCATAAGAATTGTATGGGGCTTATTTATAAAAAAAAAAAACAAGAGACTTTGTAGACATTAGATCTTTGACAGTCGTTATGGGTACAAGAAGTGTTACTGTAGTTACTGGGTTGTGGAGTTCAGATAGGCAGTGACTCCATGTAAAGTGCACATGTTCAGTGTTATAATAATCAAACTATTTCAACAACAAAAAAAGTATTATTGAATTTAAAATAAGACATAGTTGGTATGATAATATTAGGTCCCCACTTATGAAATCAGCGTTTTGTATGGAATATTTTAAAGAAGGTTTATTTTTCATACTAACATTTTCTTAATTTATTTAACAACTATGAACACTTAATGTTTAAAAACTTTGACGCAATAATGTTTAAAAACTAAGATAACGTATGCCACTTAGATTAAGCAACAAAAATATGTTTTGACTAAGTTAAAACAAATACAGTGGTCATTTCTGCTAACAAAAAGAAGAGTCATTTTTAAAGTATTTTTTTTGTTTTGTCTAAATAACTATAAGTAATAAGGTTTTTTTTTACTATTGACAGTTGTCTATGACGGTTTTTATTCGATATAATATCAAGCAATTTATGAATATTTTAATTCGTAGAAGTGACGAGGTTCTCTATTTGTGAGAAAAAAACGCCAATTTCATATGTAAGGACCCAATATTAAATTGTTACTTCTAGGTAAGCGTGCTCCATCTTCGACCACATCATCGCTTACCAACAGGTGAGATAGTATAAGATAAAAAGACGAAAGATTTATTTTAATGGCAGGAATTTTTCGGGTAGATAGTGCTATCCGAACATTGATATAGATCCTTAGTTTTATAACTGCCAACATTGGTGTCGATTCTGTTGTGCACATACTAAACTTAATTTAGGCTATTGTTATCTTTTTCTCTCTAATAAAACAAGAAAGAGACGGACGTAACTTGGACCTGTCAAATTTAGTTAAACTAATATTTGCATACAAATTAAGGGTACACGTAAAAACATGTTGACTAAAAACACGGTGAAGCGCAAGGCGTAAACTAGTTTGACATCTCTAACTTAGTTCATAGCTATAGCCGTCCTTTTCTCGCACTGCCTTTTAGTAAAAGATAGCGATTCTCTAATTTTAGTTTAGTTATTGAACAAGAGAAACGGCACCATTGTCGCTGATTCTCTTGTTCACCAACTAAACTGTAATAATATGAGTTCTCTCATACTTGGCTAGAGAGAAATGGAAATCGCCATCGGTACATGCTGGACATACCACCCACACGCACAAACAGCTAAGGAGTGGAATTCCCTGCCAGTCTTGTGTTTCCTAATAGCTTAGAACCTGGGGGTCGTTTTCTGATTCTATTCTATATTTTGTTGATGGCAAGTAGAGCCGATGTCGACTATTCTGCCAATGTCAAAAGTAACTTGGAAAAGCAAGTATGTGAATAAAAAATAAAAAAATAAACTGGACAGCAACTGTAGACGTAATAAAAAATCTTCGATTGATATGATACAGTTGAACTTGTTGGGTTAGTACTGGACTGAAACAAACAAATAATAAAAATACGTAAATGTAATATTGGTTAAAAAATTTACATATACCACAACAACAAAGACAGATATGCAGATTTGAAGCTACCACTCGTAGTTTTATATTGTTGTGACGGATGAATTTCATCAGCTCAACAAGTAGATCAGACGAATAATATGTTAAGTGTCTTTATAGAACTGTAATCATTAAAATCATCAATACAACTCTTTCAGTTAGTATTAGTACCAAATGTCATGATTTCATGAAATAATACATTTAGCACTAATACTAACTAAGAGAGTTATATTGATGATTTTAATGATTATAATTGTAGAAATACATACTTGCTAAGGACGCGAATCAAATTTTGATCAAGATACAACCTGACACTGACCTGTAAATTGTAGAAAACGTAAGAAAATTTGAATTTCGCGGGCTACCCTGGCGCTTCCACCTTAAAAGAGAGCGGAAATTAATTGGAAGATTAACAAAAACCTAGACATGTTATTATCATAAATCTATCTGTTTCTATCATCGTCAGCGAAAGAGAGATGACAATAGTATTTAGTTCAGTTGGTGCGCAAAAGAATCTGAATTTCTAACATTAACTTGAATTGACTTTGAATACGAAAAATAGATATTATTGTATGACATTATGTTTTAATATTCGAATTGAAAAAAAAATCCTAAGAAATATAGATAATTTGTACTTTTAGACGTGTATTGACAATTTTCTACCATTTTTTATATTAATTTATCCTATAATACACGTAAAATAATGATTGATGAGAACTAGGGATTATAGGAAACAGACAACGAATTTGAATGATAGCTACAACCTGTGAGTCTAAGTCAAAAGTGAATAGGTTACTTCTAGGCAAGTGTGCTTCATCTTCGACCACATCATCGCTTACCATCAGGTGAGAGTAAAAAATGTGTTCTTGGCAGCTCCTCTCCGCTACACAAAATAATGTTATAATAAACAGTCCAAAGAAAAAGATTTCTAAATGAAAAACTTGAATACTTTTTCTTCTGACTGAGTT
The DNA here is from genome assembly GCA_951329385.1 of Polia nebulosa. Taxonomy (NCBI): domain Eukaryota; kingdom Metazoa; phylum Arthropoda; class Insecta; order Lepidoptera; family Noctuidae; genus Polia; species Polia nebulosa. Next base: position 4,472,505 of record OX589608.1, read on the forward strand.
TAAATTAGTCTTATAGTTCTTATTAACCATTATTTTACGATACCTACTATAATATTACTCAAGCTAAGATATATTAAAAAAAAAATGTATACTTTTTTATTTTTAAGTAGAAAATATGCTCTAAACACAAGACTTGTAAAAGTGTTGATAACAATACATAAAAAAAAAAACTGAATATTTTCATCCCACCGCTATTATGACACTAGAAAATAAATTATAGTTTTTTAAAGCATTCATAAACACATGAAATTCTAAATATTTAATTAATTAAACCATTTTTACCTTTTAAACTTTCTTCAAAGAAGTTAGTACTTATGTACGCACGTAAGAAGTTATACTTCTTTGGCGTAACAAGATAGAAAACCAAACTGTAGCTAACTTCAGGGTGTTGGTTTTTTGTGACGGTGTGCGCGTGCATCGTAAAAATTTACTCTCATCAGTTTCCCTAACGTCCCAAAATACTTTATACTTCAACTTCAAAACAAACAAATTGTACTTTCCGTACAAAGGTCAGCTGATTTTTTAGTATAAGAAACACATTTTTTTTTTCTTCGGAATCTACTATTATTTCTTGAAGAAAGTTGTTGTTTTGTATGGGTATATTACTTCTACCCAACTTAAAATATGTCCTCGCATTTCTTTATGGCAGTGAAGGAAAACATCGTGAGGAAACCGGGATGTCCTAGAACCAAAAATTCGAAGACATGTGACATCTACCAACCCGCATTGGGCCCGCGTGGTGGATTACGGCCCACACCCTCTCACAGAGAGGAGGCCTGTGCCCCTGCAGTGGGGACATTAAAAGCCACCACCATGTGTGTCCGCTTACCTTAAAGTATTGAATAAACAACAAAATTTCTGCTGAAAAAATTGTCTTTAGAGCATATTTTCCTAATCAAAGATTGAAAATTATATTGTTTGAAAACTGTAATTGGTAAATTTTATTTTTATTACAAAAACGAATTGTGATTATTTATTTTTAAGTTTAAGCCCTTTTATACGCGATTACTTGAAATTTTCTACGAGTTAGTGGATTTTGTAGAGATTATAATAGAACAATAAAATATATGAATATTACTGTGATGGTTTTATTTCAGTCTTTTTCCCTGGTTTTCATTCACTCTGCAGATCCAGTCTAATCGGATGCAGCCGAATACCAGTATTTTAGATGGAGCGACTGCTTATCTGACCTCCACAACGCAGTGTTACAATACGATACTAGACTCGGAGGAGCAATGACATTCGTTTCAGTTTCATTCGACAGCTCTTATTAAGATTAATCGATTCTTAAATATTTAATTTTTTTCATTGCGGCTGTTATGTTATTGCCGAAGTGTGTATTATTTATGCTAGCCGATGTTTCTCAATGTAGTCGCAGCGCTCTTCATCCTTCTGATGACGATACGTCAGTTTTCTTTTAGTGCGGCACTAGTCCTAATAATACGGTAGGCATTTCTCGTGTCCAGCTTGAGTTATGTAATCGTGCGGTTAACGCCGCTTAGAATGTTCGGTGCCATCTCTCAATCATGCCGTTCGCCTGTGGGTGGTAGGCAGTAGTCCTGATTTTGTCGATGCCCATTCTATTCATTAATGTTTTGAATAACTGTGATTCAAATTGTCTGCCTTGGTCGCTTGTGATTTTCTCTGGGCACCCGATTTGTACTATCCATCACTCATAGACGATTGTGGTGATGGTTTCGGCTTCGATGTTGCTGACTGGGAATGCCTCCGGCCATTTGGTAGCTCTGTCAATGATGAACTACTGTACACGAAGTGATGGCGTCGTGTTACGCTGCGAAGTGTCGCGTAGCTGGCCTTGGAAACGCCGATACAGCACACCTTTCGACAAAACTCTTCCTTGAGGAAGGTCATCAGATGGTGAGTCGGAACGCGCACCACGAACGACTTGAAATTGGTGTTATGGCGTGCCTCCAACTTTTCCACCCTCAAAGTCCAGTTAGTCTTCACCCGAATGTACTCTACGAGAATTAATGAATGTGTGGCAGGCGGTCAGCAGGTGGGTAAACTTGCAGAGGCGATATTGTATGGACATAATCAGCCTTATAATGTTCTCACTGCTGGGACTCTGGCCTCCTCTTTATGAGAGGGAATGGGCTGCAAACCACCACGTGTGTTCAGTGCGGTCTGGTGGTAATTTTTGGTTCTGGCACATGCCGGTTTCATCAAGATGTTTGCCGTCATCGTTTTGAGAGCAGTGGTAATAAAGGAAGTTTTTGCTATAATAATTTTGTGAGGCGCTTGATGTTAATTTTCAGATTTTTACACAGCTGGACGCCAAATTTTAACGTTCTAGGTCATCAGGAAGTGGGATAAGTTTTTGATCTACCTATAGATACGTCAGTCACTGATAAAAATGCCGATTTTAAAAGCTTTTATTTAACTTCGGGTCAAATTTTGCAAGTTGAATTAGAACCACTTCTTCTTATCTTACGAAGTTGAATTTTACGTGGTAATTCAATTCTGATGACAATATTTTTTTATGGTAAGCAAGACCAGAATCGACATCCAGGATTAGCTCCAGATAAAAGAAGTCTTCAATGCTCAACAGCACAGACATGAAATTTTGTTTACACATCTACCTAATTGTGATACCGATAAAAAACCTTATTTTTTTTTTACTATTTACCTTAATTTTGATGTTAATGTCTCAATAGCCCTTTGTTAAAATTTAGAAATCAAAGTGACTTCCATAACAACAAAGACATACTACTCAAGTTCCTGAAACTTATTGCATTAAATACTTATAAGGCGCTTTTTTGTGAGGGTGAATTAGTTTTAAGTCTACCTACATTTTTTATTGTACTTTTCCTTTTGTTCTACGGAATAGACACGCATTTACGGCTCCGGTCTAATTTTTTTTTATATCTCGTGCCTGGCTGGATAAGTGAACCAGGAATAAGGATAGATCCAAGAAATATAAAATTTACTCATATTCAGTTAGTATTCGTTTTTTAATGGAAATGTAAAGGTTAGTAAAATTGGTATCTTTAATTCGACTTTTAATTGTGTTCTGTAACTTGACAGTTCAAAGAAAAATAATGTTAAGTACATATTTTTAAGACCAGTTAAATAAAAAGTTTGCTTATTAGTACATTATTGAAGTTTATTCAATTTCATTTATTCTTACACCAGCTCACTATCTATTTTGTTTTGTCAAAATCTAGTCCCTTCAACTGTCAAGTTACTAAATACAATTAAAAGTCGAAATATAACTTCTTTGTTCATTTGCACATGTATGCTTTCTTTTCCAGTTACCAAATTATTGTTATAATTTACAGTCAATCTAATGTATTAACGCGTCAAGTCCCTCATTAGCAGACACAATTAAAAACCTATTGTTGGTGGCGACGCAGGGGCCTGCCCCCCTTAGCTAAAATACATTTATGTTAACGTTAACGCTAACGCTTCGTGCAAAATGTATGGCAAAGACATTAGTGGGCGCACGTGACAGTTCTCTGTCTAACGCTTCGTGCAAAACGTCGTTGCCATACATTTTGCACGAAGCGTTGGCGTTAACGTTAACGGAAAAGTATTTTGTCTAACCCCCTGATGCGTTAAAGGTAATCAAGCAGCAAACTAGGTTTTCAATAATTGTTAACCATTATTCTGAGTAGTTTCCTTTGGTATCTTGCAATAAGTAGGTAATAAGAAATCTTACTTTGTTAGCTACCTACATCGTATTGTATTCAGTTTTATTAACTTAATTTTACTAACCACTCGAACGTAGAAATACGGAGACACGAAACCTTGCTGTCACTTTGTCCGTCGTCCCCCCGCTCGGCAATTCCTTCCGCGCCAGCACCCCGTGCCGCTTCCAACTTAAAGCTTAATATCTATTAAACTGCTGCAGCTGCACACAAATAAAAATACGTGTGTATAGCTGAAACTATAGAGAATTGACTTATGTGAATACTAAATCACAACACTTAGTCCTAAGTACTTCAAAAAAAAGTTAAACTTGAGATTACGGGTTGAAAAACAGCAAAATATATGTTCTTACTAAGTTTTTACTAATATCTTTGTAGTTTTTATCTCTTAAACCTATTTATTATGAAACTAGATTATATAAGCTTTCTTTTGATATCCCTATGTCTTTACTTAGACTGTTTTATGTAGCACAATAAATGAAAACAAACCACCCTTTCCCTCGTCAATTTCATGCCACCTGCGCTAGCGAAAATGAGGTAAAATACGGCAAGATGGCCGCCCGTAGGGCTCTTACGCATAAATGTACATGATTAAATATAGATAGTTTGATAGGAATTATTTAATTTGTGATTGTTATTGAAATGAGACAATGATACATGTACATAGTTATTTAATAATAATATAAATGTATTTTACATTAAAAATAAACTTTTTTTACCATGTTTTTTATTTTTATTTACATAATTACCTAAAGTTATAAGTATAAGTGAATAGTAACACTATAAGCAGATTAGTATTTTGTTAAATGGTATGTTTGTCTAATTATTGTTTTCTTTTTAAAAAAAGAAACAATTTATAACCAATTTTTGAATGTTCGCTCTAGCGATTTAATAAGTTCCTTAGCTATTGATTCTATTGTATTGTAATTAACGATAGGTACCAATATCATATTTAATCAAACTTAATTTGTTACATTTCAGTTTGGTTACCTGCTTCCCAAAGAATGACTGATAATTAAGAAAAGGAGCTCAGTAAGAAGCGTGCAAGGTACAAAGGTCAATTTATTAAACGTATTTTATATAATTACTTACTTAGTGGATTTTAAGAAGGATTTTTTAACGCAAACTCAGAGGAACGAACTGCAGTAACGCCTCGATAAGATTGAACTTGTTTATTCGCACTATGACAACACTTAGTTAAGGCGCTTTTAACAGCCAATGGCCTTGAGTGGTGTGGTTTATTAGCTTCCATGTTCAGGTGCTGAGCTCACGTAACACGTCGTACTTCCTCCCAGTTGTGACGTAGGGGCCTACGTGGGATGGTAAATAACAACACGTAAGTCGGTCAACGTTATAAATATATATATTTGAAATAGAGAAAGGGTGTAGGTAAGTTTGTAGTCACAACTTTTAATATTCCCCGGGAGATAGCACACTACTGCCCTGGCTCAGCCTTGGTGTCTTGGGGAAGCCACGTTGCGTTTGCCCCGGAGGTGTTGGTCGACAGGAAACAGGATGGGCCGGCTGGCAGCTGGTCTAGCCGGCTCGGAGACGGCCTGCTGAGGCCACGCGGGTAACTGGATACCCGGCGTGGAGCGTGCCACCGACTCGTAGGTCGTCAGGGCCCGGAAGGCGACGGCCGGCAGGTACCACGCGGCAAATCGGCACCCGGCGTAGTGCGAACCAACGTGGCGAGCAGCCTGGTGTCGGCGGCACGATGTTTTGCGGCGGGATGGCTGCGATAGGGTACGATGTAGGTGGTGCTCGGAGCTTAGGGCTCCAAATCTTTCCTCCGATGCTAGTAATCCAGATGTGGGAATCCGGATCTGGGACCCCAATTACAGGGGTTGGAATCGCGTAATAAGTTGGCAAATATTTGCCAATGCAAACTACAGCTGCTAGGACTTGGCGATCGCTTCACGGCTCAAGGGTGTTCGACAGAACAAAGTGAGGGTGAGTCTCCACGCCAACAGCTGGATTAAGATTCAAAAAGGAACCACCTGTAGTGCTATTCTGTAAAATCTCACCGTGATAACCTAGGTGAAGTGAACGTGAAGTGGGCTGTCAATCCATACAATCAAGGCGGAATGACAGTTCACCTCACGCTCACTCCACCCAAGTTTTCACGGTGAGTTGTTAACAGAATCGACCGGCAGGCGTGTATCGGGTTTTTATATCTACGCCGTCATTGACAGATGTCATAGAAACCAAAGACAATAGTGTTGTCAGTCAACTAAAATTGTCTATGCTTGCTTTGTGGCTTTTGGTCTCTGGATTTTTCCGTATGTTTATGTTTTATTAGAATTGTAACGCCACTACGTTACACAGTAATAGGACTCGCCCATCAAGGAGCGCTGTCCGAAATTAGACGCATTATTAACTTATTATTCATTAAACAACAGGTATTTTACTAAAACACGTGTATACTAAAATATAAATAATAAAATGATCTTTAAAATAGTTAAAATTTCATAGAAATACTCTTTATAGTTTTTGCGTGATTCTCAACTTTTTATCCGCGTTAGACATAACTTTACAAATTAATTACACTATGTTATAAAAAATATAATTTCAAATATTCACATATCAAATTACGAAAAAATTATCTAAAGTAACATATATTTATTTCAAAGAAATAAAACTAGTCGTTTAGACGTGATGTTCAATTAAAAATCATTAGAAGTCGTATAACTGCGCCTTAAGAACTAATTTTTAACGCAAACTCAGAGGAACGAACTGCAGTTACGCCTCGGTAAGATTGAATTTGTTTATTCACATTATGACAACGTTCAGTTTAGTTTTGAATGCATACCCACATATTACGCATAGCTGAGGATGAGGATATACACAGTTATCAGAACGTAATGTCTTTGAAACTAAAGTACGGCCAACGAGAAGCGATACCAAATGTAAACAAAACCCATGCGAAAATGGGCGATAAAATGGCCGCCCGAATGTTGGCGAACCCGTCTTAACGTTGTCATGTTTTTGCCGGGAGAACGAGACATTACGACAAAGGCACAAGATGGAAAGAGATAAATATTAGATTGTCAACGCCACAGTTGTTCTTTAGGTTAATGACCTTTCGTATCGGTGCTAGTTGGCCTTACTTTACATAGTTCAAAGTAATTTAGTTAATTAGTCCTGGATTGTATAAAAATCCAGGAGTGTTATATATCAAAAGAAAAAAATATGTTAAAATTCATGTCATTGCACGATCAGCTGTATTACAAAAATATATTAAATATTTAATTTCTAAGCTTAAAGTAGAGATGCTACATTTTTATGTTATCTCAGGATACTAATTAATTACTAATTTTAAGAAAATTTAGTTCCATGTGCGTAAATAAATTTTTAAGCTAAATGAATAAGATTTCATATAACAATAGAACCTTGTTACGTAACCATAAGTTAATTATTAGAAATAAAAAGGTTGCATCGCATTTTAGGGACTTTTATTTCTAAATGATCATTCAGATAAATTATTGGTAGAAACTAGTTAATAATGATCTAAATGACCCAAGGAATTACTAGCACAATGACATTGTTAATGAAGATAAGATTCCTCGCGTTAGCAATAATAGGCTGGTTAGGTTACCAACCATTCTACTAAGTTCGACGGGACGTATGACAAGTGGTTAGAGTTCCATGACACGTTTTCAAGCATAATACATTTGGATGATCAAATTGATGAAATAAATAAGTTTCATTGCCTCCGGGCTTCCTTGGAAGGTGCAGCCGCCTTAGTCATAAGTGTGAATATTATAAATTACCTATTCTAACAATGTGTATTCTATGAATTTGTCATTTTTGCATTATGTGGTGGAGAAAAATAAACGCTATATATTATTATTATTATAAGGGCTATTGAATTCTCAGCTAATAATTATTCCATTGCGTGAAAATTATTATTATTATGTGAAAGGTTTGATAACAAGGGGCTTCTCATTCAAAATCATGTAGCAGCTTTATTTAACATTGAAGTGGTTATAGAATCTTCAGATAATATTAATAAAACATTAAAAAAAAATAGAACCGTTTTCTGGTATTGTTTCTTCGTTTTTTGACACCAACTTCCGATATTAAAGTTATTTTAAACTTTTTTTGGAAGTAGGGTCTATTTTTTTGTTTAAATTTTTGTTTTTCAAAAGGATCACTTAAGAACAACCGACTTAAAAAAAAAATACACTAAATATTAAAAAATAACTTTAAATTCGAAAGTTATTTTTAAATTTTTGAATGTATTTTTTTTTGAAGTCGGTTGTTTTTTAATTTTTAACCGACTTTCGAAAAAGGAGGAGGTTTCAAGATTCTTTTTTTATCCGAAAGAATATACTCCCGAGGTGGTCCCATATAAATTTTATTGAAATTGCTTTAGCGCTTTTTGAGAAACTGAACAAAAACGAAAAATACGCAGATCTTGATGACGTTCTTGTGTACTCCAAATGTTAAAATTCCACGTTCCATGTTATTGGGGTTTTTAGTTCTGGGGTGTAACAACTAAAAAGCGAAAAATAAAAACTTTTTTACAAAAAAAACAACCGACTTCCAAAAAAAAATACACTAAAAATTTAAAAATAACTTTAAATTCGGAAGTCGGTGTCAAATATCGAAGAAATAAAATACAAACACCGACTTCCGAATTTAAAGTTATTTTTAAATTTTTAGTGTATTTTTTTTTTGGAAGTCGGTTGTTTTTTTTGTAAAAAAGTTTTTATGTCTTAAGTGATCCTTTACTAATTTTTACTTTTTCTCTTAATAAATCTATTTTGTTAAACACTTTAGGTACCAAATAATTAGATGTTCTCTTACCATAATTTTTTTTTTTTATATTCATCATTGTAATAATATTCCAGACCTACCAAATATTCTACTTTCTATCTATGGGTATAATTTTACAGATAGGAAATAACATATCATACTCATTGTTGCACTTATCTTAAACATTTTTACTAACTAAAAATTTTATCAGTCGTATTTGTACCTATATCCTTAATATCTTATAAATATGTACTAAAGGTTCGCCCGTAAACAAGGAGTGCATAACTTATTAGCGAGTCGGCAAGTGCTTAATAAACCATTCTTAATGTGTGCTTGTTCAATACATTTTTTAAGTGGTAAAACTTACTTAGCACCCGCCGCACGGCCGTTTTTGGTACTTACTCGTATGCTTACTATTTTGAATACGAAACACTTTGAGTCCTGTTTCAACAACGTCAAAATACCTTAAGCTCTTTGTAACAAGCGCAACATAGAATTTTTTAATCTTTATCTTCTACGCTTTGCTACGATTTTTTATTCAACGAAGGTGCCACTTGGCGGCTATATGGCGTATATAATAGTAGTGTCCAAGTATCACGGTCATGTAGGTCACCAAAACTCAGTGTCAGTTCTTCTCACAACCCCACATCAGGAGATGACATTCAAAACCTTTTATCGTGTTTCTGGGAACTGGAAGAAGTCCCCAATCAGTCATCTTCGTATTCTGATGAAGAAGCTAAGTGTGAAGAACATTTTGTATAAAACACCACTCGAATGACAGATGGTCGGTTTTGTGTGAGGATACCACTCAAACCAAAGAGTATAATAATAATACGGGACACTCAAACAATCACACCATATTGTAGGTGACTCACTGGCTAGAGCAAAACATTGTTTCCTTTCTGTTAGGTAAACGTACATTTAAAAGTCAGCCAGCTTTAAAAACTCTTTATTGCGATTGAAAGAGTATATTTCATTAGGACACATGTCTGAGTGTTAAATTTAATAAAAAAATTAAATAATGTTTGTCTCTAAAATTAGTTTACGGACGATAATTTTACGTGTCATCGTCATAAGAAAAGCTTCGGTCGATCTTGCCTCTCTATCGCTTGTTCCGCGCTCTCTCTCGCTAGCACGCTCGGCTCAGGCGGAACGTGACACTTTTCCGTGCATGCAGCCGTTATCAAGTCAACAACTGGCATATTTTATTCCACACCATGGTGCTCTGCGCGAGCATAGCATAACCACAAATTTAAGAGTACCTAGTGTTTAATGTCAGCAGTAGGTGTTTCATCTAAAAACTCACAAATGGTAGGTCCATTCAGTCAATGTTAACTGCGGTGTTAAAGTTGTGGTTTCGCATTCGATTAGTGGCCAGACTACAATTCAGGCACCTTGATATCCTGACTCGTTAGCGTCAGAATCGTTACTGGTCGTCAGAGAAGCCTGAAAGTCTGATAACCAGTCTTACCAAGGGGTATCGTATTACCCAGTAACTGAGTTGTGGAGGTCAATTAGGCAGTCGATCCATTTAAAATACTGGTATTCAGCTGCACCCGGCTAGATTGGCAGCCGACCCCAACATAGTTGGGAAATAGCACAGTAATGGCACGGGAATGGCACGGCAATGGCACGGCAATGGCACGGCAATGGCACGGCAATGGCATGGCAATGGCACGGCAATGGCACGGCAATGGCACGGCAATGGCACCGCAATGGCACCGCAATTGAACCGCAATGGCACCGCAGTGGCACCGCAATGGCACCGCAAAAGCACCGCAATGGCACCGCAAAGGCACCGCAATGGCACCGCAATGGCACCGCAGTGGCACCGCAATGGCACCGCAATGGCACCACAATGGCAGTACAATGGCACCGAAATGGCACCGCAATGGCACCGCAATGAAAGGTGAAAGGTGAAAGTTGAAAGGTGAAAGGACAAAGGTGAAAGGACGAAGGTGAAAGGACAAAGGTGAAAGGACAAAGGTGAAAGGACAAAGGTGAAAGGACAAAGGTAAAAGGACAAAGGTGAAAGGACAAAGGTGAAAGGACCAAGGTGAAAGGACAAAGAACGACGGACGAAGGACAAAGGACAAAGGTGAAAGGTGATAGGTGAAAGGTGAAAGGACAAAGATGAAAGGACAAAGGTGAAAGGACAATAGACAAAGGACATAGGACATAGGACATAGGACATAGGACAAAAGACATAGGACAAAGGACAAAGGACATAGGACAAAGGACATAGGACAAAGGACATAGGACAAAGGACATAGGACAAAGGACATAGGACATAGGACAAAGGACATAGGACAAAGGACATACGATAAGGACATAGGACAAAAGACAAAGGACATAGGACATAGAGCAAAGGACATAGGGCATAGGACATAGGGCATAGGACAAAGGACATAGGACATAGGACTAAAGACATAGGGCATAGGACAAAGGACATAGGACATAGGTCAAAGGACATAGGACATAGGACATAGGACATAGGACATAGGACATAGGACATAGGACATAGGACATAGGACATAGGACATAGGACATAGGACATAGGACATAGGACATAGGACATAGGACAAAGGACAAAGGACATAGGACATAGGACGTAGGACAAAGGTGACAGGACAAGAGACAAAGGTGAAACGACATAGGACATGGGACAAAGGACATAGGACAAAGGACATATGACAAAGGACATAGGACAAAGGACATAGGACAAAGGTGAAAGGACAAGAGACACAGGTGAAAGGACAAAGAAAAAGGTGAAAGGACATAAGACAAAGGAGATAGGACAAAGGACAAAATACATAGGTGGAAGGACATAGGACAAAGGTGAAAGGACAAAGGACAAAGGTGAAAAGATATAGGACATAGGACAAAGGTGAAAGGACATAGGTGTCGGGACCTAATTTTTTAAACCAGGATAAATCCGAGTGAACTTGTTTTCCAACTACTACAATAGCATCGCTACCTGAAACTAAAACTGAGATTTCTTTATTAACTACTTATATTTATGTATTCCGATACCTTTAATTGATTTTAATCGGTTTTAGGACAAAGGACAAAGGACATAGGACATAGGACATAGGACAAAGGACAAAGGACAAAGTACAAAGGACATAGGACATAGGACAAAGGTGAAAGGACATAGGACAAAGCTGAAAGGTCAAAGGTGAAAGGTCAAAGGTGAAAGGACAAAGGTCAAAGGACAAACGACAAAGGTGAAAGGTCACAGGACAAAGGTGATAGGTCAAAGGACAGTGGTGAAAGGTGAACAAAGGTGAAAGGACAAAGGTGAAAGGTCAAAGGACAAAGGTCAAAGGACAAAGGTGAAAGGACAAAGGTGAAAGGTCAAAGGTGAAAGGTCAAGGGAAAAAGGTCAAAGGACAAAGGACAAAGGTGAAAGGTCAAAGGTGAAAGGTCAAAGGACAAAGGTCAAAGGTCAAAGGACATAAGACTAAGGTCAAAGGACAAAGGTGAAAGGACAAAGGACAAAGGTGAAAGGACATAGGACAAAGGTGAAAGGACAAAGGAAAAAGGTGAAAGGACAAAGAACAAACGTGAAAGGACGGAGAACAAAGGTGAAAGGACAAGGAAAAAGGTGAAAGGACAAAGGAAAAAGGTGAAAGGACAAAGGTGAAAGGACTAAGGATAAAGGTGACAGGGCAAAGGAAAAAGGTGAAAGGATGAAGGAAATAGGTTAAAGGACAGGACAAAGGTGAAAGGACAAAGGAAAAAGGTGAAAGGACAAAGGAAATTGGTTAAAGGACAGGACAAAGGAAAAAGGTGAAAGGACAAAGGACAAAGGAAAAAGGTGAAAGGACATAGGACAAAGGTGAAAGGACAAAGGTGAAACGACAAAGGAAAAAGGTGAAAGGACATAGGACAAAGGTGAAAGGACAAAGGACAAAGGTGAAAGGATATAGGACATAGGACAAAGGTGAAAGGACAAAGGTGTCGGGACCTAATTTTTTAAACCAGGATAAAACCGAGTGAACTTGTTTTCCAACTACTACAATAGCATCGCTACCTGAAACTAAAACTGAGATTTCTTTATTAACTACTTATATATGTATTCCGATACCTTTAATTGATTTTAATCGGTTTTCAAACCTTTCTATTATTTTCTATTATACTTTACGATTTAAGGATGATTCACGTTACACCGTGCGGCCACCGAGCCCCGACGTGCCCGGTGGACGTGCCCCGGCCGTGCCCCGGTCGGGGCACGGCCGGGGCACGTCCACCGGGCTAGTCATTCATGCTACACCGGGCTGTCACCGTGCCGCCACCGGGCCCCGGCCGGGGCACGTCCGGGGCACGGCCAAGCATGGATCAGTTCATACAAAAAGTATACTATATATTTGACCATGCAATTGTTTGACCGGCAATTGTTTCCCGGCCGGGGCACGTCCGAGCCCGGTGCACACGTTCTTGTTACACCGTGTCGCCACCGGGCCGAGCCCTGGCCGTGCCCCGTCCGTGCCTCGGCCGTGCCTCGTCCGTGCCCCGGCCGGGGCACGGCCGCGGCCCGGTCTAGCATGAATCACTTCATACAAAATGTATGCAACAATCTTTGACCGTGCCCCGGTGGCGACACGGTGTAACGTGAATCATCCTTTAATTGTCAATCTCTCTCAAATAGAATCATTTCCCAAATTTAAAATATTATAAAAAAACAGTGCTTACCAAAAGGGACTGTGACTAAACTTAACTTATTATTAGATAAATAGTTATTTGATAAGCATGGCTGCAAAGTTGGTTTTTGGCGCGAGTACTTGTATTGAAGCCTGAGCTAGCGAAGGATTCTAGGATTGAACCATAAGCTAAGCGAGTGGTTCAAATGTAGAACCCTGAGCGTAGCGAGGGTACGGTACAGTACGAGACGCAGAATAACTTTGCTGCCGAGCGCACAATTTTTCATCTCACTTCGGCGAGGAAAATGGTACAAAATTTTGAGACAGCCAACGTACAGACAGACAAACGTACAGACGTATGGACGGACAGACGGACAGTCTGATAACGGCCAGACGGAAAGACTGTTTGAACCCTAAGGGTACGGAACCCTAAAAACGTCCATTAGTAATACAGTCCGCTCATCGATTTTCTAATATTTGAATATGAACATAAAACTCTAATGCATGCAGGACCACAACTAATAATGATTGACTTGTATAAGACTGACTGGCCAATAGGTGGTCGCAACCTGGTTAAATTGTGTTATCATCGCTGTGTCATTTGCGGCATCATGACAGCTAAAGTTGTATTCTTTGCTTGTTTTACAACAAAGGCAGTTCACATTGAGATGGTGGGTGACTTCACCAGCCAAAATTATTTGTCAGCAGTTCGTCGTTTTATGGCTCGCAGAGGGAAACCTACTTATACATATATATGCCGATACCGGAACCTCGTTTGTAGGCGCTTATAATGTAATCGGCTCGTTGTCTGGTTACATGACCACTGATGAATTAACTTTATTTTTAACTGACTTCGAAAAAGAGGAGGTTCTATGTTCGACTGAAAGTGTTTTTTTTAAATTTTATGTCTAAGTATGTCCACCGATTTCTCTGTCAGTTGTGGACGGATTTTCAAAATTCTTATTTTATCCGAAAGAATATACGCCCGAGGTGGTCCCATATAAATTTGATCGAAATTTATTCAGCGCTTTTTGAAAAACTGTAGAAAAACGCAAAAATACGTATACATAGATGACGTTTTAGTTTTCTCCAATTACGAGTATGTTTAAATTCCACATTCCATGTTATTGGGGTTTTTAGTGCTGGTGTTTAACAACTAAAAAGTGAAAAATAAAAACATTTTTACAAAAAATGCAACCTGTGTATTTTCTTTTTTGGAAGTCGGTTGTTTTTAATTTCTCCCTACGCTCCACATTTCGATAGTCTTTGCGTGCCAAAGACATGGACATGCAAACATACATACTTACACCCATATTCTCGAAAAACATAAGTTACTCTCCTTCGGGGCAGTCAGGTATTAACACATTCATTTCTATTTTCCAGAAAAATATGGCATATGTTATACGCCATATATATAATCTTCCAACTGAGGAGTCTCAAGAAATGGGATACCATTACAAGTACCTTTAAAAAAACTACCCCTAATGATTTACATATATACCAGACGGATTTAAATATGAAGGTACCCAAGAAGAATCAGAAAATATTGAAATAGGTTCACAAGACAAAGAAAACGAAGAAGAAGACTGGAGTTATTATTATGACAATGGTGCCAATTCTCTTGTTTAATAACTAAATTAAAATTAGAGAATCGCTATCTTTTACTAAAAAGCAGTGCCAGGAAAAGACGGCTATATCTATGAACTAAGTTTAGTTAGAGATGTCAAACTAGTTTACGCCTTGCGCTTCACTGTGTTTTTAGTTGATACATTTTTACGTGTACCCTTAATTTGTGTGGAGAAATATTAGTTATTATTGCCCTTCTCTAGCGTCTATAATTTATTCGCACACACAAGCCATGACAACGCCGTTTATAGGTACATTTCAACAGTATTCATTGTTTTTAAGTACTGAAAAATATCCCCGCTACATTCCTCAAATTGTGGAGCACGACGTGCTTGGCAGTCTGAGTATCGTCCGGGAGATGTCGCGCGTCAAGATCGAGCCACCATCTGAAGATGACATTGATGAAGAGAGCTATGTTGAAGGTATGGTACCTTTGTACCAGCATTTAATAAAATAAGCATAATCAGCCTTTAAATGTTAGAAAGAAAGAACAAAAAACATTTATTTGGCGACAGTCACCGGGCCCACAAAAAGAAAAAAAAAGTGACAATCATATCATATATATATCAATGTTCTCATTGCTAGGACATAGGCCTCCTCGCTGCAAGACGGAGTGGGCCACAGTAATCTGTTTCGTATACCCATATACGGAACCATTCAAGTACCCGTGAGGCCTGCGTTACAATTTTCTAACTCATTATCTCTGGGCAGTGAGCTCCTTATTTACTGAATAATACATATTACCCGATAGCCCCAGAAGTACGGTAATATTTCAGTTTTAATTTTGAAATTACCTCCTCGAGCACTTTATTTTGACATTCCACATGAGTAGGTAATGACAAAAACGGCGGCCGCCGTTTTGTTTTTATATTACCAAATTCATATAGCCCATGCCACTTCAGCTGTCAAGACCAGTCTAATGATACGTTATTTGTTAAAATCCATTCAGTCGTTAAGGCTATAGGGTGTGCCAAAGAAATAGACGTACAACCATACATACATACATAGTCTCGAAAAACATTAGGTAATCTTCTTTTGGGGCCGTCAGCTATAAACAAATTATATCTCCTCTGATCTCTGAACCAAGTCCTATTCTAGCGGTAATTATGTCACACACAAACAATGACAATGGCTTTTTCAACAGTATTCATTAACCCTGTTTGTAGGTGGTACAGAAAAAAAATCACACTACATTTGCCTCATTGCTTCTCATAGTAATATTACCAATCTTCCCACCTCCCAGTAATTCTTACAACTAATCTTTTATTTTTAGGTTCGAAAGTAGAAAGCATCATTCCGGACTTATGACGCGTCAAGATTGAGCAGCCATCAAAAGAGGACATTGATGAAGAGGGCTATGTTGAAGGTATGGTACCTTGGTAGCAGAATTTATATATCATTTTGCTAACGGAAACTTGGATACAAAGTGATACAAATCAAATCTTACAACTACAGATAGGTAGCTATACACATTACTATAATGATAGAGCATACAAAAAGGGCGGAGGTGTTAGCATACTTACAAAACGATTTAAAACACAACTTCACCGAATCCATATATCAAAATGGAAACAATTACCTGTGGGTTCAAATTAATAAACTTGCGCTAAATATTGGCGTCGTCTACAAAGCTAGTAACACAAATCATGAAAATTTTCTAGATGTTTATGATACACAATTGCAACAACGGAAGAGAGCGATAGTCCTCGGAGACTTTAAAATTGACCTTCTGTTGAGGTGTGAATTAAAGATTTTAATTTGTAAAACACGTATAATATATTTGGCTATTTTCTAGCTTAGTTACCATTCATGTTGACAAAGTGACATGACAGCTTTTAAAGAGTTCATAGAGTATATGTCTATAAAAAGAGTATGACGTCGGAATAAATCCTCATCCATAACACCTCCCCTCGAAGTCATAAGCTTCTTACACTCTTCATTTCCACAATCATGTAGTCATGCCTAGTCTACGCAAACATTCGTGATGTTTCGTCCCGTTCAAACCTTTGGTCAAAACATCTGCTGGCATTTTCTCTGTACTCATATACTTAAGATCAATCACGCTTCGTGTAGATGGCCGCGGTACAATTTCCCACGTGCCATTCTTAATCTGTGTCAAATACTCATCTTCTAAGGCACTGCGCCATGCGTTTACATCATTAGTCTTTTCAACTTCACTCCATGTCATTGGGTCAACAGTTGCCAACAATACCCGCTATCAACTGATCATTCGTATCTTCATACTCCGAGTCAGTTCCACTGTCAGCACTATCATTGGCTGGTGTGTATACTTTACGTGGTCTTCCCACTGAATCTGATCGAACCAATCTTGGTCTTCCCCTTCCTCTTTTAACTGAAGGGACTAAATCTTTCCGCTGAATATTTACATTTTCATCAGGTTTTCGTTCACTTTCGACACTTTCGAGTGATGTTCCACTTGAATCATTCAGAGGAGCTCTGTGCTCTTCTCTATCTTCATGATTGATTTTAGGCGTATTTAACTGAACTGTCACATTTTTGTCATCAATACCTTCTTCAACAAGCACGTCTTTATAATATTCTTCACGCCTGAATGCCATATCATTCATGAAATTTACATCACGGGTCACAACTATTTTTCTTGTCTTTGGATTTTGTATCCGATATGCTTTTGATTGCATGTCATATCCTAAGAAAATACCTTCTTCGGAAACCGAGTCAAATTTCCCTTTGACTTTATTCGCGCCCTTGTTTTTATAATACACCTTCGATCCAAAAACTTGCATGTATATCACAGTAGGCTTCTTTCCTTTCCATACAGTGAACGGTATCTCACCCTTCAAAGCCACAGTTGGACATCGATTCCGAATGTAATTCGCAGTGATAACTGCTTCTGCCCAAGATATAGGAGGGCTTCCGGCTCGTCGCATCATGCAACGTGCCATTTTGGTTAACGTCCTGTTTTTCCTTTCCGCTACTCCGTTCTGTTGCGGTGTATATGGAACCGACAACCTTCTAATAATACCATTCTTTTTCAGAAAGTCTTCAAAGTCTTTATTTATGTATTCTCGCCCGTTATCTGATTGTAAAGACTTAATCTTCTTCCCAGTGAGGTTTTCCACCTCAGCTTTATAGTTTTTAAAAACACTTAGCACGTCATTTTTATTATGTACAAAATAAACTTCACACCATCGGGACTTATCGTCTATGAACGTGACAAAATATCTCTTTCCTGAAAATGATTCATGTCTCATGGGGCCACATACATCCGTATGTACTATTTCCAATAAATCGCTGGTACGATCTGCGTTACCCTTTGGAAATGGTTTGCAGGTCTGCTTCTCGCTACTGCATATCGCACACTCCGACATGTTTTCACCATCCAGTTCCATTCCGTGAACAAGACCGCTTTTCGCCATAGCCACGGTCACGTTTAAGTCACGGTCGTTTAAATGTCCCAGACGTTCATGCCATATGTCTATGAGTTTCTTGACTTCAGCATTATTAACATTATTTTGATTCATACGTACGTGGTATAAATTGCCTATGCGATCCGCACATTGTCTTTTATAACAACAGCATCCTTCTTCCTGAAATGAACTTCATATCCATAATCAGTTATTTTTGATACTGAAAGTACGAGTAAGTTTGTTCGCAGATCCGATACATAGAACACCTTCTCAATGCTTACTTTTCGAATTTCACTGCCTGTATCTACTGAAATATTAACCTTTCCGGTTCCACTTATGTTAGTTTTCCCATTATTAGCTAAATTCAGCTCAGTATCCATTTCCTTGAATTCCTTAATCATACTCCTTTTGTTGCACATATGTCCCGTGCAACCACTATCAATGCACCATATATTTTTACTATGTGCATTTAACATCACTTCTTCAGTGGTGCTCAACGACATCAACATCGTCGACGTTTGTACATGATCATTATTACGTTCTGATCGATCCAGGTTTTGCACACTATGTTTTCCTTTATTTATGTTCTTCACTCTACACTCTCTTGCAAAATGCCCACGACGACCACAACGATAACAATTAATCGTCCTTGTATGGCCTTGATCATCATTTGATTTTTTTATCTGATTGGCATTTGTTTTGGTACGTCTGACAAGCATAGCTCCCTGGTCCACTACTTGAGATTTGCGACCTTCATAGTCTTCGAGAATCTTTACTTTCAACAGTTCTGTTGTAGGTAGATCGTCTCGCGATTCCATTGCCGTTCGGAACATAGCAAAGGAGTCAGGCAAACTGTAAAGCAGTAAAATGGCCAGAAGTTCTTCTAATACTACCAAACCAATTTCCTTCAACTTTTTCACAGCATCGAAGAAATCAGATATGTGCTTCCGCAGGTCATCTTCTTCCTGCATACGTGTTAAAACAAGCTTCTTTAACAATGAGGCTTTTCTCGCAGGTCCACTTGACTGGTACATCGACATCAATTTGTCCCATATAGCTTTTGAGCTTTCTAAGCCATTCAGAGAACTCAATTCACTTGGACTGATAGCTAACAAAATATCTGATTCAGCTTTTCCATCCATTTTGATCCATTCAGAATATTTTGGATCGGAGTAAGGCGGTCGTGGCAGTATCCCGGATACATACATATTCCCACAAGTCGTTCTTCTTCAGAATTGCACGCATATGAATCTTCCACGTATCATAGTTTTCTCCAGTGAGTGGATTAATTTTTATTGTCGCAGCCATGACGTAAGTTTCTTCAACCTTTATTTTTGATTCACGAAAAAATATTTATTGCTGCCTACCCATACTTTAATTCACTGTAGCACATTAAGGTCGTTTTTTTTTATACGCACCTGGGCCCATAACCTGTTGAGGTGTGAATTAAAGACTTTATTTTGTAAAACACGTATAATATATTTGGCTATTTTCTAGCTTAGTTACCATTCATGTTGACAAAGTGACATGACAGCTTTTAAAGAGTACATAGAGTATATGTCTATAAAAAGAGTTTATGACGTCGGAATAAATCCTCATCCATAACACCTTCTGACAAAAAATAAAACACTAAAAAGTACAAACAAGTAATAAATGAATCAGGACATAAAATATTAATCATAAAATATAAATCATATCATACATATATAAATGTTACTAAAAATTATAAATAATTAAATTATCTTTAAAATGGTGAAGGTTTCATAAAAATACGCTTTATAGTTTTTGCGTGATTCTCAATTTTTTATCCGCGTTAGACATAACTTTACAAATTAATTACACTATGTTATAGAAATGTAATTTCAAATATTCTCAAATCAAATTACGACAGAAATTGTCTAGAGTAACATATATTTTTTCAACGAAATAAGACTAGTCGTTTAGACGTGATGTTCAATTAAAAACCATTAAAAGTCGTATAACTACGCCTTAAGAAGTGAAAACTTCACTACTAATCTTTATTGTTTTATTTTACCAAACATAACGGATGAAGTACCGTGTCACAAATTATCCATTAATCGTTTATATACATCAAGCGTATCCGTAACGCACAGGATCAACTCGGGATGGATGAAATGGTGACAGGTCACTGGAAAAACTTGCGACCGACGGATGCCCCCTTAAGTTAAAAGGGAAAATCTATAAGTCCGTGATTAGACCTGTCGTACTGTATGGATCAGAATGTTGGGCTGTGGAAAAGACGGGTGAAAAAAGATTGCATGTGGCGGAGATGAGAATGTTGAGATGGATGTGTGGAGTAACGAGAACGGATAAAGTGAGAAATGAGTACATTAGATGTAGTTTAAAAGTGGCGCCAGTCACAGAAAAGTTGAAAGGGAACCGCTTATCTTGGTATGGTCATGTGAAGAGGAGGGAATAAACAAATGTAAAAAAAAGAGTTATGAATATAAAACAACAGGAGCACGTTTGTACACAAGGACCTAGCGACGTGTACTCATGTTTTCGTGCGCAATGATACCGTGCGAAGTCCATTGACCCCTCCTTATGACGGCCCGTTTAAGGTGATTCAACGTAACAGCAAGCAATTCACCATACAGATGCCACTTCGAACCTCAGTTGTCTCAATAGACAGACTTAAGCCAGCGCACCTACTCAGCGAAGAGGAGTTTACCACCTCTCGAACAACATGCGCGCAACAACAAACACCTCGCGCTGAGAGCATACCTACCGCGAGCGTCGAGCCGCGGTCATCAACCCCTGGCGCGCCGCGCGAAACATACGTCACTCGATCCGGCCGCGCAGTCAAACACAACGTACGCTTCGCTTAGGGGGGAGTGATGTAGCGACACAGTACCTGTCGCAGTTACCATAGAACCATATACCACCTTACTACCTTACCACCATAACAGTTACCAATACCTCAGAACCAAATACCACGTTTTGACAGTCTCTGTAAGAAGCAGTGAGCAACACGTTTTGACCAGCCAAGAAACAGGATAGAATGAGTTTCGCTCCGGAAGCAGATGGTTAGCGCAAGCAGAGCAAGCAAGAGCTGCAGCAGTATAGGTGTCCACTCGTCGACGGCGCTGGGGGAAAAGGACCGCACTCTGCGCGCGACTCATATTTATAGATTCGCAATCAAGCGCAGACGGATTAGTGCCGTGTGCAAAACAGCGCCCCGCGCCCCGCGCGTTTCTTGCCCTACGCGCGTCGCTATTGGTGGAAATGATGTAAACACTAGCTAGAACTATGTCTAAATGTAACATGAACAATGTATTTATAAGAAGTGGTTTTTGTCAATAAAATATATATCAGCAGATCATCATTCTATACAGTCGCCCTGAGTTTTCATTTACGACGAGAACCCCAGAAGTTATTTAGTACTTACCAACAACACTAAAAAAACATATAAAAAACATTTAAAAATATAAAAAATAGTAGTCCACCGGTATCGGGAGCAGGGTCCAAGCTACCGGTGGTTAGGGCTCCAGAGACAGGAACCTTCTCACAATGCGAGCCGTATCAAGGAGTACTGCCTTCTGAATCAGGCCCTTGATCCAACCGCGCAACGACAGCTTCGACAGGTGGTCGTCGAGGCTTTTGGCCATCAGGCCATTGGCGGTAACGACTATCGGCACAATGACAGCCAAGTCCACATTCCACATATCGACAACCTCGTGTGCCAAGTCAAGATATTTAATTTGTTTCTCTTTCTCAGCTTTCACGAGGTTCTCGTCATGTGGGATGGTGACATCGATTATCATTGTGCGGCGCGCTAATCGGTCTATCACCACTATATGCGGCTTATTGGCAACAATAGTCCTGTCAGTGATGATAGACCGATCCCAGTACAACGTGACATGGTCATTTTCGAGAACTGGGTCGGGCACATATTTATAATACGGTACCTCAGAATCCACAAGTTTGTATTTTAAAGCAAGTTGCTGGTGGATAATCCTGGCCACTTGGTTATGTCTGTGCAAATACTCGCCGTTACCCAGACGAGAACATCCAGAGATAATATGTCTGATGGACTCACCCGGACGGTGGCATGCCCGACACACGTCAACCGTCCCATCCTTCATAATATGCCTCCGGTAGTTATTCGTCAAGATAACTTCGTCCATAATCGCACAGACAAAACCTTCAGTTTCCCCGAAGAGGTCACCAAACCGTAGCCAGGCCACGGACGCCAGGCTATCTACATCAGGCCCATGAAGAGCCTGATAATAGCGCCCATGAAGCTCCTTGCCTTTCCATACCTCCTTGCGGTCATCAGTAGTAAGTACTACAAGTTTGCGCCAGTTCTCTTTAGCCATGGACAACGGGGTGAGGCCCTTGTCCACTGCGACCACCTCTCGGTGTGTCTGAGGCCGCACACCTCGCGGTTGTGGAGAGTCTTAGCATTTAAAAAGCCTCGACCTCCACACTTCCGCGGGATGTACAGTCTCATCACCGACGAACGTGGGTGATGCAACCGGTTTGCGGTTAGCAGCGTACGGACCCTCCTGTCCAGGGCGTCGAGCTCAGTCTGAGTCCATTTGAGTATGCCGAAAGAGTACATCAAAACCGGCATGACCCAACCGTTGAAGGCGCGCACCTTATTTCCGCCCGACAAAAGGCTACTCAATACCTTTTTAAGGCGGCTAAAGAAGCGCTCCTTCAGCGATTGCTTCATGTCAGTAACGTTAATGCCTAACGCTTCCGACATACCCAAATATTTGTATGTTTCGGTTGAGGAGAGAGATCTGAGGTGTATGGAATCCGAGAGTTGAATCCCTTCAAATTCCATAATCCACGCTCGCTTTACATGCATGACTGCACATTTGTCCACACCAAATTCCATCCTGATAGCGCTACTGAAAGTTTCAGTTACCTTCAGTAACTCCATCAGTTGCAAGTTGTTGGGGGCAAAGAGTTTCAGGTCATCCATGTAAAGAAGGTGAGATATGGCCTGACCACCTCTTCTCAACCGAAAGCCCAGGCACGAATCCTCCAGCAATGTGCTTAGAGGATTCAGGGCTAAGCAGAACCAAAGTGGACTCAAACTGTCGCCCTGAAATATTCCCCGTTTAATCCATATAGGCTCATCATTCCCCTGGATTGGTCGACATCCTGGATAGCGAAGGACCGTCTTCCATTGCCCCATACATGACCCAAGAAAGGTGCGTAGAGTTGCATCTATTTTGTACAACTCCAACACCCTCATGAGCCATGTATGCGGAACAGAGTCGTAGGCCTTCTTATAATCTATCCAGCATGTCGACAAATCCTTGTGGGATCGACGAACCTGTTGGCTTATGGCCATGTCTATGAGGAGTAGCTCCTTAGTACCGCGGGACCCGTTCCTACATCCATTCTGAGAGGCAGACATAATTGTATTGCTCTCAATGTGTACATTAATTTTCGCTCTCAGGATGGATGTAAGAAGTTTATAGACCGTCGATAAACATGTAATCGGTCTATAATTCTTGGGTTCCGTGGGACTACCTGTTTTATGGAGCAGGTGGGTAACACCAGTTGTTAGAAACTGAGGCAGCGACCCAGACTCTAAGGATGCCTGGAATTGAGATGCCAGAAGCGCGTGTGAGCTACTATACCATTTAAGCCAGAAGTTATGCAGTCCGTCCGGTCCCGGAGATTTCCAGTTTGGTAACGGACGAACTGCTTTGGCTACATCGAATGGAGTGATGGTTACTTTTTCCATGTCTGGTATAGCTTCACACACGCGTTCGACATCACGCATCCAGCCACCCTCAGTGTGACAGACGGGCACCGACCAGATGTTGCACCAGAATGCATTCGTGGCGGCAGCATCGCACGTCAGTCACATTTTGTTCAGGTCGCTCCCAAGCTCTATATACCCACCTCTCATCGCTCTGGAACATGCGGTTCTGCGAGTACCGGTCGACCCGACGCTTATACCGCCGAATACGATTGGCCCATGCACAAACCTTCTGCTTCAGGAAGTCAATGCGTTCCGTGACACGGGACATGTATTCTCGAGGACTGATTCCAGTCCCCGAAAATGCCCGCCTCACGAAGCGCATCACACGTGGTCTTGTATTGCCCTCCCTAGAGCAGTATAGTTTGCCAATGAGTGCTCTGGCCCCATCAATACGCCTCTCGATCCTACACTGCCAGGCCGGTACGGTAGGCTTTGGTCGAGTAGCTTCGTCACAACTTGGTAACTTTACATTTGCTAAACGACATGCCGCAACAGCCCCACAATACAGGATCGAGTGCGTATCAACGAGGTCCTCGCTGCTCTCAAAAACATTCTTAAGCAGCGAGTCTAGATCTAGAGCACACACTAGCGCCCTATTTTTTTTGTGTATAGGTAACCGTGATAAACGGGGTCTAAGTTGAGTCGGACTCGATCTATACTCGCGAAGCGCGTCTTCCAGTGCGCTCCTCAGTCGATCGTTGCACTGGCTACTTACTGTGACAACCCTATCATCTGTCTCCTCATCAACATGATTGGACCGCGGCAGGTTTATATGAGAAGCCGGTGGGATTTCTTCTAAAACCGGCGGTGCCGCAGTCTGTGTCGTAGTCGAGACGATAAGGTTGCTCAGTACCTCTGAGCGCAGCCGATCAAGTGCGGCGTCGTCCAACCTGTGGTTGCGTTGGATGACCCGCACCTGATCCGACAATCGTTGAGCTGAGACGTTGAACGTTGGTTCCAGGTCCTGAAAAAGAGACAGCATCCTACCACGATACGCAGTGAGGTTAGTTCCCCCCTCTGTAGACCCGTAATATGCGCGCATGACGTTCTCGTTCATGGATTGAGTCCATTTCATGCGCTGCACACAACCACCGGCAGCGGGGACCCGGCTCGGGGCCGGTTGGCCCCTAAGTCCCAGGCTGTTCGGTGGCCGGCCTCTCCCCTGCCGACGTACAGGTGTTGGCGACGTCGGCGGGGAGAAATACTCGTCGCTCGAGCTCGACGCAGCTGCAGCCGCCGGTAACACTGGTGATCCGAGGTCCGGCGGCGGCGAGGCGGAGCTGAGCGGCGAGTCCGGGGGTGGATGGCGTGCGCGATGGGCAGCTGCTCTTGTTATCATTATTATATTTTCATTCTTATTGGTTTATTGTTCTATCATCATTTATTTCAGTGTGACATATTATGTCATCTGTCCAATCTTGATTCATTTTTCTGTTTTGCTTAATTTTCCTTATTTATTCTGGTTATCTATAGTTTTTATTGTTTGTTTGTGTATATAGTTTCTTCTGTTGAATTTGTATTTATTTATTATAACGGACAAAAACTGTTTAGAAAAATATTAAAATTCGTGAATGAAAATAAACTTCTTGACGTTGAGAGTTGCCAGCTCTATTATTATTATTATTATTATTCCATTTATTTAATCTTATATACATACACTTTACATTTTGAAATATTTAGGTACTTACATATAAAAACATAAATAAATACAAAAACATTTAAAAATATAAAAAGTAGTAGCCCACCGGTATCGGGAATAGGGTCCAAGCTACCGGTGGTCAGGGCTCCTGAGAAAGGAATCTCCTAACAATACGAGCCGTGTCCAGGAGTACTGCTTTCTGGATCAAGCCCTTGATCCAACTGCCTAACGAGAGCCTCCTGAGATGTTGGTCGAGGCTCTTGGCAATTAAGCCATTGGCCGTCACGACTATCGGCACAATGACTGCTGTATCCACCTCTCACATGTCGACAACCTCGCGAGCCAGGTCAAGATACTTTGTTTTTTTATCTCTCTCAGCCTTCACGAGGTTCTCGTCATGAGGGACAGCTATATCAACAATCATTGTGTGACGCTCTTGTCGATCTATCACCACTATGTCAGGCTTATTGGCAACAATAGTCCTGTCAGTGATGATAGATCGATCCCAATATAACGTAATATTGCCATTTTCGAGAACTGGGTCGGGCTCATACCTATAATACGGTACTTCAGATTCCACAAGATTGTATTTAAGAGCAAGTTGCTGGTGGATAATCCTGGCTACAAGGTTGTGTCTATGCAAATAGTCTCCGTTAGCTAGACGAGAACAACCAGAAATAATGTGTCGTATTGATTCTCCGGGCCGGTGGCATGCCCGACAGATGTCAACCGTACCGTCCTTCACAATATATTTCCGGTAGTTATTCGTCATAATAACTTCGTCCATAATCGCACAGACAAAACCTTCGGTTTCCCCGGAGAGGTCACCAAAGCGCAGCCAGGATACGGACGCTAAGAGATCTACATCGGGCCCATGTAGGACCCGGTAAAAGCGCCCGTGAAGCTCCTTGCTCTGCCATACTTCCCTGCGGTCATTAGTATCCAGTACTGTAGGTTTGCGCCAGTTCTCTTTTGCCAAGGAGAGCGGGGTGAGGCCCTTGTCCACAGCGACCACATCTCGATGCATACCCACGTCAGCTTTGAGGAAGTACTCCCTAAGGCTGCATACCTCGCGATTGTGTAGGGTCTTAGCATTTAAGAACCCACGACCCCCACACTTCCGCGGGATATACAGCCTCATCACCGATGATCGTGGGTGATGCATCCGATTTGCGGTCAGCAGTGTGCGGACCCTCCTATCCAGGGCGTCAAGTTCCGTCTGAGTCCATTTGAGTATGCCGAAAGAGTACATCAATACCGGCATGACCCAACCGTTGAAGGCGCGCACCTTGTTCCCGCCTGATAAAAGACTATTCAGTACTTTATTCAGGCGGCCAAAGAAGCCCTCCCTCAACGACTGTTTCACTTCAGCAGTACTGATGCCTAACGCTTCCGACATACCCAAATACTTGTAGGTTTCGGTTGAGCAGAGGGATCTAAGGTGTACGGAATCCGAGAGTTGAGTTCCCACGGATTCCATAATCTCCCCTCGCTTTACATGCATGACTGCACATTTGTCCACACCAAATTCCATCCTGATGGCGCTACTGAAGGTTTCTGTTACCTTCAGTAGCTTCATCAGTTGCAAGTTGTTGGGGGCAAAGAGTTTCAGATCATCCATGTAAAGGAGGTGTGATATGACCTGACCACCTCTTCTCAACCGGTAGCCTTGGCCCGAACCCTCCAGTAGAGTACTGAGAGGGTTTAGGGCCAGACAAAACCACAGTGGACTCAGACTGTCGCCCTGAAATATGCCACGCTCGATCCTTATCGGTTCGCTGTTCTCCCGGATTTGTCGACATCCTGGATAGTGAAGAACCATCCTCCACTGCCCCATACACGACATCAGGAAGGTGCGCAAAGTTGCATCCACTTTGTACAGCTCCAGCACCCTCATGAGCCATGTATGTGGCACCGAGTCATAGGCCTTCTTATAATCTATCCAACATGTCGACAGATCTTTTCGAGAACGACGAACCTGTTGGCTAATGGCAACATCAATGAGGAGCAGCTCCTTAGTACCACGGGACCCGTTCCTACATCCATTCTGAGAGGCAGACATGATAAAATTTGTGTCAATATGATTGTTAATTTTGGCTCTCAGGATGGATGTAAAAACTTTATAGACCGTCGGTAAACACGTGATCGGCCTATAATTTTTGGGTTCCGCAGTACTACCTGATTTATGGAGCAGGTGGGTTACTCCTGTCGTAAGGAACTGTGGTAGCGACCCTGACTCTAGGGCAGACTGGAACTGAGCTGCCAAGCGAGCGCGCGATCTTTGAAACCATTTTATCCAAAAATTGTGCAGACCGTCCGGCCCTGGAGATTTCCAGTTAGGCAACGGACGGACTGCACGAGCTACATCTTGGGGGCTGATGGTAATAGCCCCCATTTCTGGTATAAGATCGCACGCGCGCTCGACTTCTCGAGTCCAATCTCGGTGTGCCTGACCGGCACCGACCAGATGCCGCGCCAGAATGAGCTCATGGCGTCGTCATCAGGTAGGTGCGTATCGGACACACCTTGGTCCGGTCGCTCCCAAGCCCTATAAACCCACCTTTCGTTGCATTCGAATGTGCGATTCTGAGTGTACCGCTCCACTCGCCGCTTGTACCGACGAATACGGTTTGCCCATGCATAGATCTTCTGCTTCAGGAAGTCGACACGCTCTGTGACGCGGGTCAGATAATCTCGGGAACTTATATCAGTCCCCGAGAATGCCCGCCTCACAAAGCGCATCACCCTAGGGCGAGTGTTGCCCTCCCTGAAGCAGATAAGCTTGCCAATGAGTGCTCTAGCCTCACCGATACGACGCTCGATCCTGCACTGCCAAGCTGGTACAGCTGGTCGTGCAGCTCTGTCACTGTTGGGGAACTTGACGTGAGCTACACGACATGCCGCTGCAGCCGCGCAGTACAAGATTGAGTGGGTATCAGCAAGGTCTTTGCTGCTATCAAAAAAAATTGATAGCTGCGAATCTAGAGCACACACCAGCGTCTTATTTTTCTTATGCATGGGCAAACGAGGTAGACGAGGTCTAAGCCCAGGCGGTGTGGAGCGGTGCTCTCGGAATGCATCCTCCAAAGCGCTCCTCAATCGTTCGTTACACTGGGTACTCACGGATATAGCCACGTCATCATCATCTTCACCAACGTGGTCAGGTCGCGGTGGTGCATTAGGTTGCAGTTGCACCGCGGCCGGTGGCGAAGCAGGTGAGACACGGCTACTCCGTGATTCGAGGCGTAGTCTATCAAGTGTGGCATCATCCAGCATACGGTTACGCTGGATGACCCGCACCTGATCCGACAGTCGTTGGGCCGATACGTTGACAGCTGGCTCAAGCACCTGAAACAGAGAGAGCATCCGACCACGGTACGCAGTCAGGTTAATTCCCCCCTCTGTAGCCCCATAGTATGAGCGCATGACGTTTTCGTTAATGGATTGTGTCCATCGCATGCGCTGCACACTTCCACCGGCAGCGGGAACCCTATCAGAGGCCGGTGGGCCTCGAGGTTCCAAACTGGCTGGTGGTCGGCCTCTTCCCCGTCGACGCGCAGGTGGTGGTGTCGTCGGCGGAGTGGTGTATTCGTCGCTCGAGCTCGACGCAACTGCAGCGGCCGGAATCACTCGACTCACGGCTGGTGCAGGTCCCGGCGGCTGCGAGGCGGAGCTGAGCGACGAACCCGAAGATGTTGGGTATTTGGTCAGCAATTTGGCCCGGTTCCTAGTTAGCATTTTCACGTTGTCATAAGTTCCGTTTCATTTTTGTAGTTCTCATCTCACTGTTGTTCACTATGATTTGCACTTGGTAATATTTTTTTTTCTCTCGTTTTCGGTCTTATTTTCACTATTGTAAACATGATAATAAATATAAATAGTTTAGGAAAAATATTTGGAAAAAAATTATGACAGTCGGCTTGACAGGCGGGCCACAGATATATTATTATTATTTTTATTTCGTTTATTCATTTGTAAATACATATAAATTATATTTTTAAATATTTCAATGAAAAAATAAAAAAAAAAACATTTAAAAATATAAAAAATAGTATCCCACCGGTATCGGGAACAGGGTCCAAGCTACCGGCGGTCAGGGCTCCAGAGAGAGGAACCGCCTGACAATGCGAGCCGTGTCCAGAAGTACTGCTTTCTGAATCAAGCCCTTGATCCAGCCGCCTAACGAGAGCCTCCTGAGGTGTTGGTCGAGGCTCGTGGCTATTAAGCCATTGGCTGACACGACTATCGGTACAATGATCGCTGAGTCCACATCCCACATGTCGACAATCTCGCGAGCCAAGTCAATATACTTGATTTGTTTATCTTTCTCGGCTTTCACGAGGTTCTCGTCATGTGGGACGGTAATGTCAACAATCATTGCACGCCTCTCGATTCGGTCCACCACCACTATATCAGGCTTATTGGCTATAATAGTCCTGTCAGTGATGATGGACCGATCCCAGTACAATGAGATATGACCATTATCGAGAACTGGGTCGGGCGCATATCTGTAGTACGGCACTTCCGATTCCACAAGAGAGTATTTCAGAGCAAGTTGCTGATGGATAATCCTGGCTACGAGGTTGTGCCTATGCAAGTACTCACCGTTAGCTAGACGAGAACAACCAGAGATTATGTGGCGGATTGATTCTCCCGGACGATGACATGCCCGACATATGTCAACCGTGCCGTCCTTCACAATAAATCTCCGGTAATTTTTCGTCATGATAAATAACTTCGTCCATAATTGCACAGACAAAACCTTCGGTTTCCCCAAAGAGGTCACCGACACGCAGCCAGGCTACGGACGCTAGTTGGTCTACATCGGGCCCATGTAGGGCCCGGAAAATTATTATTATTATTATTAATGAGTATCGTCAATAGCTTCCCACTTCAACTTCAAGATTGACAAGTGATCTTCAAGTTCCCATTTTTTCGTAAGGACTTCAAACTCAATTTTTGCCATAGCACGATCCATGGCTTTGAAGTTAAATTCCTGTTTAGTCAGTAAAGTCTTAGTCTTCTCATCAGGTTCTCCCCGCGACAAGTCTGTCAGGTCGAATTTTATATTTTCTTCAGTGGTTTGCAACATTTTTAAAATGTCTGCTTTAGTTTCTTCGTACATGTTCTTTGTATTACCGTGGACATCTTCCGTGAAATATTTTATATTTTTATCTTCAATTTCTTGCAACAGCAATGTGTGCCTTTGTTTTTCTTGTTTTGCTATTGCTTGTTATAGTTTCTGCATAGTGCTTTGATGTTTTCAAAACAGGTTGATTGTAGCGGTAGCTTATTCATCTTGATAGGCCGTAGCTCCCTTGTAGTTCTGTGTAGTTGAAGACTCTTCTAGTTATCGTTAAAGACTCTTCCAGTTTCCGAAGACTCTTCCAACAGTCGAAGGCTCTTCTGGTAGTTGCTGTCAGTTCCCGCAGTTAAGGGCTCTTCCAGTAGACGATGGCTCTTCTGGTAGTAAAAGTTCGTTCAGGTATTCAATGTGGCCTTACCCTTGTTAGATATTTGCACCTTCTCAATCCAACTAGAGCGACCCTCTTCCGGGAGACCAGCTGAACCAGAACCGAACTGATATACACGAAGGCTCAAAGGACCATAAATGTACAGGTTATAGTAGTTAACTCCGTACACTGATTTTTCGTGAAGGTTTGAAAGTTCAGTAAAGTATAGAGAAATACTTTCCACTAAGATGTAATAGTTAAGTTTTAATATACATTTATGATAAAAAAAAAATATGAATGTAAAAAAAACTTAATAATATGGCTACACAGTTTAAATTATGATGATACAGAGTTACTCTTGCAACGTGTGACTTAATAATAAATAATATACATTGATGTTATTTGCTTATTTTGTCACTCATGTACACTCAAAATATCACTCTCTCTCTCTCACACACACACACCATCACACACATACAATTATAATATGTACTTTTTTTTTTCCTTTGTAACTATTTAGAAGTTTAAAATGTAAGGGTGGAGCGGAACCTTCAAATACAGGCATTTTCCATGCCTAAATGGAGGTTCCTCGACATGTATTGTAAGACAAATATAATTTGTAAATGAATAAATAAATAAAAAAAAAAATAAATAAATAAAAGTTTATTAAGTTATGAATTAGTTACAGTACCTACTAGAGTGGAAGGTGATTATTTATCTCAGTTATTGATAGCTGTGACATATACAAATTGATACAGTTATGAGTTCAATATAATTATTTTACTTCATTAGTCATATTATATTATAATGCGAAATTATGACGTATATCATTAGACTAGAGTAGGTTAAAGAGTAAGCAGGAAAATGTACGGCGATGACCCCGTACATTTATGGTTAAAATGACATAAAATCTAAATTTAAATAACAAATTGTCTATAAAATTAGGTTACTAAAATTAAAATATCTAAAAATTAAATTATATTCGAACTTGAACTGTCTAAGAATTTTCTAAAAATATAACCGATTAATATAATATTGTCTTAAAAATAATTAATAAGTTGCGAGTATTTTTCTAATCTAGTTACAAAGTTTGTAGTGAAAAATTACATTTAGCGTTTAGTAGCACTTTAATATCAGGGGATGAGTTAGCGTACCACAGGCCAGTTTCCTTACTCGTCAATTTCACTAATTTACCAGTTTACTGTTTAGACAGTTTCTGAATTCGCCAATTTCCTTATTTGCCAGTTTCACTAAGTCGTCAATTTCTCTATTAAGTTGGTTTTCTAGTTCGCAAGTTTCCTTGTTTGTCAGTTAGTTTAGATTGTCAGTTTTGCTTTTTCATCATGTTCCTAACCCGTTACTTTCCTTGTTCGCAAGTTTTCTGGTTCGTCAGTTTAGATTGTATTTTACTACTCCGTCGTGTCATGTCATATTGCTTCAATTAAGAAAACAAATTTCTAATAAATATAGTAGTTTTATAACCTCTCTTATATCTTTTGGCAATTTAATGTTTTAATTTTATTGACATACTAAAAGGTTCAAATGAATATTTATTTGTTTTAATAGACTATAACTATATACTCGTACAATACATATTATACTAAACTAATAAATAACTTAATAAATAAAATATGTACAAGAGGCATAAAAAATCCGGTAGGAGTAAAGCTCATTGGGCATCAAAAAATTCGTCCACCTCGCTGTCAATGGGAAAAGTGCCCATGTTAAATGAATGCATTTATTGAGCGAATTAAAATCTAATAATGTTAGTATATTCTTAGTCCCAGATACTAGTGATGCAATCTACCAAATTCTATTATCTTTAATAAATACAAAATCATAGTCATGACCCACACAAATCCTGAAACAAACTGCACATTTAATAGCACATAGTGATAGTGACTATGTCATGTCATTAATTTATCTTTGTGTTTTTTCCTGAGAAGTTAAAAATATCATTTGTAAAACCTATTTATAGAAAAAGGAATAAATCTAAACCTAACAATTGTAAACCAATTTCGCATTCATACCTTTGCTAACCAAAGTAGTTGAAAAAGTGACACAAGCGATTAACAGGGTTTATTAGGTAATCAATTCAACGTATTAAAACCTGAACAACATGGCTTATAGAAAGGCAAGTCGACCACACTGCCTTCAAGCTTATTTATTTATTTTTTGAACTATCGCTAAAGGTGTTAATACCAGCGCCGTGTTCTTTGACATGAGCAAAGCGTTTAATTTTATTTTTTATGTTAAAATATTACTCAATAAAGCTTATAATGCTTACCGTATTCGTGGTTACAAAGGTTCCAAACAAGAAATAATATCTGGAAATTACAAATAATGAAAACAGAAAATGCATTTAATCAGAATTATAATATATTGACAGTTGGCGTCCCACAAGCTAATAATTTAAGTCCGCTTCTATTTTTTCTATATGACTTACTCGTACCTGACATTACAAATCACCACTGTTCTCTTTCGCTTGAGATATATCTTTTGTAATTCCACAGAAACCTAATACTAAGTACATCAGCTACAATAAGGAAGTTAATAAAGAAGTCCTAAATATAATTAAATGGCTAAAGAGTAATAATAACCTAAAAGTTTATATTGATAAGACAAGAATAATCCAATTTCACAACAGGAAACCATATCCCTCCAGATTTTTCTTTTTTTTTTGTTGTGTTTGGTCTTTCTTTGCGTCATGTTTACCGCGATCGTATTTTCTTTCTTTCTTTTCTTTTTTTCTTTCTAGTATAATAAAAAAAAAATATTTCGTATAAAAACGACACCATTATACAATCAGAAAGCATAACTTTCTTGGAAAGTCTTTAAATAGGCAGATCTCGTTGAAATAATAGCTGTAACCTGAGGAAGGTTGTAGCCATCAGGTAACACAGAATCTGGCGGGAAATTCTATCTTGCCGGTTCAGAGAACCGGCAAGATAGCCTTGAGCGCGCTTGCCTTCCACCCGACTCAGTATCATGACCCATTCCAGATCATAATTTCGTATTTACCAAAAATAAATTATATATTTTTCTTTGTTGCAGATATCAAACATAGATTGCGTCAGAGACATCGAAGAGCTCGACAATCCGACAATTGAGACCATCGTCCCGCACGTGTCGCTCGTCAAGATCGAGCCGCCATCAGAAGAGGACACTGACAACGAGGAAGAAGACTGGATTTATTTTTATAACAATGTTGCTATATCAGGTAAGAATTTTATTATTTTTATCAAGCGCTCCTAAGAAAATTGAAAATGATGCCTGTATCGTATCCTATTCCGGCGGTGTAATAGTGTTACACACAATCCCTAACATGCGCTTCATTTTGACATTTCAACAGTATTCATTGCGTTTTTTACGTTGTCGAACAGCCGATTTTTTAACATATGAGTCAATGGATCAGGAATTTAATTTGGTTGTCATTAAAACTATGATTTAGTGTGTTATGCAACTAGAGTGCTGGAAACCCATATGCCAAATTTCATCCAAATCTGTTCAGCCTTTGAAGTGTAATCAGTTAAAATTTATATTTTAATCGATTACACTTCAACGGCTGTTACGGGTGTTTAATCAGACTCGTTTCACAACATAAATGAGAAACTTTCACTCACAGATTTATTCTACAACATTAGTCAAAATTCTTACAAAAAATTTAAGCTACAGCAACTAACACTGTACAATAAATCCCTGCACTCGATCACACACAGTGCCGTTTAACATTAATACAATAAACTGAGCGTGCTTGCAACCTTTATACAACATAAAACGGTATGTTGGGTCCGAAAAAAATAAATATTAAACCCCAACTTCGAGCTAGCACACGCATTGTGAAATAAGTATGATAATTAATTAAATTTTACAGCTATACATCAAATCACTCATCATTAAATGAAATCATCATCATCCAAATCATCAAATTTCTGTGATTATTTAAATCAAAATCAAAAGTCATTTATTCAAACTCGCCTCCAAAATGCACGCTCGTTACCACTCCCTAATTTTTAAGCTGGGAAGAAAAAGATGGCGCGACAAAACAAAAAATGGCCCCTGAGGCCTTAGTTACAATTTTCTAACTCATTATCTCTGGGAAGTGGGCTCCTTGTTTACTGAATAATACATATTACCCGATTGCCCCAGAAGTACGGTATTTTTTTTAGTAATATTTTTGAAATTGCCTCCTCGAGTACATTATAAACAAATTATTTCTCCTCTGATCACTGAATGAAGTCCTATTTTAGCGGGGTAATTATGTCACACACAAACAGTGACAATGGCTTTCATTTTGAAATGTCAACAGTATTCATTAACCCCGTTTGTAGGTGGTACAGAAAAAAAATCACACTACATTTACCTCATTGCTTGCTCATTGCATTGAGGTGGGAAGATTGGTAATATGACAAGTAATTCTTACAACTAATCTTTTATTTTTAGGTTTGAAAGTAGAAAGCATCTTCCCGGAACTTGTCACGCGTCAAGATTGAACCGCCATCAGAAGAGGACATTGATGAAGAGGACTATGTTAAACGTTGTTGTTCTATGTTGTACGTGCGTACATACATGTAGATTGTCGTGGACAAACATCGCTCGGCGGTCAGTGTTGCGTTGTGCAGCTTTAATTTTTTTCATTGCGGCTGTTATGTTATCGCTGAAGTGTGTATTATTTATGCTTGCCGATGTTTCTCCGCACATTTCGCCCGGTAGTCGCAGCGCTCTTCCGTATAATGCTACAGCTGATGATACGTCAGTGTTTTCTTTTATTGCGGCGCGTAGTCCTAATAATACGGTAGGCATTTCTCGAGTCCAGCTTGAGTTACGTAATCTTGCGGTTAATGCCGCTTTGAATGTTCGGTGCCATCTCACAATCATGCCGTTTGCCTGTGGGTGGTAGGCAGTAGTCCTGGTTTTTTCGATGCCCATTCTATTCATTAGTGTTTTGAATAACTGTGATTCGAATTGTCTGCCTTGGTCGCTTGTGATTTTCTCTGGGCACCCGAATCGTACTATCCATCCTTCATTGACGATTGTGGCGATGGTTTCGGCTTCGATGTTGCTGACTGGGAATGCCTCTGGCCATTTGGTAGCTCTGTCAATGATGGTCACACAATACCGTTTACCTTCGGATATAGGTAGTGGTCCAACGATATCTATATGAATGTGTGACAGGCGGTCAGCAGGTGGGTAAACTTGCAGGGGCGATATTGTATGGCGCTGTACCTTGACTCGTTGACAGGTTATGCAGCACTTACTCCACTCGCTGATATCCTTATTCATACTTGGCCAGAAGAATCGCTGTGCGATGAGTTTCCTTGTTGCTCGCGTGCCGGGATGACTCAGGTCGTGCATCGCATAGAATATCTTTTGGCGTATTGGTGATGGCAAGTATGGTCGCGCTTTTCCGGTCGATGTTTCGCACAATATCGGCTTACTTGCATTGATGGGGCGTTGGCGTTCAAATCGTAGCATTTTGTTTTTGGTGACGTCACTCAGCTGCTTGTCGTTTTGTTGATAGTGCGCCAGCTCGTCGTAGTCGATTGGTGAAGGTGAGGTTATCGCTTCGATTCTTGATAAGGCATCGGCTACTATATTGTCCTTCCCTTCAATATGGCATATTTTCGTTGTAAACTGGCTGATGTAGTACAGGTATCTTGTGCGTAGCGCTGTTTCTGTTTTGCTGTTTTGTCTCAGTAATGCATTTGTTAGTGGTTTGTGGTCCGTGTAAACCGTGATATTTCTGCCTTCGAACATACGCCGGAAGTGACGTATGGCTAAATAGATCGCTAGGAGCTCGCGGTCAAAAGTGCTGTACTTTTTCTGTGCCTCGGTCAGCTTCTTGGAAAAAAATCCAAGAGGTATCCAGTGGCCGTCGACGCGTTGTTGCAGCGCTGCTCCGACACAGGTGTTCGAGGCGTCAGTCATAAGTGATAACGGAGCTTGCACGGATGGGTGTGATAGTGTGACGGCGTCCTTGATGCTGTTCTTGCATGCTTGAAAAGCTTCTTTGTCTTCGCTGTTAAAGTTCAGCTTCGTTTTGTCGTTTTTCTTGCATGTTCGCAGATATTTATATAATTTTTCTTGCGAGTGTGCGGAGTGTGGAATGTTTTCTTTGTAGAAGTTAATTATTCCGAGAAATCGTCGCAATTCTTGAATTGTAGTTGGCTGTGGGTACTCAGTAATGATCTTCACGCGGTCTTCGGTTGGCCGTATACCTTCTTTTGTCAATGTGTATCCGAGGAACTCTAGTTCCGCTTGGCCAAAGATGCATTTCGACAGGTTAATACGGAGTCCATGCTCTTGTAGTCTTTTGAAAAGTTCTTCTAAGTGCCTCTCGTGCGTTTCTTTGTCTGTCGACGCTATAAGGAGATCGTCGACGAACGGGAAGACGTGATCCATGTCACCAACGACATAGTTGATGTGTCGTTGGAATGTTTGGCCCGCGTTGCATAGGCCGAAACACATGCGGGGAAATTCAAACAGGCCGAAGGGCGTGATGACTGCTGTCTTCTCGATGTCGTCTTCTCGTATTCTTAATTGATTGTAGGCCTTCCTGAGGTCAATTTTGGTGAAGATCTTCATTCCTTCCAGTCGATATGTGAAGTCACGGAGTCGCGGTATCGGATATCTGTCCGGTTTGGTTACGGCATTCAAACGTCGATAATCACCGCACGGTCGGTACTCGCCACTTTTCTTCTCTACTAGATGGAGTGGACTGGCCCAAGGTGATTTGGATGGTCGACATATTCCTTGCTCCATCATGATTTGGAATTCTTTTTTTGCTGCATGGTACTTGTGTGGTGGTAAAGGTCTTGCTTTGCTGTATACAGGTGGGCCGTGCGTGACGATGTGATGTTCGACGTCGCTGTTCTTCATGTCGGTGAAATTTGGTGAGGTTATTTCTTCATACTTTTGTAATAATTTGTGGAACGGGTCTGTGAGGTTGATAGTGAGCACGGTTGGTGTAGACATGCTGTTTGAAGCGCAACCGTCGATCGACAGTCCTGTTTTCTTATCCACCAGTTTCATAGCACGAAGGTCGACGAGTAGATTTTGGTGGCGTAAGAAATCTGCGCCTAGTATGGGTCGTTTCACAGCGGCCACGATGAAGTTCCACGATAAGGCTCGGCGCAGGCCGAGGTTGAGCTCCAACCTTTTCTCGCCATATGTGGGTATTGGCGTGCCGTTTGCCGCGTACAAAACTTCTCCGCAGCGTTTCATTCCTGTCTGGTATGGAATGACAGATACGTTTGCTCCGGTATCGACTAGGAATCGCAGGCGTTGTTGGTAATCGCATACATGTAGACGGTAGGGTGACATCTCGTTAACCTCGAGTTCCGTCGCAGTCGAGGTTGTGACTAGTTTTTTTCATATTTGCATGGAGATCTGCAGTTCCGTGCTTTATCACCGTATTGTGCGTGATAGAAACATATGTCACCTGACTGCTGATGGTTTGTGTTTAGTCGTCCTCGGGAATATGAGCGTGATCGTGAGCGAAAGGGCCGGTGCGATCGTTGCCTGTACCTAGACCGGTCCATCCCTGTCCTTATCGCAGCTACCTCTCTCGTCAGCTGCATGACGGCCTCTCGCAGGTCTTGATCGGTGTGATGGTTATCGGTCTGTTGACGTGAAGTTGATGCGTGTTGACACGTACACACCGAGTGTACTTCCTGAGTTTGCTCGTGCATCTTGTCGGCCATAGCTGCGAGTACATCCAACGTTGCCTTCTCATTGACAGACAAAACAGCACGCATGGGGGCAGGTAGCTGTCTCGTCCACAGTAGTTGCAGTGTTGAGTCTGGTATCTTGTCTCGCGCCGGTTCTCTCATGCACCGTAGTAGTTGGGATGGTTTTTGGTCTCCTAACTCCATTTCGTTGAGTAGTTTCTGTAGTTGCTTGGCCTCTGACTCTTCATAAACGGACAGCAATCTTTTCCTGGCTTCTTCATATCGCCCGGTACGCGACTCGCTCATAATGATGTCGCTAATTTGCTCGACGTCGGCCTTCTCTAGGTGAGCTACCAGTAGGCTGAACTTGGCTTCATCACTCGGCTTCTGCGGTTTTACCACGGTCTCGAATTGCGCAAACCAAAGTAACGGTTTGTCTCGCCAAAATGGTGGTATTCGGCTCTTCAAAGAGATAGTCGCTACTCCGTCGTCAGAAGACATCTTCGATGATGATAGTTACTGGTGGTTTTTTATAGATCACGTCGGGGTCACCAATTTACCAGTTGACAGGAGGTAGGTAGTTGAGTAAAAGAGTATTCAGGTCGAATGGCTTATAATTGTATGAGCTGGTATTTATATACATTTCGATTTATTATTAGGTGTTATAGGGTAGCAGACCTAAATAGCGTATATTACTTTCGTCCCAGATGAGCGGGTAGTTATGTTATATTTCCGCGCGTTGTTAAACATGAGGGTACTTCTATTTGTGCACCTGTGCGCGCGCGGCGGTGGCTCGCGGTCATTGACCCCATCTGCCACAGGTATGTTACCTTGTTACCAGCATTTAATACCATAGCAGTAATCAGCCTTTTTAATGTTAGAAAGAAAAAAAAAAGTTTTTGACAGTGTAGTCGTGTCGAGTCCGAAGTCATTTTTTTTCTGAGCGAACAAGTGCCTTGCACCCTCTTTTATAGTGCGACTTGCTTGTCAGTGGCTGGGAGCGAATAGTCATACGATTTAACTTATTTAAACTGAGGCTCCTCGAGCCATTTATTTTGACATCCCACATGGCCATACCACAAAACAATAAATCGACCACACTAATGGCGGCTGGCATTTTATTCGTCTTTTCCATAATTTCATATAATTCTATGTCAATTCGGTAGTCAAAACCAATTTAATGATACCTAATTTGTATAAATCCATCCAGACGTTAAAGCTACAAGGCGTGCCAAAGAAATAGACTTGCAAACATACATATTTTCCTACATAGTCTCGAAAAACATGAAGTACCCTCCATCGGGGC
Organism: Polia nebulosa; assembly: GCA_951329385.1. Taxonomy (NCBI): domain Eukaryota; kingdom Metazoa; phylum Arthropoda; class Insecta; order Lepidoptera; family Noctuidae; genus Polia; species Polia nebulosa. The sequence continues at coordinate 4,512,409 of OX589608.1, forward strand.
AGTCTGGTATTTACACAAGTTCGTTTCTATTTTCCAGATCGATATGGCTTATAGAATATGCCACAATATGGCATGTGAATACCATATTATATTCCACCAGAGGAGCTTGAAGATATACAACATCACTGGGATAACAACTCAATCCGTCAGGCCCAGCGCGTCTCCAATCGGAGACGCGACATTAGGTTTTTTATTGTGTCTGCTATTCTGGGGCCTGACGGGACTACCCCTGTTGTATATCATCATGAGCCTGAGAGTGGAGATTTTGAAGTTTTAACTGGAAACAATGGCCGACGGAAGAGAAAATTAAATCATTCGGAAGAAAACTTTGCCTTGGTTAAGAAAGTAAGGCAAAGGCTGAGTGATCTAGATAGTAGAGTATGATTGGTTTTAACACGGAGGTTTAGTCCTCTCTATAGTTGATTTTGAACTATGCTAAGTATTTTTGAATTGTTTACTTATAAGATAATTTCCTTTTAAATATTTTTGTATCAATGTGTTATTGAAAATAAATGATGTGATATTTGTATTTTCTGATTTTTATCTGAATTGATAAAATAAGTACTTATACCATCTGTAGTTTTTGTAAATAAACATTTATTATTATTATTATTTCGTTTATTTACTTATTACACCTATCAATTATAATAATTTTAAATATATTTAGCAAAGCATACAAAAAAAAAAAAAAAAATTATAAAAAATAGTAGTCCGCCGGTATCGGGAGCAGAGTCCAAGTTACCGGTGGTTAGGGCTCCAGAGACAGGAACCTCCTCACAATGCGAGCCGTATCGAGGAGTACTGCCTTCTGTATCAGACCCTTGATCCAACCGCGCAACGACAGCTTCGACAGGTGGTCGTCGAGGCTTTTGGCAATCAGGCCGTTGGCGGTAACGACTATCGGCACAATGACAGCCGAGTCCACATTCCACATATCGACAACCTCGTGTGCTAAGTCAATATATTTGATTTGTTTCTCTTTCTCAGCTTTCACGATGTTCTCGTCATGCGGAATGGTGACATCGAATCGGTCTATCACCACTATATCCGGCTTATTGGCAACAATAGTCCTGTCAGTGATGATAGACCGATCCCAGTACAACGTGACATGGTCATTTTCGAGAACTGGGTCGGGACATACTTGTAATACGGCACCTCAGAATCCACAAGTTTGTATTTTAAAGCAAGCTGCTGATGAATAATCCTGGCCCCTTGGTTATGCCTGTGCTAATACCCACACGAAATGTCTCAGGTCATCAGATAACTTACGACTTAAAATGCCGATGCATTCCACGACTTTCTTGGATAAATCCTTTGCTGTCCAAGCTGCTCGTCTGTGGAATGCATTGCCTGACCCAATAAAACGCGCTCAATCGTTGCCTGTGTTTAAAAGGCTGGTAAAGGAACACTACCTGTCACTGTGACTATCGTTGGTCGTCATTTATTTTTACTTTATATATGTATATATATTGTATTTGTGTATATATTATACAGCATATGTATGTATATGTGTATCTGTTGTATTATATTGAATATTAGTATTGTCACACCAATGACAGCCCCATATCTTGTCCAGGCAATTACTCTCCATTCTAGGTTGCCTGGAAGAGATCGCAGAAAGCGATAAGGCCGCCCATTGTATTTGCTTTAGTTTTTAAGTTTCTTTAGTTATATATCATGCATGGTGTACAATAAAGAATATAATAAATAAATAATACTCGCTGTTAGCAAGACGAGAACAACCAGACGTCCCGTCCTTCATGATATGCCTCCGGTAGTTATTCGTCAAGATAACTTCGTCCATAATCGCACAGACAAAGCCTTCAGTTTCCCCGAAGAGGTCACTGAAACGTAGCCAGGCCACGGACGCCAGGAAATCTACATCAGGCCCATGAGGAGCTCGATAAAAGCGCCCGTGAAGCTCCTTGCCTTCGCATACCTCCTTGCGGTCATCAGTAGTGAGTATTACAGGTTTGCGCCAGTTCTCTTTAGCCATGGACAACGGTGTGAGTCCCTTGTCCACTGCGCCCACATTACGGTGCATACCCACGTCGGTTTCAAGAAAATATTCTCTGAGGCTGCACACCTCGCGGTTGTGGAGAGTCTTCGCATTTAAAAAATCTCGACATATCCTCGGGATGTACAGTCTCATCACCGATGATCGTGGGTGATGCATCCGGTTTGCGGTCATCAGCGTACGGACCCTCCTATCCAGGGCGTCTAGCTCGGTCTGAGTCCATTTGAGTATGCCGAAAGAGTACATCAAAACCGGCATGACCCAACCGTTGAAGGCGCGCACCTTATTTCCGCAAATAGCTTTTTCAGGCGGCCAAAGAAAATTTATTTATCACAATATTAATTATAAAAATACAGGCTATTGAGCTGGTGGCTAGCTAATACAAGACTGAATATAATGCAAAGAAAAATAATTATCTTTGATTTCCGCCAAATGCATAGTTGCAATACGACGCATGGTGACGGTGACTGTATACTCGGCGTAAACGCGTTTTACGATGAGTTAACTCCTCCCTCCATAAGATAGAAGCAACTCTTGCTTCTGACCGCCGCCTTGGGGATTCCGGGATGGTCTTAGTTTTCCATTGATACAGCATCCAAGATGCTGCAGCGACCAGTAGGATATTTAGGATGATTGTATTTCAGCTGGGTGTAGCTGCTATGATTGGCCAATTATATACCTTCTTCTGGCACGGAGATGTCGCCTGCCCTATTGATCAGTTCATGGATGCTGTCTAGTGAGATGTCTTCTAATTGAAGTTCGTATTGTATTGCTTGTTCTGAGAGTTGATGCTGCTCCGGTAACGGTATGACCTCGATGATGACGACCGTGTCAGTGTGAGATCGCAGTGTCTTGTTCATGACGTTCATCTGGCAGTCTTCTGTTAATGTAACGAGATGAATTCCAGATAGATTCTTGTGGTCTGTCTTGGTGTTGCATTGTGTTTTGGTGACTTCATGTTCTCTGAGGACAAGCAGCCAGTTGTTGTCTCTGATCTTTTGAACTTTTCCTCTTCTTAAGTTCATCTTAGCGTGAGTACAATTTACTGGGCGATGCTGAATGAGTGATAGTATGCAGTCATCTGTGTCTTCGATTGTTCTGGTGTCGAGAAGCTTGCAGAGCTGGGTGTTATCGGTCAGTGGCTGACAATATTCTTCCAGGTAAGCGTACTCATCGTTACCAAGTGCAAGGTATTTGGATTTAGGGATAATAGTAAGGTTGTTTTTATTTGGGATTGAATAGAGGTGGATAAGGTCATATATTTTTTGGGTAATTGAGGGGATTTCGAGAGTAAAATTAACCGAATGTTCTGTGCTGTATGTTTTAACTTTAATTGACTTTGTTTTGTTAACTTTGATTGACTGCAAAGAGTAATATAATATAGAGGGAAAAGAGAGCCCACTCTCGTAATTTTTTGAACCACAAATTGAACAGTGCTGCCTCTGGAATTAAAATCCTGAACTACTTGTATAAGCATGCACACATAAAAAAACTCTGCACGCAGACTACTATCTATTAATGGAGGTTCCCAGGGAGGTCCAATTTTGTAATATTTAAACTAGAGATACACACTCAAAATACACAATCTTCAAAAACATTATCGTAAATATGTTTTACTTTTAGAAGATTGTGTATTTTAAGTTTGTATCTCTAGTTTATATGTTACAAAAATGGACTTATTGCTTCCAATTTCTTTTTGGAATTGTAATGATATATTGTACCTAGATTATTTTAAAGTCGGTTGTTTTTAAATAGACTTTTAATTATTAGACATAAACATAGAGTTTATGGTATTTTACAAACAATAGTTTTGAAATAATTGTTAAGATGGAATGGAATTTTAGTAAAAATGAAGTGTTTTTAATTTCCGTCATTTATTGTTTTTATAATGTTTGTTGTGCTTCATTTTTTAAATAATCGTCACCATCGTCATCGTATTTTACCATTTAAAATTCTATTGACTGATCGATACCAACTATAAATTAACACATAAAATTTGTTGTTTATAAAAACATTTCTTCACTTTGCACAAAAAACACACACAAAATCACAACACGAAATAATGATTCGAATAAAGAAAAAATGTCTAGGCACTTGTTTTGTTTTACAACCAAAGAAAAACAAATAAAAAAATACAAATATAGCGGACGACCATTATTTGATACGTGTTACCAGAGTAAAATTATTAATTGCTTCTAAAGAATAAATACTTTTTAAAATAAAATGGGATAAGGGCAGGAAGATGACGAAATATTAATAAAAAAAAAAAAAATGTCTCAGTCATGTACAGCACATGAATTTTATCCACAGAATAAAATATTTAATAATGATTAATTAAGAAACGGGGTTATATAACTATAAAAAATCTACCAATATGGTAGGACTGCTCTAATTTGGTCAATTGAAACACTTATAGTGATTTCTAGTAATCATGGTAAACATTGTGGCAGGGGTAGTGACATCATCTATCATCTGATCAAATGTTTGAAAGGATTCTCGCCATAGTGTGCTTTTGGGTTATACGTGTGTCCAAATTTTGGCTGTTTTATATATGATATATAAAACAGCCAAAAGCATACAGCCATCTATTTTTTTTATATATTTTTTTATATGTGTTTATTGTGACTTGTTATTGTGTTTGTTGTGTCTATTGTGACTTGTCATTGTGTTTGTTTGTGTGTTGTCTCGTTATTACCTGCTATCAGGTTAGTTGTTTGTTTTTTTCTTTTTTATCTCGCGGCTTTGGCCGCCATTATCCTTAAACAATATGAACATGGATAGAAATAAGCCTCCAGACCCTCCTGATGATATCCCTACTACCCCCTTATCCGGTTTTTCTCCGTCTAACCTAACTCCCTCTCTCAATCCATTAAGCCAGTTTGCAGATGTAGACTGTAATCTGGAGTCCCAAATCCTTCCTCAAACTAATATGCGTAAACGACCCGGCAATGAAGAGGATGTATCCAATCGCCCTACCAAACAACCAAGAACTCATATAGGCCGTGTTAGGTATTCAGCTACAGATAGAGGCCCTTTTATCGTCCATGTTTCCCGTCAGGAAGCTCAACCTAATTCTGGAACCACCCTACACCCAGTTACGTTTGGGCGCTTTTTGGCAAATCAGAACATATCCAATATTACTGCAGTCAAACGAGTTGGTAGAAATCGCGTATCGGTTGAGTTTGCATCCCCTCAGGATGCAAACGCTTTCATCTCAAATAATAATTTAGGGTCAAATTTGTATGAGGCTATAATTCCATCTTATAATATAACCCGAATGGGGGTTGCAAGTGGCATTCCTACTGATTTTTCAGAAGAGGAAGTCTTGACGTTTTTAAAAGTTCCTGTAGGCTGTGGTCCAATTATAAAAGTTAGGCGGTTGAACAGGAAGGTTAATAAAGATGGTCTAACTGAATACAGGCCCACAGAGACTTGTGTCATCACATTTGATGGCCAAGTTTTACCAAAACGAATTTTCTGTTTTTATACCTCTTTAACCGTTGAACAATATATCTTCCCCACTATTCAATGCCGCAAGTGTTGCCGATTTGGCCATGTAGAATCTCTCTGTCGTTCCAAACCCCGTTGCAGCAAGTGTGGCAATGATCACCCCGGTGATGGTTGTAGCATTGCTGAGAGCGAAGCATTCTGTGTGTTGTGCTCTGGTGGCCACTTTGCAAATAGCAGGGCCTGCCCGGAGTATAGCAGACAGAAAACTATAAAAACTATCATGGCTGAGAAAGTAATCTCTTATTCAGAAGCAAGTAAAACTGTTCCCATTTCTTCTCGTAGCTATGCTGACATTGCTAAGTCACAGACTCAGTCATATCGCAAAACCGTGTTTCTTAAGCCTAAGACCCATACTTCCCTGTCCCCCTCTTATGATAGAACTGCTCAACAGGAGCTCACTAGCACCCCTCAATCTTCCCAGCCTAATGGCTGTGCTTTCAATAGCCAATTAATAGAATCTCCTGAAAGTCTGTCTTCAATAATTGAACTTCTTAGCAAACTCCTGTTATCTTTAATGTCTTCAACCGAAAAATCACATTTACCGTCCAACGTTGCTTCATCACTTATTAACTTTCTTTCATCCTATAATAATGGCTAGAACTGTGTTCCTTTAATGGAATGTGAGGAGCGTGTGGTTTAAGAAGCACGAGCTCACATTCCTTCTGAATAAATTCAAACCTCTAGCTTGTTCCCTGTCTGAGACTTGGCTAGATCCGAGTCTTAGTTTCCGTGTACCTTCCTTCAATATCCTCAGATGCGACCGATCTGACGGCTATGGCGGGTCGGCTCTCTGCGTGAACAATCGAGTCCCACTTGTGGCGGTATCGTTACCTCCTCTAGGTGATGAGATTAACATAGTGGCTAGTAGAGTAGAGGGAATAACCATCCTGTCTATTTATATTGCTCACCCTCATCGAAGCTTTCTTCCGATCATTAAAGATACATTGAAAAATATAGAAGGCCCCGCTCTTGTTATGGGGGACTTCAACTGCCATCACTTTAGGTGGGGCTCTGAACGATGCGACTCTTTTGGGTTAGGTTTAGTTGAAGTCTTAGATGATCTTAATCTGTGTATTTTAAACAACGGTTGTTCAACGCGTAGATCTCTTCCTGGTCAGCATAAGAGCTGTGTTGATCTCACCTTTTGCACAATGGATATCGCAGCGGCATGTCATTGGGAATGTACCAGCTTGTCACATGGCAGTGACCACTATCCAATTATAATATCTTTGGCCGAAAAAACATATCTGGAAAAAGCGAACCCTCCTCTCTTGAGGTATAATTTGTCTAAACCGGATTGGCTAAATTATTCCTCAATATTGGAGGACAAAATTGATTCTCTTCCAAATTTAGTTTCCTGTGATTTTGATTCTCTTGGTGGTCCACTACATGTGTCAAGTTGCTATGATAACCTCATTTCTGCCATAACAGCTAGTGCGGACTCATGCTTTCCTGTTAAAAACTCAACACGTGGGAAGATTCCCTCTCCACCCTGGTGGGATCAGGAATGCACAACAGCCATAAGGGAAAGAAATGATGCTGAAAAGGTGTACAATGAGGCTATGGTCAGTGATAACCTAATAGCATTCAATAGGGCTCTTGCTAAATCTAAAAGATTGCTGCGTAGAAAGAAACGTGCAGGATGGGCTGACTTTTGCGGTTCCCTGTCCCCCTCCACTCCTTTATCAGTTGTATGGAGGAAGATTAACCGTTTTAGATCTGGTTGCTCGCCTTCAATTTCCTCTCCCATCCCCCGAGAGATTGCTGAACAGTTCTTTGATAGAGTGGCTCCTCCATATGTACCATCGGTAACAGAACATAATCAGACATCTCTCATTTCTTCAGAAGACCCATTTGACGCACCATTTACTATGCAGGAGCTTGACTCAGTCTTAAAACATGTTCATGACTCTGCCCCCGGTATAGACGATATTGTCTATTCCTTTATGTCACATGCAGGGCAAAAAACAAAAAAATATTTTTTAGACATTTTAAATTTCTGTTACACTAATGGCTGGGTCCCCGAACAGTGGAAAACCCAAATCATCATACCTATTTTAAAACCTGGTAAGCACGCTGATGACCCAAACAGCTTCAGACCAATCGCATTGTCATCAGCCCTAGCAAAAATTTTAGAACACCTCATAAAGAACCGACTAGAATTCATAGTAGAATCCCGAGACTTACTACCTAGGTCTCAATTCGGGTTTAGAAAGGGATTTAGTACCATGGATAGCGTTGGGATTCTGGTCTCAGATATACGTTCTGCATTTTCAAAAAAAGAATCCAGTAGTCCAGTAGTCGCTGCCTTTTTAGACATTTCCTCTGCTTATGATAATGTCCTTCTTCCCATTCTCAGGCAAAAATTGCAACAGCTGAGAATTCCGGAGTTAATGATAAAATGCATATGTAGTTTGCTTATGTCTAGATCTTTGGTTTTGAGAGTCCCAGGTGAAGAATTTGACGTGAGGACGTCATGGAAGGGCTTACCACAAGGCTCTGTCCTTAGTCCCTTACTGTATAATTTATATACAGCTGACATCGGTTCTTGCCTCAATGACGATTGTCAGATTCTTCAATATGCTGACGACTTGGCTTTATATGTCACAAACAACTCGATTAGCGACGCTGCATCATCTCTCTGCGTATCCCTGGACTCTCTAAACCAATGGCTAAACGTCCACGGTTTGAGTTTGTCTGCCCCCAAAAGTGCTGTAGTCGTCTTTTCCAACAGGAAGCAGATCCCACAAATTTCAGTGGGCATCCAAGGGCATTGTATACCGGTTTCTTCAAAAGTAAAATTTTTAGGCGTCATTTTAGATTCCAAATTGAGCGGCTTACATCACCTAAAGTATTTGGTTAATAGATGTGAGAGAGCTATCCCAGTACTAAAAGTGCTCGCAGGTGTCTGGTGGGGTTCACATCCCTACACCATGAAACTGGTATACAATGCCTTAATCCGGAGCGTCCTGGACTACGGTTCTTTTCTTCTAATTCCCTGCAACAAAGGTGCTTTGGCTAAATTGGATAGAATTCAGGCTAAGTGTTTACGGATCGTATCAGGCTGTATGAAGTCCTCACCAATTAATGCCTTACAAGTAGAGTGCGCAGAACCACCGTTGGCCCTGAGAAGGCAGTACCTAGCATCGAGATTTTGGGCTAGAGTCATTACCAAATCCTCTCATCCTCTTGTTCAAATAATTGACGACTTGGAGATTGCATGCCGAAGTTCCAATTATTGGAACCATAAAGAAGTCCCTTTGGTCATAGAAGCTTTCCGTGTTAATAAAAACTTAGATTCCCCCATTGTTCAGTTTCCGAAACTTCCTATTTTCAGTTTTGACTATGAAATTATATGCTATAAACCTGACATTTTCTACAATATTGGGATATCAAAAAGGTCCCCTTCAGCGGACTCTATTTTCAATGCGGCGGTTGGTGAGCGTTAGTACAATTACGAAAGATTTTTCACGGACGCCTCCAAATTATCAGATTCAAGTTGCACTGGTGCTGCGGTTTACTACCAAAACTCCAAAATTGTTTTAAAATTTAAATGCCCTGTACAATCATCAGTGTTTACGGGTGAATGCGTGGCCATTTTAGAAGCGTGTTTATTTATAGAAGCTCATAGCATAAGTTTCGGTGTCATCTTTTCAGACTCACTTAGTTGCTTGCAAGCTTTGGAGCAGAATCCTCTTAAGAGTAAACTGCACAGTCCTATTCTACTCCAAATCAAAAAGTCTCTTTTCTCTTGTGTCAAGAATCACAAAACCGTGCACTTGGTTTGGATTCCAAGTCATTGTGGCATAAGAGGAAACGAATATGTTGATGCTCTTGCTAAGGATGCTGTAACGTCCCAAGCCGCAGACCTTAAGCATTTTCATTGTCAGGGCTACGATTTGCTAAGCTTTCCAAAAAAGAGCTTGCTAAGCTCATGGCAAGTGCACTGGCAAATGTCAAGTAAACGGAAAGGTGCTTTTCATCACGCAATCCAGCCTTATGTTACACCCAAGCCTTGGTTTTATCCCTATAAAAAATATCTAAGAAAGTAATTTCTATTCTTTGTCGTGTCCGTATAGGCCATTGTTGTTCTCCGGTTTTCCTTCACAAAATCCGGGTCAGAGATTCATCGCTTTGCGAATGTGGGTTGGACGAAGGTACTTTGGAGCACATCTTCTTTAATTAATAATAATAATAATAACCGCGAGGTGTGCAGCCTCAGAGAATACTTTTTAGAATCCGACGTGGGGATGCACCGAGAGGTGGTCGCAGTGGACAAGGGCCTCACCCCGTTGTCCATGGCTAAAGAGGACTGGCGCAAACTTGTAGTACTTACTACTGATGACCGCAAGGAGGTATGGAAAGGCAAGGAGCTTCACGGGCGCTATTATCAGGCTCTTCATGGGCCTGATGTAAATAGCCTGGCGTCCGTAGCCTGGCTACGGTTTGGTGACCTCTTCGGGGAAACTGAAGGCTTTGTCTGTGCGATTATGGACGAAGTTATCTTGACGAACAACTACCGGAGGCATATTATGAAGGATGGGACGGTTGACGTGTGTCGGGCATGCCACCGTCCGGGTGAGTCCATTAGACATATTATCTCTGGATGTTCTCGTCTGGCTAACGGCGAGTATTTGCACAGACATAACCAAGTGGCCAGAATTATCCACCAGCAACTTGCTTTAAAATACAAACTTGTGGATTCTGAGGTACCGTATTATAAATATGTGCCCGACCCAGTTCTCGAAAATGACCATGTCACGTTGTACTGGGATCGGTCTATCATCACTGACAGGACTATTGTTGCCAATAAGCCGGATATAGTGGTGATAGACCGATTAGCGCGCCGCACAATGATAATCGATGTCACCATCCCACATGACGAGAACCTCGTGAAAGCTGAGAAAGAGAAACAAATTAAATATCTTGACTTGGCACACGAGGTTGTCGATATGTGGAATGTGGACTTGGCTGTCATTGTGCCGATAGTCGTTACCGCCAATGGCCTGATGGCCAAAAGCCTCGACGACCACCTGTCGAAGCTGTCGTTGCGCGGTTGGATCAAGGGCCTGATTCAGAAGGCAGTACTCCTTGATACGGCTCGCATTGTGAGGAAGTTCCTGTCTCTGGAGCCCTAACCACCGGTAGCTTGGACCCTGCTCCCGATACCGGTGGACTACTATTTTTTATATTTTTAAATGTTTTTTATATGTTTTCTTTTAAAATATTTAAAAATGTAAATAATATGTGTAAAAATAAATACCGAAAAATAATAATAATATTCCACAACTATCACACAACGTCATCTAGTCCCAAGCTAAGCAGAGCTTGTGTTATGGGTACTAGATAACTGATAAACATACTTATATATTTCTAAATACATACATATTATAGATAAATTACACCCAGACAGAGAACAAATGATCGTGCTCATTACACAAACATTTGTCCTGGGTGGGAATCGAACCCACGACCTCCGGGTTGATAATTGCTCCAAAAATAACCCAACCCTTGATCTGTATAGCCATCTCCCAAAATTAAAGATCCCTGTCCCCATTAACTTTCCTTCCCTACTAACCCATTCTTCCCCAAAGCTCTTTGAGGCTTTGATGCTTTTTATTCGTGTCAATGACATCAAATTGTGATGATTTTTGTATGGCTTTTGATAAGTTTATGTACATTATTTTAGTAACAATATTTTTATATGTTTGTTTCAGTTTTCTACTAATACTCGTCAGCAAGTTTCACATAAATACAATTTGTAATTTAGCAAATAGAGTTCTATCACATTTTTTAATTTATATTCCATTTTTTCTCTCCTCTCCATGCACACGTTTTCTCATAGCACATCTGACATTGGCAGAATTGTCGACATCGGCACGATTGCCAAAGAGAAAAATAGAATAGAATAGAAATGTTTGAAATCTTTCGGAGTTCAATTATAGATGTCTCTAGTTTCTGATCAAATCTCACTCGGCATCGCTTTGTATGGGAGTGTGGGTGACACTGATTGACTGAAGAAAACCCTATTGTTCCTTGTGGAACAGGCTAAGGTCAAAGACCATCTACCTGCCTAGTCATCAGTTAGTTTTATATCGAGTTTTTTCCATTAGAATGCAGATGTAAAACATTCTAGGTTTTTTGCAGTATTTGGCAGCAAATGTATTGAGTCAGCCACCTCGGCAAGTTTCACTAAGGTTGTCAATACTACAATAAAATTCTCAGCTCTATTTACCGAGATCGCGCCAATGATTCCACGTATTGTCCAGTTGCGTAGACACTTGAGACACAAAACTACACCAATTTTACATCACAATATCCACTAGGAATCAATTTGCCAACAATAAAATCAACCACTGAACTTCACTCGAAGAAATCCCGCCAAAAACTCTCAAAGTGACATTGTTTTTTTTAATAATATTATTTACCCCGAAGGGAAGGCTCTATAGCCTTCCCTTCGGGATAAATAATAGGCAATATGGTCAAAAGACCACTGACCACTGGCCCGTCTAGAACCAGAATCTCAGCATTTTTAAAATGGCTCTGTTGCTACCGCAATTATGGCAACTGCGGTGTGTTCCCATTAAAATCGGTTTTTGTCTATGGTCCTCAGCTTTTAGTCGGTTTTTCTCTAGTAGAGACGTTACTCAACTAAATTTTGCGTCAAATAATACTGGGCGCACTGTTATGCAAGCTATGAGAATACCAGAAAAAAAAGTTAAAAGTTGATTTTCTGTGGTCATTTTCTGTTGTTGCCAAACTGACAGGAGCTCTGCATTTACAATGTAAATACAATTGTATTTAAAACCCTGTGTATTAGTGTAATATATCAATTCGTCCTGACAAGAGTGTCGCCTTTGATAATGACGAAAAGGCGGAATGCCTGGCCGACAGTCTAGAGTCCCAATGCTCTCCCAGCTCTCAACCAGTAGACCAGGCCCACCTAGACATGGTAGATGCTGAGGTCGAAAGGAGAGCTTCCCTCCCTCCGGTCGAAGATCCTGATGACCCGCTACCCCCCGTCACTCCCGAAGAGGTGGAGGATGTCATCAGGAAACTTCAACCCAGAAAAGCCCCAGGCTCTGATGGAATATCCAACAGAGCTATAAAACTATTCCCAGCCCAACTTATTATGCTTTTGACCGCCATCTTCAATGGCGCCTTAAGTAATAATATGTTCCCTCAAGCGTGTAAACAGGCCACTGTCATTGGTATTCCAAAGCCAGGCAAGCCAAAATCCGACCCCACTAGCTACCGCCCCATTAGTTTACTCAATGTTCTCGGCAAGATTTACGAGAAGCTTATTCATAAGCGACTCAAGGATTTTGCTGAGGCTAAGAGTCTCATTCCCAACGAGCAATTCGGATTCCGCTCCGAACACTCGTGCGTCCAACAAGTATACCGAATGGTCGAGCATATGAGCGCTGGGTTCCAGCGTAAATACACGACCGGTGTCTTGTACTTCGATATAGCGAAAGCGTTCGACAAAGTCTGGCACAATGGCTTAATTTATAAGCTGTATCAACTAGGTGTGCCAGATCGTCTCGTACTCATCTTGCGAGACTACCTGTCGGATCGCACCTTTCGCTATCGCGTAGAGGGCGCTCTATCCTCCCCCCATCCTATAAAGTCTGGTGTCCCCCAGGGCTCTGTGGTATCCCCCCTAGCCTTCACGCTGTTCACTAGCGATATCCCTAAACCCAAAAAGGCCCAGTTAGCATTATTCGCTGACGACACGGCCATCTTCTACTCGGGTCGTTCACCCGCTCAGATAGGCCTCAACCTCCAAACCTACACTACCCAGCTGGGCCAGTGGTTCCGGAAATGGAGAATTGAGGTCAACCCTGAGAAAAGTCAGGCAGTCCTCTACTCTAGACCGCGACATACGGTCAGACCCCCTCGTCCGATCACCATGTACGGCAGGCCGATCCCTTGGGAGAAGCAGGCCAAGTACCTAGGCGTAATCCTAGACCAGCATCTCACCTTCGTCGAGCACATAAAGCAAGCTCGCTCGCGGGTCGCCTTTGCTCAAGGTAGACTCCACTTCCTCCTAAATGGTAAAAGCAAATTGTCACTCAAGTGCAAATTGCGTACCTACACCGCGGTCATCCGACCGATCATGACCTATGCTTGCCCAGTGTTCGCACATGCCAAGCCCCGTCACCTCCACAAGATGTCGACACTGCAGCACCGCTTTCTCCGCAAGGTGGTGGATGCCCCCTACTTTGTGAGGAACGAGGAGCTGCATGTTGACCTCAAAATCCCCACCCTGCAGCAGTTCATGAAGCGCTCCACCAAGCGCTTCCTAGAAACTGCTGCTAAACATCGTAACCCCCTTATCGCATCGGCTACTCGATACGTTCCCTCTCAAATTTCTAGGATTCGCCGCCCCCGGCATACCCTCCAAGTCCCTGATGACGCCACAACCCTGCGCCAAGAGAGCCGTAGGGAAACCAGCACTATCAAAAAACACTACAGACCGCCGATTTTCCGACCTCGCCGGCGAGGCCCGTCGCGAAATCTAAGTCATTGCCCTCCCCGTCTCTCGCCAGCACGTGCCGCTGAGCCAGTAAACTCCCCAATTAATGGTAACCAGATCCAGCCTTCCCTTGCTGCCCCTCAGTGACGCCCTAAGCCGAGGCCCGTACTCCGCAGGGAGTGCCCTTAGCGTGGTTACTTAGTTTTGTAAGTTTAATAAGTCCTGGCTGGAGGCTTTAATATATTAAAGCCTACACAGGCAAGCCCGGTTAAGCAGACGACAGCCTCAGAGGCTGACCTGCAAGACGCCCCACAAAAAAAAAAAAAAAAAAAAAAATATATCAAAAGAATCTTCAAGATTCAAGCTTAACGAAAAACTAAACATGCAGTAGGTTCAAAGTGTGTTGAAAACGACAATATTGAAATAAAAAACAAGGGGAGAGCGCCGCGTCCGGCGTCCGTATTTTGTTCATAATTTTGTATGATTTACTAACTAATCTGTTAGACGATTGCTCGTAATATGGAAATTAGTTCATTATTAGTATTTACACATACTTCGACAGTAAAAATAAGACGAAAATATCTAAGATTCCATGTTTTAATGATTTCATTCCACAGGTCGTCAGTACTTTCCATAATTCTGGTATAAACGCTTTTATTAAATGTCCACAGTAAAGGTTTGTATAAACATGGAAATTACGAGAGTAATGACTTGTTTTTTTTCAACGGTTTACCCGACTACGGGGATCACAAAGAAGGGTTATTATTTGAGCTTTAGCACGATGTTTTTAATAAAGCTTACTAACCTTAATGTGATGGTTTGGATTGAATGATTTTGTATTTTTTTCCAACGGTTTACTGACCACAATTTGAATTTAACCACAATATTAATGCTTACTAATGTGATGGTTCAGATTTAATGATTTAGTATATAAATCTTTTTCAACGGTTTAGCCGACTGCAGCAGAAAGAAGTGTTATGATATTTTCGTTGCACTTTTTTTTCTTTTTTGTCTTTCAATGGTTTTGGGCATGAGAATAATGTTTTTTTTAATGCCTAATTGCTGTCATAAATTAAAAATAAATTGGAATCTAAGACAAGTTTCGATTTCAGGTCTCAGGATAATTACGGTCTGGAAGAAGAGGAGGAGGATGTGTCTATATATCTGAGTTTCGCTAGCTACTTTATTAAAAAGGGTCCTCTTCCTCGTAATCTGTGTAAACCTCGTAATACACTTTCCTTTTAATGTGTGTGTAATGTATTTCGTTAAAGTAAATATGTAAATTAAAAAAAGATATCACATAAAAAAAAGTTTATTTTTAAATAGGTAATACATTTTTTACAATATTAAACAACTATGTACATTAATCATTGTCTCATTTCAACAAAAATCACAAAATAAACTAAATGTCGAAATTAAAATATAGGACGGGTAGTATGCAGCCATACGTATGAGCCCTACGGGCGGCCATCTTGCCGTATTTTGCCTTATTTTTGCTAGCGCAGGCGGCATGAAATTAATGCGGGAAGGGGTGTTTTGTTTTCATCTAGTGTGCTACTTTAAACCGTCCAAGTACTGACTTATGGGTATCAAAAGAAAGCTTATATAGTCTAGTTTTATGATACATAGGTTTAAAAGACATAAACTACAAAATTATTAGTAAAAACTTAGTAAGAACAAAAATTTTACTGTTTTTCAACCCAAAATCTCAAGTTTAACTTTTTTTTTAAGTACTTAGAACTAGTTTTTGTGACTTAGTTATCACATAAGTCAATTCTATAATTATAGTATCAGCTATACACACGTATTTTTTACTTGTGTGTAGAAGCAGGAGATTACGAGATATTAAGCTTTAAATTGGCAACGGGACCCGGCGCTTGCGCGGAAAAATACCAGAGCGAGCGAGCGGACGCAGGTTGTCACTTTTTGGCGTCTGGACTGACGTTTTAGTGGTGTCTTTTGACCAAAAGACTATCCTGCCCTGGAAAAGACTGTCCTGGTGTTCCTGTTTTGTGTCTTCGTTTTTTGACACCGACTTCCGAAATTAAAGATATTTTGCGCTTTTTTTGGAAGTCGGTTCTATTTTTTTGTAAAAAAGTTTTTTATTTTTCACTTTTTAGTTGTGGTTCCCCATTAAACTGTGTTAACAATTCATAGACATACGATCGCAGCAATCGCGGTTGATTTGCTGTCAATTTTTGAAGAGTTCCGTTGTCTGTCTCCGAAACCCATCATCAGATTTTTTTGAAATTTAAATGGGACCATTTCGGAATAAACCCCTTTCGAACAAAAAAGAATTTTGCAAATCCGTCAATATATGACGGAGCTATGCCCGAACATACATAAAAAAAAAAAAAAACAAACAAACATCCGAATTGATAACCTCCTCCTTTTTTGAAGTCGGTTAAAAAGACTATGTCTTTTGACCATATTGCCTAGACTTACGTAGTGAATTTTTACTTTTTTTCAGTTAGAATGCAGATGTAACACATTCTAATGTTTTTTGTAGTATTTGGCAGCAAATGTATCGAGTCAGCCACCTCGGCAAGTTTAACTGAGGTAGTCAATACTACAATAAAATTCTCAGCTCCATTTTACCGAGATCGAGCATGTTTCAAATAAACGAATAATTAAAACAGCCACTGAACTTCACTCGAGAAAATCTCGCCAAAAACTCCTTTTTTTTATTCATGGCCACAGATTCAAGTCTTTCAGGCGGATACCTATTAGGTAATTAGCTACAGAAAACATTTCTTTTTCCATTAAAATATAGATGTAACACATTCAAATGCATTTTGCAGTATTTGGCAACAAATGTGTCGAGTCAGCCTTCTCTTCAAACTTCGCTGAGGTAGTCAATACTACAATAAAATTCTCAGCTCTATTTTACCAAGACCGCGCCTGTTTCAATGATTCCATTTCCATATTGTTTATTTGCGTAGACACTTGAGACACAACCTACACCAACTTTACATCATAATATCCACTAGGAATCAATAAGCGAGTAATTAAAAATATACTGAACTTCACTCGAGAAAATCCCGCAAAAAACTCTAGTGAAATTGAGATTTGAGAGTGTTCCGAGTAGTTCTGAGTCATAACAAATATTTATTGATCAGAATCATCGGAATAGTCAACATCGGCTTTACTTGCCATCAATAAAAAATAGAATAGATGAGAACAAATATTGATATTATTAGCGACCGCTGAGCGCCAACAGACGTTCCGATCCCGTTACCGTGTTCAAATCATTGATAGCGATATGACAACACCTACCAAGGACTAAAGACCAGTTATCGAAAATGTTGAATAAAACTAGTCTTTTATCTGATATTTGTATAAGGAAAAAAATACTTAACTGCTGAATTAACCATTCAATTTCGACACAAAACAACTAAAATAAAACCGGCCAAGTGCGTGTCGGACTTCGCACATTTAGGGTTCCATACCAAATGTATGACTAGTTGTATGGCTTTGGGTCAACAGGATGCTTATACTGTGAGAATTTGAAGACAGTAGCTCCAACAGTTTGGCTGTAAACCTGGTGTGATAGACGACACGGACAGACAGACAGATGGACAGACGGACACGTGAGTGGGCAACAGGGCTTGGTTTGGACCCTTCGGGTACGGAACCTTAAAAAATATTAAATGTCACATAATTTATACTAACTGTAAATAAACCCACTGAATTCACTGCACTTCCCTGAAGCAATGTTGACACAATCATCGATTTTTAACCGACTTTCGAAAAAGGAGGAGGTTCTATGTTCGACTGTACCTATGTATGTTTTTTTTTTTTATGTATGTCCGGGCATTTCTCCGTCAGTTGTGGACCGATTTTCAAAATTCTTTTTTTTCCGAAAGAATATACTCCCGAGGTGGTCCCATATAAATTTTATCGAAATTGCTTTAGTGCTTTTTGAGAAACTGAACAAAAACGAAAAATAGGCATATCTTGATGACGTTTTTGTGTTCTCCAAAAGTTTAAATTCCACGTTCCAATTGAGAAACGAGCCAAGAGGATCATCGGCAATGATAGACTCGTTGAGTCGAAACTCCAAAGTCTTGAACATAGACGCCGAGTTGCTAGCCTGTCGGTTTTCTGTCGATTAAATTTTGGGGAGTGTGCGACGGAATTGCATGATTTGATTCCGCCAAGCCCGTTTCATCTAAGGACCACAAGACGTACGGCGAAGTGCCACCGGTTCATGGTGGACATCCCATCCATACGCACAAAGCGTTTTGAGAAAACATTCATTGCACGTACAGCTAGAGAGTGGAATTCTCTACCGGAGTCTGTGTTTCCTGTAAGATACAACCTGGGAGTCTTTAAGTCAAGAGTGAATAGGTTACTCCAAGGCAAGCGTGCTCCATCTTCGACCACATCATCGCGTACCATCAGGTGAGATAGTGGTCAAACGCGAGCCTATCAAACATAAAAAAAAAAAAAAGTTCCATGTTATTGGGGATTTTAGTTCTGGGGTATAATAACTATAAAGCGAAAAATAAAAAAACTTGAGAGGTGTCAAGGGATGCCGGATGGAACGAAGTTCCTTTCGATTAATTAGTGAAGGAATTGTAATTTAATTTAATTTTTTTTAATTTATAATATTTTTTTTATTATTAACTACGCACACACGCACGCACGTAAGAAGTTATACTTCATCATCTCATCTCATCTCATCTTATCTCATCGCAGCTCAGCTCAACTCAACTCACTCAACTCTTTAGCAATATCTGGCTTGCTTTCTATAAGAGAGAGAGAGACAGACAGAGAAACATGCGACGCCGCACAGCTTACAATAGCTTACTATAGCAATAATGCTTGATCTGCTTGCAAACTTTGTACCTACCTACCAAAAATACAAGAAGTTTTTATTAGATTGTTTTTCCAACACAATCTTTTTGGATGGACAGCCTCATTAGTGTCGTGACAACTTTTCGTAAGAATTTTTTCCGTCTAGCCCCCTTTCACAACGCGCGATAAAGAACTTCGTTCCAAAAACTTTTTTACAAAAAAAACAACCGACTTCCAAAAAAAAATACACTAAAAATTTAAAAATAACTTTAATTTCGGAAGTCGGTGTCAAATATCGAAGAAATAAAATACAAACACCGACTTCCGATATTAAAGTTATTTTTAAATTTTTAGTGTATTTTTTTTTGGAAGTCGGTTGTTTTTTTTGTAAAAAAGTTTTTTATTATACTCGGAATTTTAATTCGATTCCAGATTTGACAATTTCAGTGTTGCAACGTTACGACAAGTACTAAATAATGACGTTGCGAAGTTATTCGATATGGAAATGGAATATTTCCAGATCGATTCTTCTCGTTTATAATTTTACTCTCGTAAACTAAGTATATCAGGAAATTAAATATTTCTGAACCGATAATTTAGTTTAGACGATTAATTAACGATCTGAGACTATTTTCTTTTATAATTGTGTGTGTTCGGCACTCGACAACTTCCCGGGGACTGACTGATATAAAATAAAACAATCTGTTTCCAAAGCAAGTACAAAAAATTTATTTTGTTCTATCACTATGTAATATGAGCGGAGAATCTCGACACCGCGATTCAGAAATGTGACGAAATCGTACAACGCCATCTATCGAGCTTGGGGTAAAACTCGCAATCGAACATCCCGCCCACTATGGACAGAGTGTCCAGAACTAGGGTTAAATATAACAAAGTTAACTGACCGCCCACCACAATAGAACACATGATTTGGGGGGAAGTGAAAACAATAGTGGACTGTATGTGAACAATAAAAAAAAAAAAAAAAACAACTAAACAAAATATTAATGTTAAACTTAAATGCAACTTATGCAACAATTAATTAATACTTAACATTGATTTAAAAAAATAAAAACATATAAATACTAGGTACGCATTTATGAGGTGATAGGAAGTACAATTAATTTCGACACAGGTCTTTTAATCGTAGAACCTTTACAGCGCAATGTAACCACTCTTGTGATTTTATCCGAGCCAGTATGCTTTTCTGTAATAAGACCGTAAAGCCATCTTGCAGGTGGAAGATCATCTTCCATAACCAACACTACGTCACCCAAGTTCGGTTCTACGGTTTGATGTGCCCATTTGTTCCTTTGGTGAAATTGAACCAGATATTCTCGCGACCACCTACGCCAGAAGTCCTGCACCATGCGTTGAGTCAACTGCCATCTTCTCAAAGTACCAATATTAGAATTTTCAAAATTAAGTTCGGGTACGAGAAGCAAAGGCTCGCCTACTAAAAAATGACCTGGCGTTAATGGGCATGGATCCTCTGGATTTGTGCTGATGGTGGAAATAGGCCTGGAGTTTAGACAGGCTTCTATTTGGGCAAGCACTGTCGTCAATTCCTCAAAGGTGAGTGTGCTTGTACCAACCACTCTTTTGAGATGGTGTTTGGTTGACTTCACTCCAGCCTCCCAAAGCCCCCCGAAGTTCGGAGAGTGAGGTGGAATGAAGCTCCAAGTTGTTCCGTTGGTCGCCAACCAATCGGCAATATCAGTAGCTACACCGGACCTTTCGTGGTTGAACAACGCCTTCAGTTCTTTGTTAGCTCCGACAAATGTAGTGCCATTATCGCTCCACATCTCACCGCAATGGCCTCTCCTCGCTATAAAACGCTTAAAGGCAGCTATAAAGGCTTGGGATGTCATGTCACTGACGACTTCTAAGTGTATGGCCCGAGTGGCCATACACACGAACAAACATATGTAACCTTTGGTGGAGTGATAACCGCGACCCTTAGTAGGACGGATGCTAATAGGTCCTGCGTAGTCCACGCCACTTCTAAAGAAAGGTCGGCCAGCATTTACCCTAGCAGAGGGCAATGACCCCATTAAAGGATGTACAGACTGAGCGGAATGACGTATGCAAATTACGCATTTGCGCACGTATTGCCTGACGATATTTTTTGCATTTATTATCCAATATTTGGATCGTATATAATTAAGAACTAACTGAGGCCCACCGTGCAAAGTGCTCTCATGAGCGTCAGCTACCAGGAGGTGGGTCAAATCCGACTTTTGAGGAAGAATTATTGGATGCTTCGAGTCTTCGTGAAGGTTCGCTCTGTGTAACCTACCACCAACTCTCAAAATCTGTTCTTGATCCAAGTAAGGATTGAGCGAGGTAAGTACCCCTTTTTTATTTATTTCTCCTTTAGTTTTTAAACTATCTATCTCCGATTCAAAATTTTCCCTTTGACATAGTTTAATGCAGGTAAGTAGTGCCCCTTGAATTTCAGAATGAGTTAGATAATTATTGAATTTCGTAGTATAATTTTTATTTTTAAACTTTAAGAACCTTTTACAATAAGCTATTACTCTGGTCAGTTTTCTAAGAGACGAATATTTTGCAATTATAGAATCCTCACTTGTTTCTTTCACTACTGTGTTGCATGCTACTAATGATTTTCTTTCCTCTAAGTTAGTTTCTTTAATTTTCAGCCAATTAGGTCCCTGTGTCCACAATTCGAGGTCGGCGCACTCAGAAGGATTCACGCCGCGCGACGCGCAATCTGCAGGATTATCACTGGACTGGACGTGCGACCACTGGTTGTTTTCCATAACGGTAAGTATTTCGGACACTCTGTTACCTACGAATGTCTTCCAGCGGCTGGGGTGGCTGCTCAACCAGGCGAGAACCACTGTCGAGTCAGTCCAGGCATGTATTTTTTCTTTACAGATACCCAAGGTGTCGGAAACTTCTCGCAGAAGTTTTGAAAGCAGCAAGGCGCCACATAACTCCAAACGAGGTATGGACACTTGTTTGACCGGGGCCACCTTGGTCTTAGCCGCAACTAGACTAACATGAACTCGACCACTAACATCAACACACCGAACATAGACTACGGCTGCGTAAGCAACATTGGATGCGTCAGAGAATCCGTGCAACTCTAGTAAGACGTCGAGTTGACTCGTGTGAATCCACCGTGGCAGACGGAAGTCCCTAAGATGGTAAAGGTTGTTTCTATAATTAAGCCATTCCTTTAACAGGTGATCTGGAAGTACTTCGTCCCATTCAGATCCTGCTAACCATAGGCGTTGAATGAACACCTTAGCTGTTACTATCACCGGCGCAAGCCAGCCAAGAGGGTCAAATAAGCGAGCGATATCAGAGATAACCTTTCGCTTGGTTATGGGTGTTTCGGGCGGAGAAAGTTGCACAGTGTATCTAAACTCATCTAACCTTCTCTGATACGTTAATCCTAAAATTTTTGTGAGCGTATCCATCTTAAGCTCCATATTGTCCTGCCTAGCAGTAACGTCATTCATTTTGATAAACAATTCGTCATTGCTGCTGGACCACTTTTGAAGCTTGAAGCCCCCACGATCTAACAATTGATTCAGCTGGTGATAAATAAGTTCCCCTTCAGCGACAGACTGACAACCCGTCAACAGATCGTCTACGTAGAACGATGTAAGGACTCTGTCTGCCACTAGAGGAAAGTCACTTCCTTCGTCTCGAGCTAATTGCTGTAGAGACCGGACCGCCAGGTATGGCGCAGAGGACGTTCCAAAAGTAACGCGCAATAACCGAATATGACTCAGTTCATCATTTGGATTGTCACGCCACAGAATGCGCTGATAATCAGCGTCCTCATCTGCAACCTTGACCTGACGGTACATTTTTACGATGTCTGCAACCAAGCTTATGGGGTGACAGCGCCACCGCATAATAGTTTGACGCAGATCAGGTTGTAGGGTTGGGCCAACCATTAATTCTGTATTTAATGCTACACCATTGTGGCCTGAACAAGAAGCATCGAAGACGACCCTAACCTTAGTCGTGCTTTTATCCTCACGCACCACCGCGTGATGTGGTAAGTAGAGCGCATTCTTACCTAATTCTGTTTGAGGGACAACTTCAGCATGTCCTAGTTGTATATATTCATTTATGACTGTACTATACTGCATCCTAAATTCCGGTTCCTTCAACAATCTCTTTTCTAGGCTGATGAAGCGCCTGCGGGCAATGACCTCTGATCCTCCAAACGTGCAAGTGGGCGAATCGGTTTTAAATGGTAATTTTACAATATACCTCCCGGTCGCATCGCGTTTGGTGGTTTTAGAGTAGAAATCCTCGCATTTTTGTTCTTCTTCAGTCAAGATCACACTACTAACTGAAGGCTCCGACTCCAACTCCCAAAACCTGCGCAGAAGGTCATTGACATCCGCTGACTGTACTACAGTATGGTAACATACTGGCCTAGAAATTGACGACGATGGGATTTCGCCAGACAAGATCCAGCCCAACTTAGTCTTCTGAGCGACTGGAGATCCTGGCGGACCCTTGACTAAACCATCCAATAAAATTTCTCCGACTACGCGTGTACTCAACAGTAAATCGATTTTCCCTGGCGTATCAAAAGTCGGATCAGCTAATTTTAAGGATGAGAACGAAGCCGATACTTGAAAGATTTTCTTCTCAGGAAGATGTGATGTGAGCCTATTCAATACATAAGCATCGACATATAAAATAAAGGTAGGATCTAGACGTGATTGCAATTTGAATCGAACTATCCACTTAGAGGGCATTGAGTTTCCCTCATCATCGCCTAGTCGAAATATGTCGGTGCGAGCAGGTGTTTTCCTTAGTCCGAGCAACTGTACTGCAGCCTCTGTGATAAAAGAGACTTGAGAGCCCTGATCCATCAGAGCTCTTAAAACAACAGCAGTGCCAGTTCTTGACTCAACATTGACCAAGGCTGTGGCTAACAGACCGTGGTTGTGAACATCCGCAAAACAACAAATGGGTTTGGCATCGCTTTGACTGGAAGAGGTTGCTGCGTTAGCAGCCGCCACTTTCGTCTCTGCTGAACCATCAACGATTTCCGCAGAATTGGCAGTTGATTTTGGGTGAAGCAGTGTGTGATGCCTCTTCTTACAAAGGTGACATTTCGTATGCTGACGACAAGTATAGACGGAATGGCTTGTTCCTAGGCAGTTGTAACAAAGCTTACTGGCTCGTGCAAACTCCCGACGCTCGTCACAATTTTTCTTAGCAAATGTTTTACAGTTACACAATTTATGATCTCCAGAACATAATACACAACCTTGAGAAGCGACATGAAAAGATTTAGCATTATTATCACGAGCACTATTTTGTTTATTTGCTTTAGAATCTAAATATTCTAAGGCTCTAAACCTAGACTCCATAAAAGTTTTGAACTCATCAAACGTAGGTAAGTCATCATTAGGATTTGAACTTATTCTTAGTTCCCACAATTTACGGGACTCGGTATCTAATTTTTCGGAGCCTAAATACACAACAATTGCATCCCATGAGCTGACATCAATACCTAGACTGCGTAAACCATGTAAACAATCAACCGTCGTGTCTAACAGAGTTTTGACGTTTGCCGACGATTCCTTAGTAATTGACGATTGATAGACAAGCCGTTTGAGCATACAGTTAGCTAAAAACCTTTTATTATCAAATCGTTTGTTTAGAATTGACCAACACTCATTATAATTAGACGCAGTCACAGGAATATGTCGAAGCAACTGTTCTGCTTCGCCTGAGAGATGACTCTTTAAATAATGGAGTTTTTGAACTTCATCCAGTGTTTCATTTTTATGAATAAGTGACGTAAATAAATCGCGGAACGTTACCCATTCCGAATAAAGACCCGCGAACTTTGGTAAACTAATTTGTGGCAATTTCACATTTGAACTATTTTGATAAGAATGTTTATTTTCACTGAAATTAGTACTTTCGCGCGGACTACTTTGAAGTAAGTGTTCTTTTAATTCAGACTTATAGGTTATGTACAACTCTTCAGTAACCTCATAAGTTTCTGCCGTAAAATAAACATTCTTTTTTAATTCTTCGTCGGTTGCTTTTTCTATGATGCGCCTATGCGTTTCAACAAATTGTTTCCACTGTACCTCTAATGATTCTACTCTCGTTTCAATGTAACTTTGTGTGAGCCGATCCTTAGGTGATTTTTTAAAGTTAATTCTAGCTTTTTCTATTATTGATTTGTTATTTAATTGCAATTTTCCTAAGGATTCCATTGTGTACAAAGCTACAGAGTTTTTAAATAATGAAATCAATTGAATGCAACAGACGAAAAATCAAAGTCAATAAACAAAAACCGGTAAATTTTTACAAGTGTTTAGAACCTATTTGACTTAAACAGAATCGGGCATAGATTTCCCGTCACAACACTTTATTTATAATTATTCTAAGTCTAAACTACTACTAAATCTTAAAAGTCTCAAACACTTGAAATTTGCACTAAGTTGAACTTTAAAATTCACTGAGAAAATTTACAAGTCTACCAAATAATAAACACTGGGATTGTAACTCACAGTTTTGTCTGCCAAACCTCTCCAAACACGTCGCTGCTGCGAGTTCGTTGTCGTCACTCTTGATGTCACTGCTGGTACTGCTGCGAGTGTGTCGTCACGGTCTGTGACGACACTCTTGATGACGTTGCTGATGTCTCGTCGCTCTATGGGCAGTGTTGTCGCCGTTGCCGTATGAAGTGAGCGTTGATACTGGTGGCGCCCCCTGGCGGAGCAGGCTGCAAACCTCACTGCTGCACTGCTGAACACCGCTGATCACCACTAATCACCAGGCACTTCAGGGCGATCCACCACTGGTTTCTATGCCACACCAGACGTCACAAAAATGTCACTTCACTTGTCGACGCGATTTCACTTTTCGCGATCCGACTCGATAGGACCAAAATGTTCGGCACTCGACAACTTCCCGGGGACTGACTGATATAAAATAAAACAATCTGTTTCCAAAGCAAGTACAAAAAATTTATTTTGTTCTATCACTATGTAATATGAGCGGAGAATCTCGACACCGCGATTCAGAAATGTGACGAAATCGTACAACGCCATCTATCGAGCTTGGGGTAAAACTCGCAATCGAACAGTGTGTGAAATAAAAAAAAAATGTGATCATGAAGGAACATTACAAATAAAACAGATAGATGTATTATGGTAATAATTTATTTTATAAATTGTCGCCGTCGTTGTAATATAAATTGTCGTATTATAAGTTTTGTTTTTAATATAAAAACAAAAATATTAACTTTTTATAAAATAGAGCAGCGATTACTAATTCATAAATAATGATTATGAATAACTAGCTTCCGCCCGCGGCTTCGCCCGCGTAAAAAGTGTAATTGTAATAAGTCTGAGTGGTATTTTCAGAGAGGAGCACGTTAAATAAATCCTGTAGAAATCAAAACCAAAAGTTATTTAAATTAGGCTGAAAGCCAGATTTTTTTGAATGTCAAAGTTCTACATAAAGACTGTAGGGGCCACACACTCGCTCAGTAAGTCGGGGTACCTATCTTGTTACTCTTAAATACGTTACGCTTGTTAAATATAATAGTTTACCATATCGAAACTGTTTCATTTATTGGGTCCCGAACATATCCTAAATTGGTGCTTAGCTTCTTGTCCGTGGCTCCGTCCGCGTAGACATTTATATGAAATTAACTTTTTCACCACCTTTTACTTACAATTTACCTTTGGCTTCATCCGCGTGCAGGTCTGAAATTTCTCTTTTTCATGATTCTGTTTTCCTGGTAGTTTAAGGATCTATACCGCTCAGCATTCCAGTCCCGAAAATACTTATTCAAGATGATTTTTTTTTTTACCTCTTTTGATCCCACCCTTTTTTTGGTTTTTTTTTGTGATTCTGAACTCGTAGTGAGTGAATCTATACCGCTCGGAAATTTTACTTCTTCACATTTCTGGTCTCCTGGTAATTTGTAAATCTCTACCTCTCCCAATACCAGCTTCGGAATATGTTTTGTACTTCTGATCTCCTGGTAGGTTATGAATCTATACCGCTCAGGATTCCAGCCCCCTCCCTGGTAGTTTGAGAATCTATTCCACTCAGGATTTCAGCCCCGGAACACTCTTTGTGTTTCTGGTATCCTAGTATTTTGTGAAAACTATACCGCTTAAGATTCTAGCCCCAAAAATACTGATTCACGACTCTAGTCTCCAGCACGCGTAGCATGACCACCCTAGAAACGGGTTTTGTCGACGGAAGAATAGACAAAATGACAAATTGTAGAAAGATTTCTACCGTGTCAAGCATGGCGATGTTAAAACTGAGGAGAAGAAATGTTTCTATTCTTCAGTCGATAAAAGTCTACAATGTAAAGCATGACGACCAATTTTTCTCTACTTTTGACACATGAGTGTAGAAACATTTCTACTCAAGAAGTGTCAAATAGTCTACATCTCATTAGACCTAGACAAGATCTTTATTGATTTTAAAAACTCAATTAGGCGGCTGTTTCATTTCAAAATTGTGGTGAATCTTCCACAAAAGCCAATAAAAGAAATGAAGTGAGTGTGTGTGTTTGAAGTTTGATTTTAAAAACATGTCTGGGGGCTACCGTCGCCATCATCTCAGTTTTATATCAAGAAGAATGAAAGGAAGGCAGAAAGAAACGCCGTGCAAGCATTAACGGAGGCTCTCGATCTTCCCGAAAAAAATAAAATTAATAACTTTTCCAAAAAACAAACATTTGAAAAATGTATTTTAAAGTTTTGTTATTTTCCACATTGTGTAACAAAATGCGAAAATTAACATAACAAACTACATTTTTGCTATGTTTCATTATTTATTTACTTTGTTTGTTGTTATTTACACAAATCCAACATGATCAGTCTCCACAAACACAAATATTTTTGTACAAACAACAAACAAACAGGGGGTTTTTGGCGGGATTTTGTCGAGTGAAGTTCAGTGGCTGTTTTAATTATTCGTTTATTGATTCCTAGTGGATATTGTGATGTAAAATTGGTGTACTTTTGTGTCTCAAGTGTCAACGCAAATGGACAATATGTGGAATCATTGAAACTGGCGCGATCTCGGGAAAATGGAGCTGAAAATTTTATAGTAGTATTGACTACTTCAGCGAAGTTTGCCGAGAAGGCTGACTCGACACATTTGTTGCCAAATACTGCAAAAAACATTACAATGTGTTACATTCGAATGGAAAAAAGTATAAATAACTACGTAAGACTAGGCAATGTGGTCAAAAGACTTTCGCCTTCCCTTCGGGGACAATAAAAGAAAAAAAAAAAACAGTCAACACAGATGACAGAACTGACAAAATAAAATTAATACGTTTCGTTGTTGCTTTGAGTTACGTTCACAAGGTTTTAGAACTTGGCGTTAGACACATTTATTTCGATAACGAAACGTAATATGTTATCGTAGAATTCTTACCTTGTCTACATCACTAACTACCTACCTGTTGCTATGGAAAGAATGAATATGTCTTTGTCTTCGTAGAAACGCGAGTCTACGGGTCGCGCCGTGCTCGGGCAGTAGAGATATAGAGTGGCATAGAAATAACTTTGTCTACTCTTGGTAAAGTAGAGATAGAATTGGTCATGCTACGCGTGCTGGTAATTTTAGAATCTATACCTCTCATGATTCCAACCCCAAAATCACTTCTTCATTATTCTGGTCTCCTGGTAATTTATGAATCTCTGCTGCTCATAATCCCAGCCTTTTGGTAACATTTGTAATTCTTCTAAGTCTTGGTTGTTCGTGAATCTGTACTGCTCGGAAAACTTATTCATGATTCTGTTCTCCTGGTAATTTGTGAATCTGTACCTCTCATAATACCAGCCACAGAATATATTTTGTGATTCTGATCTCATAGTAGGTCGTAGGAATCTATACCGCTTAGGATTTAAGCCCCAAAAATACTGGTTCATGACTATGGTCTCCTGGTAGTTTTGGAATCTACACCTATCATGATTCCAGTTCCGGAACTACTTTTTCGTGAATCCTGATTTTTTCGTAGTTTTGTGAGTCTTTATCGCTCATAATTTCAGTTCTTGAAATACTTTTCATGTTTCTGGTCTCCTGGTAATTTGTGAATCTCTACATCTCCTATTACCTGCCTCGGAATATACTTTGTGATTCTGATTTCCTGGTAGCTTGTGAATCTATACCGCTCAGGATTCAAGCCCAGGCAATACTTCTTCTTGATTCTGGTCACCTGGTGGTTTGCGAAGCTATACCGCTAGGGTTGTAGCCCCGAAAATACCTCTTCATGATTCTGGTCCCCTGGTACTTTGTGAGACTTTACCGCTCATGATTCCAACCCCGGAAATACTTTTCATGTTTCTGGTCTCCTGGTACTTTGTGAGCGTAAACCGCTCGTTCAGCCTGACTTTGGATTTCTACTTCCATCTCAGCCTTCGCTAAGTCTTGTCATTTACCGGGATAAAAAGTAGCCTATGTGTTAATCCAGGCTATGACCTACCTGTGTGCAAAATTTCATTCAAATCCCTTCAGCCGTTTTTGCGATACCTTCAGCCAAACATACAAACATACAAACAAACAAACAAACATACAAACTTTCGCATTTATAATATTCAAAATCAATAATTGAAGGGTTTTTTACAAAAACTGCGTAACTAACAATTTTAAGGTTTTTTTTTTTAATGATGATATATGGAAAAAGTTACACTAGACAGTTTAATTCGATTTTACAAAAACAGCATATTTAGCACAGAATCACACTGTAAAAAAACATATATTTTACAAAAACTACATAACTGCGTGCAAATTTTTACAAAAACGTCGTATGTGAACGCAGTTAAGTAGTTTTTGTGAAAAAATAAAACGTCAGTCATAGCAAACACCCATCACCTTTTGAAGTGAAAAGTATCACTCATGATATGTTTTTTGATCTGAAAAAGGCACTAGAGCCTTATTTTTTAAAAACTTGTAAACCAGCAATGAAAATTAAAGCTGCAAGAATGATTAAAATAGATCAAGAATCACCACTTGTTTTGGTTAAGTATAACTTTACTGGAGAATGGACAAGAATCCATGTACGGACAAAGCGTCCACTGCCTTTGGAACTGAATTTTAGTCCATTGTACAAGGCTCAAATTCCATTAAATCCTAATAAAGCTAAGGATATTCAGAGATTGAAACATTTTTTGAGTGAACCCCACAAGATGATTATTTATGATAAAATATGTGAAATTGTAGCAGAGGAAGGAGAAGATATTGATATTGATAATGAAGATGTAAGTGGAGGAGAAGAATAAATAATAAGGGTGTTTTGTATGGCAATAAACCACTTAATTATTATTAATTAGATGTCTTTCATTGCAAAACTTTTACTTTTATTTTTACAAAAATAACATTAATGCATTTTTTTTACAAAAAGAACACTAGTACAAACTACATTTTATCATTTCATTCCATAACAGTAGGTATAAATAATAAAAAAATGTTACATATTCAATGCAATACAGTAACATGAATAAATGATTAAAATTTCTAAGTTATTAAACGAAAAATATGGATTGGAGAACATTTTTTTTATTTCATGTAAAATTGTTGCTAAAAAGTTGTGCTGTTTTTGTAAAAAACCCTTCAATTTAGTCTTTAATTGGCACACTGATGGCACACACACTGATTGTTTATCGATTTTTGTGTTCATCACTACACTATTATATGTGGTATCATTATTTCACAAAATGACAGTAGCTAATGTCAAATCTGGAATCGAATTAAAATTCCGAGTTATAGTTTCAACTGTCACCGCGTCAGTCTCTTTTTTGCCAAGCCTATGTATCCGACTGAAAGAATTGAATATACGGTCATCAATAAAAAATAAAAATAAAAATTATATAAAATCAATGTCACTGTGAGTTTTTGGTGAATTTTTTTCGAGTGAAGTCCAAATGCTGTTTTTATTATTCGTAAATTGATTCCTGGTGGATATTGTGATGTAAAATATCATGTACAATATCGGTACAAAGTTCCTTGGAGCCTGTGATACTGATTAAAACGCCGTACCTCAGAGCAAGACAAATTTATTATTTTCTATACCCAAGCTTATATACTCTGCCAGGTAACGAAACCATAGCGCGATCTAATTCGATCCCAACGCCATCTATCGAGTTAGCAGGAACTTTTTAGCTAAATATTACAGACTTATGTTTGTGGGATTGCGTTGGGATCGATCACATATTTTACATTGAACATTCCGCCCACCAAAAGGAATATGTTCCTTTTAGTACCGCCCACCATGAACAAACTCAGCAACTACAAGAACAATGGACTGTATGATAATTACAAACACTAGGTAGTGGACGGCTTCATGACATAGGAAAGCATATACACACCATATTGGTGGATAAATATGGTTCCGCTCAAAACATGACAAGCACAAATAACTTAACTACTTGACAAGGTAGAATAACAACTTAAACGTATAACATTTTCATAGAATTATTGAGCTCGCTTGAACTCCATCAAAACATAAGTAAATAAGTTTAATGAAACACAAAGAATTATAACACGGTATTAACACAATAGTGCAACATAAGAAACATACTAAAACAAACAAGTCTTGGCACAAGATAAATGCCTAAAATTTCAACAACATGCGACTTACTCAGTAACAGGAAGGAAGCACAATTTTGAAATTGGACGTTTAATCGTAGTGCCCTTACAACGAACAGTGACAACACGCGTCAAGCTATCTTTACCCGGATGCAGCTGTATAATTCTACCATATAACCATTTTGCTGGAGGTAAGTTATCTTCTCTTATTAACACTACATCACCTATTTTATATTCAGGATTACGAACATTCCATTTATGTCTTTGGAAGAATTGTGTTAAATATTCCTGTTTCCATCTACGCCAGAAGTGCTGCACCATACGTTGCACCAATTGCCATCTGCGTAAAGTACTAACTGTGGCATACTCATAACTGTAGTCGGGTGGTACTACCAATGGGTGACCCACTAAAAAATGGCCAGGGGTTAAAGGTGCCGGATCTTCTAGATCGTTACTACCCTGCGATAAGGGCCTAGAATTTAGGCATGCCTCAATTTGATAAAGAACTGTGGACAGCTCTTCAAACGTCAAAGTGGAGTCCCCGACGACGCGCCTCAGAAGATGTTTTGCACTTTTTACCCCTGCTTCCCACAATCCACCAAAATTTGGAGCGTGGGGAGGAATAAAGTGCCATTCGGTTTGAGAGTTTGCAAGAGCAGCTGCAATGTTGCTAAACATTGAATTCTCTTGTTTGAAAAGGATCTTTAACTCCTTGGCAGCGCCCACAAAATTTGTGCCATTATCGCTCCAAATATGACGACAATGACCACGCCTGGAAACGAACCGTTTGAACGCTGCTAGGAATCCCTCAGTTGTTAAATCCGAAACAGCCTCAATGTGTACTGCGCGTGTGGCCATACACACAAATAGACAGATGTATCCCTTATACGACCTTTGTCCACGACCCTTAGAGACCCTCATATTAATGGGACCCGCATAATCGACACCGGCGTTAAGAAACGGTTTACTCGGGGTCACTCTGCAAGCCGGAAGCTCTCCCATCAGCTGTTGTTTTGTAGTCGCAGCATATCGAGTACAGGGAACACAACGACGTATATGAGCTCGTACAATATTTTTTACCCGACTGATCCAGTACTTGGTGCGTATAAAATTGAGTACCAATTGCTGTCCTCCATGAAAAGTCCTTTCATGAGCGTCGGCTACAATTAACTTGGCCAAACTAGAATCATGAGGAATAACAACTGGGTGCTTTGTATCATCAAGTAGTTGAGAATAGCGCAGTCTTCCTCCAACGCGCAATATCTGACATTCATCGATAGACACATTTAATTTATATAATGAACTCGTTTTTTCTAATGGAACTTTATTTTTCAGAGCTATAAATTCTGCATGGAACCGTTGCTGCTGGCTTTGCCTGATACATACATCCAATGCTTCACGAGTTTCTGAAGCTGACAAGTATGCTGTAAGTTTAATGTTTACCTTACGAATTCTTATTGACCGCAAAAACCTTTTACAATACGCAACAACCCTTACTAAACGTGTAAGTGATGAATACTTAGATCCCAAAATGGCATCAAACTCAGACACGAGGTTGGCTGTGTGAACTTTAACGGATTTCTTTTCCTCATTAGTGCGTATTGCGCTAGGTCTAGTATATTCTATATGATCATTTCTTAACCAACCTGGTCCACGAGGACCAGGTTGGTTAAGAAATGAAACGAAACACAAACGAAACGAAACGAAACCAAACGAAACGATAAACGAAACAAAACGAAAACGAAACCAAAAAAACGGAAAACGATTCCATAGCTTTTGTATGAAGACCTTCGAAGTTATAATGCACGGCGCTATCCACCCTAACGGATCATAAAGCCTTGATATTTCTGATATGACCGTTCTTTTTGTTTCAGTTGCAGCAGGAGGTGACATCTTCACAGAATAATCGAATTCGTCGGAGTTCCGGTTCCAGGTAAGTCCCAAAATCTTAGTAACCTTATCAGGTTTAATTTCCAAATCTCTCCCAGAACTTTCCGTTAAGGTTTCCAATAAGTGTATCCTGTTACTTGTCCATTTTTGCAATTGAAATCCTCCTTTCTCTAATAAACTGTTCATTTCACTATAAATTCCTTCTACTTCTGTTTCAGATTGGCAGCCAGTCATCAGATCATCCATATAGAAGTCTGACTTCACCCTTTCAGCTGCCAATGGATACATATTACCTTCATCGCATGCAACTTGATGCAATGATTTAACAGCCAAGTAAGAGGCGCATGACGTGCCAAAGGTGACAGTCAGAAGTCGGAAGTCCTCTATCTCTTTGTTAGGATCCTCTCTCCAGACAATTCTTTGGAAATCCACATCCGACCGCGCTACCTTGATTTGGCGATACATTTTTACTAAATCTGCTGCCAGACAGATCGGATGTTGTCGCCATCTAATGACAATATGTCTCAAATCTGCCTGGAGAGTGGGTCCCACCATTAAGGTGTCATTTAAGGAAACCCCGTTTGTTCCCTTACATGATGCATCATAAACCACTCTTACCTTGGTGGTCAGTTTATCTAGTCTAACCACTGCGTGATGGGGCAAATAAACCGCATCACTTTTATTTGTTTCAGACTCGTCGACTAGTTTCTCCAAATGGCCCAGCAATAAATACTCCTTTATCACATCAGTATACTGTTGTTTTAATTCATGATCCTTAGCCAACTTCCTTTCTAAACCTAGCAATCTTTTTACAGCTATATTTTTTGAATGACCGTATTTACAAGGTGGATCTTCTGAACGAAAAGGTAATTTCACGACATAACGCCCGTCTTCATCTCTTTTCGTCGTATTTGAGTAAAACTGCTCGCAAGCCTGTTCTTCAGGCGTGAGAAGCCTTTTCGATAAAGTAGGCTCAGAATCTAGTTCCCATAAACGTTTTAACATTTCATTCTCTTCAATTTGAGTGTACATCGCTATCACAGTATTATGGGAATCCAGAGACCTATCCACTTTACTAACATGGCCTGACACAATCCAACCTAAATGCGTGTCTTGCGCGACCGGAGAGCCCGCGGGGCTCTTGATCAGACCTTCCTTTATAATACGGCAATATGTTTCAGCTCCTAACAAAATGTCGATTTTATTAGGGCAATTTGAACTTTGGGTCGGCAAGATGTATACTGTGAATTTCTGGCCAATTCTCGAGTTCAAAGTTTGTATCTGGCATAACTGAGGTCAGTGAGCTTAATACATGCGCAGTTACCTTTAGGGTAAAAGAAGGATCATGCAACGATTGTATATTAATCTTAACCACATGTCTAGAGACGATATCGCCATGACCACTTCCTATACCTGCAATGGTAGTCTTCGAGACTACTTTCTTTAAACGAAGCAATTGCACTGCTGCCTCAGTTATAAAGGATGCTTGTGATCCTTGATCCAACAAAGCTCTCAAATTTTGAGAGGACCCATTTTGTGATTCGGCCTTTACTAAAGCCGTGGCTAACAAGACTTGGCTCTGTGCTTGTCCATTCACAAAATGAGTTGCTATATTTGCACTGACATCATGTACTGGCTCTGAAGTACGTTCATGTGGGGTTACAGGCACCACTGGCGTAGTAGCCCCACTGGCTCCACTAGGGTTCTTAGGATGCAACAACTTATGGTGCTTCCGCTGACATATACGGCATTTTGAAAGAACTCGGCAAAATTTGGAAGTGTGGTGACTACCCAAACAATTATAACAGACACCCAAAGATTGTGAAATGGCACGACGTTTGTCAATATCTAGTTGACAAAACTTCTTACAATTGCTGAGCTTGTGACTCTCAGAACAATGTGGACATGAAACATTAATAGCACCATGCATAACTTTAGCGTGAGATGTAGAACTAGTATCAACCTTTGTTTTATGTTTAGGTTCAACGCATTCTAGGGCTCGAAAACGCGTCTCCAAAAACTCGCAAAACTGTTTAAAAGAGGGTAGATCGTCGGATGATTTACTAACATGCAGTTCGCACTGCTTCCTAGATTCTACGTCCAACTTCAAACTTACAACATAAACGACAATAACGTCCCACGAACTAATATCAATCCCAATATTGGAAAGTTCGTGCAAACAATCACTTGTAACATCAAGCAAATCTTTAAGTGCCTTCGATGATTCGAATCCAATATTACGTTGGCCAAAAAGTCGGTTTAATGTACATGTTGACATAAATTTCTTATTATTGAACCTATGTTCTAACATTTCCCAACATTTTTTATAGTTGACATCAGTTATAGGAACATGTCTTATAAGCTGCTCTGCTTCACCTGACAGCTGAGTTTTTAAATAGTGGAGACGTTGTACGTCATCAAGTTTTTTATTATTGTGGACTAATGATATGAACAAATCTCGGAATGACGACCACTCTGTATATTTTCCACTAAAAGTAGGTAAAACTATTTTTGGCAATCTTCCCACCGTGTCAGATGAACCATCACAAACTTCTTTATTCGAACTATTAACTTGTAATTGAGACAGAGCATTTTTTAATTCAACCTTATACATTAAATATGTTTCATAAACCTTTTCATAAACATCTTCCTCAAAGTATTCATACAATTCTTCACCCTCACATTCGCCAACTATTCCTTCGTATTTTGCTGTAAAATTCCTGTATTGGGTCTCCAACATCTCTAGGCGTGTATCCACATAATTGTAATTTATCCGATCTTTTGGAGACTTTTTGAAGTTAATCAAGCCCTTCTCAATCTGTCCTTTGACGTCCTTCAACCTTCTCAATTCCTTTTCCATGTTGTATTCAACACAACAGTTTTTTTCTAAGTGTTAACAAGTTAGAATGTTCTAAGTCCAGTGAAGAGTAATTTTTCTAAGTGTTTGGACACTTGTAAAATCGCTTTAAAATCGGGCATAGATTCGACGTCTGGTCACTTTTGTCGAAACTATTCTAAGTCCGTGACCGCACACTGTATTTTATCAAAGTTCATGGAATGACTAAATTTCCTAACTTTGCACTATTTTAGTTAACACTTAAGAATGAACTCACAGTTTTTGTCCACATATACACTTCATTACTCACGTGATCCAGTCTAGTTTCAAGTCCAATGTATCCAATAATTCAAAGTTATCCTCAGCAGTCAGCACAATAATCCGCAACATGTAAGTTTGTTCACCGACAACTAGCGCCACCTCGTATCAAGTAACGTAGCTAACATTAATACTTGTGTTCTTCCAAAAACGCCCTTCGGCTCGAATGGACCATGTACAATATCGGTACAAAGTTCCTTGGAGCCTGTGATACTGATTAAAACGCCGTACCTCAGAGCAAGACAAATTTATTATTTTCTATACCCAAGCTTATATACTCTGCCAGGTAACGAAACCATAGCGCGATCTAATTCGATCCCAACGCCATCTATCGAGTTAGCAGGAACTTTTTAGCTAAATATTACAGACTTATACAGAGTGGTGATGACAATACGACATTAAATTAAAGCTCGCATACCTCAAGACGTTCTCAGTCTACATACAAAAAATTATTTGAATATATCCAGTAGTTTAGTCACAGGAAATTATTTTTCATTTTTGACATTTGCTACATGATGTATCTGATAATAGGGAAATACTGTCAGGTGAACGACCCACATCGGTATAAACATCAAAACATTAAAGTCACGTTGCCAACTCGCTACGAGGACATAAACACTTTCGCCAAATTAGTATTTTCATCTAATTTAGTGAAAATTATACCTTACTTCTGAGTAATAAGAGTCATAAAGCGTGTCATCAGAGTTGGATAAGAAAGGAACGAATGCGGAAATTGCAATGCACTCATAATATTAATAGAAAATTTAGTGTGTGCGAAAGAGATAAATCTAGTTTCGTTTGTTACTTCGCTTTCTTGAAGAAATTTGCTACAACAAATTTAGGTTAGTGTGTCGCCGGCCGCGATCCTGTGATGAGTTACGCGTCCTCGCTTTGTAGTGCAGCCGCGTCTTTGATGTAGGTACTTCCCCGCCGCTCGTGTGTGTCGTGTTTTGTAAATTCATTTACGGCGGTATTAGTGCGAAATTGGACGCTTTATTTTGGTGACAGGACACGTAACGTTTTAATAGGTATTTAGTTAAACAGTGAGTGAATTGTGCGAAATTAGAGAGTTTTTATTGTTTTCGTGTTTTTTTTTTTAATAATCATGCCGCGCTACAATTACACAGCTTCGGAGTACACCGACATGATTTTAATTTATGGGGAGTGTCAAAGAAATGCCGCTTTGGCTATACGGACATACCGAGAGAGGTTTGGAAACACTCGAGTTTGTCCGACCAACGGGCGCACCATTGTCCAAGCTGTCCAGAGGATGCGAGAAAATCGATCCTTAATCCCGCATGTGGATAGTGCTCTTCCACGTGTAAAAGTGACCCTTGAGGAACGAATTTTAAATTTTAATTTAAATGCTGAAAAGTTTTTAGAACTCCTCAATGGACCTGTTTGCGAGTACATGGATGAGCTTTCGGTAACTGCGTACAGGCAGATGTGGTACCAATTAGACGGAGCACCAGCTCATTCAGTGGTGTCTGCTAGAGAGCGTTTGTCTCAAATGTTCGGACAGCAGTGGATTGGCCGTTATGGACCAACGCGTTGGCCAGCCAGGTCCCCCGACCTTACACCACTGGATTTTTTCTTGTGGGGTCATATCAAAAATGAAGTGTAGGTACTCAACAGCTGTTGATACTGTTGATGATTTAAAAGATAGAATAATCATATCTTTTAATAAATTAAAACACATGGCTGCGAATGGGGACCTTTTGTCAGACGTTAGAAATAACCTTTTACGACGGTGCAATTTGTGTATTCGAATTCATGGCGGCCATATTGAAAAACGAAAAATTTAGTGACTTTCATACCTACATCCTGATCGTGATTAATAATTTGATTAATAAATAACACGCGGTTGAGAGATGCCTGATTATTTGGTTAATAATCTGTGATTCAGTGTAATTTTATTGAGCATTAATCCATAATTAAAAGCCAAAAAATCAAGTCGCTACAGGACCGCGCGTTGTTGCCGCTCTTACGACAGGTTAGTGAACTCATATTTATAAATGGTGTTCTATTTCGTTTCTAGTTTTATGCCATTTAGTTTGTTTGAAATTTTTATTTTTTTATTTTCGATGTTAGGATTTTTTTGATAGCTTAAACTTATTCTTATGAACTAGTATTGTCCGTGTTTTCATTTATTGTCGTATTGTCTTCTCCACCCTGTATTTGTGGGATTGCGTTGGGATCGATCACATATTTTACATTGAACATTATTCGTAAATTGATTCCTGGTGGATATTGTGATGTAAAATTGGTGTAGTTTTGTGTCTCATGTGTCTACGAAACTGTACAATATGTGGAATCATTGAAACAGGCGCGATCTCTGTAAAATAAAGCTGAGAATTTTATTGTAGTATTGACAACCTAAGTTAAACTTGCCGAGATGGCTAACTCGATACATTTGTTGCCAACTACTGTAAAAAGATTAGAATGTACATTTACACCTGCATTCAATCTGCATATCCTTTGCCGAACTATCTCGGGGTCAGCTTCTAGTCTAACCAAATGCAGTTGAATACCAGTATTTTACATGGAGCGACTGCCTATCTGACCTAGCTAGCTACATATTAGTAATCTGTGATCTGACCTCCACAACCACAACCAATGGAAAAATACGATATAAAACTAACTGATGACTAGGCAGCATAGTCTCTGACCTTAGCTTGTTCCACAAAAAAATCAATGTCACTTTGACATGACACTTGACACTTTGACAGTTGTAGCAACAAACAAAACGTTGGTAAAGATTTTGCATCCAGAAACAGAAATAAAAATAAATATTTCACTATTAATTTATAAGTCTAAAGACTAATACCTACGGAATTACTACGAGGAATAAAATACGAATAGCAAACTTCGCTATCTGGGAGCGTCACGCTTGAGTCGTAGCGCTTGCAGTGCTAGCACATGTCGAAGTCTAAAGCTAAAATGTTTAATATTTTGTAAACAAAATTACTGATTTTACTAAGTATATATGTATGTCGGCCTAGTTTCCGCAACTCCAAGCTTAAGGCACGAACCTAATTCAATTTAGAAACTAAGATGGAAAAACTGTTGATGTGTAGAATATGTTTAGTGGAGGATGTTCGCATGTATGTGGTTACCAACAAGAGCATGCAGGAGATGTACGAGAAGCTGACTGATATTCCTGTAAGTAGATAATCAAGCAATTAACTTATTAAATTGGGATGTTTCCAGAAAAATAATAAATTTTAATTACAGTCAGACACAAATTTCAATTACAGACAGTCGCACCATGGTGTGACATCACGCAACATTTCAAAGCACTGCATCATCCTCATTTATGTCTATGTGACAAAAGAATATTAAATTAAATTCGTTTATTTTGGACCATTGTCCATATGCTACATACAACATGAAAAAAAAAAAATTAAAAACAATACAACACACTTACAACACAAAAAGAATAGGAAAATAACAATAGATAATACACATTAAGTTCGGAGAGGCGGCACTGTCCACTGCTCATCGAACAGCATGCAAGCGTATCCAGCGCAGCAGTGGAGAGTCCCACCTGTCCGCGAACATGCTCAGTATACTGTTGCTGCTGGACCTAACGCGGCAGCGTCGCACACTGTTTCCTAATAAGGGTGTGAAAGCCATTAGTGTGCGCTTCTGCGAACATAGTCGAAGCACTGCAGAATCGCGGTAGCCCCAGCAGCACCCTAAACGCGTTGTTGTTTTGGACACACAAGGCATTGTATGTCACCAGTGTATAGTTAACCCACAGGCTGCACGTGTAAAGTATTTGGCAGAAAGACTTAAAAAGCGTAACTTTCACTCGATTACTGCTATGTGCAAACCTGCGGGCCAACATATTACACCGGACAGCCGAAGCCCTACGTGCCCTTTCAACATCAGCGTTGTCACTCAGGTCTTCGGAAACTCAGTGGCCCAGATACTTGAACTGTGCGACTCTGTTCAAGGCGGTACCAGCTATGGTATCTGAGGGTACAGACAGATAACTTTTGCCACGCCCCTTAAATACTAGGAGCTCGCTTTTTTTAGCATTGTATCTAAGCCCATGGGCCTCCGCGTAAGACTCACATATCCGTAGCAACTTACGCAAACCCCCGATCGATGGACTCAGCAGTACCATGTCATCTGCGTAGCTGATATTGTTGACACAGTCTCCGTCTATGTAGCATCCAACATTGGCACTGCTGAGTTCACCGACAAGCTGGTTTATGTACAGGTTGAAGAGCTTAGGTGAGGTCAGACCACCCTGCCTCACCCCACACTGCAACCCATACACATCCGAAAAAATGCCAGCCCATTTGACACTATTTTTCTGATTGTTGTAC
Organism: Polia nebulosa; assembly: GCA_951329385.1. Taxonomy (NCBI): domain Eukaryota; kingdom Metazoa; phylum Arthropoda; class Insecta; order Lepidoptera; family Noctuidae; genus Polia; species Polia nebulosa. Next base: position 4,553,184 of record OX589608.1, read on the forward strand.
CAACACCTGAGAATAGAAATCACCTCCGGACTGCCATCTGTCTCAGTTTGCAGCTTATCTCATAACTTATTATATGACACTAGGTCGAAAGCTTTTGAGAGATCTAGAAAGCATGCAAAGATAGGTGCTTTCCGGTCACTGTAACAGAACTGAACAGTCTGCTTGAGACACATGATAGCACTCTCCGTGGATACACCAGATCTAAATCCGAATTGCGCGTCGTGGAGCCTAATATTCCTGCCCAGGTGTGGGTCAAGCAGACTGTCCAGTATTTTTGCTATAATGAAATTGGTCTATAATTTAGCAGATCAGAAGCATCTCCAATTGTATTTTTAGCTATTGGTACAACAACAGTGTACATCAAACTATTAGGTAAGTACGAATGACTAACACACAGATTAAAAAACATGGCCAAAACCCTCGACAAGTGACAGCCTGCATTTTGCAGATGCTCGATACTGAGGCTGTCGTTGACCAGGAGATTTACCCGTTTTCATGTTTCCAATAATGTGTGCCACATCTTTGGCTGTAAATTTGACTTTAAGATCTCCGGCACTGCTGCAGTCACCATCAATCATCCGCGATGCCGAACCCAAAGGCGACTCCACTTTAAATAACTACTGGAAAAGATTAGCAATTTTCTGTGGTTCATGCACGCCCGCAACACTCACGGGACTTCGTTTTCAACTGATTCGTCTTTTTCCAGAATATATACACACACAATTTATCCACTGCCTATGATTTATGTTAGAACACATTTTATCAGCACAACTCATCTCTGCCAGAAAATCAACATTCCTCAGCTTATTATGACATAGTTTATTGTATTCATAAACTTGAGATTCATCCCTTTCACCCCATGTCACAAGATTTTTATATGAGGGACTAATAATTTTTTTTTAGGAAACTAAACAACATAATAGGGTATTATACCTAGAATAATGTAGGACTTCCTTGGAAAGTAAACAATGTGTTGGAAAAACAGCTATAATAACCTAGAATTCTTGATCAGATACAAAATGGTATGCAATGCAAGTATATTTGTTGCAGTTTGTAACTGAAGACAGAAGACCAATGCTGGCTTGTTTCTACTGCTGCACTAAATTAAAGCAATGCTGCCAACTGCAGAGAAAGTGTGAGGAAGCTGAGCAGGTGTTAGCTCAGATGTTGAATGAGGAATATGAGGTGAGATATTCATGAATGGACAACTATTCTCTAATTTACCTGACTGCCCTAGAAGGAGGGTAATGCTTTTGGAGAGGATGTATGTGTCTTCTTTGGTATGCCAATTGGGTATGACTGCTGAAATGACATGCTATAGGTAATATGACATGCTATAGGTAATATGACATGAAAAATATAACAAAATGCCTGTCACCATATTAGTGAGGTCATATTTCTTTTTGTGACAAGATTATGGTGGGTATCAAAATAAAGGGCTTAAGGCGCGGACTGACTACGATTTGAAATACCTTCAAATAAGGTTGAGAATTGAACGTAATAATTATGTTGACGATGCGAATAGGCATTTATTTTACAGGTTTTCTTTAGATTATCCAGAATATACACAATAAATTAAATAATTGTCCGGTCAAAGTTTTACTAAAATGCCAATTCTATTCAATTCTTAAAAAAAATAATGCTGTTATCGCTGAAAATACAGAGATGTTCGACGCCAAAGTTAATTTTTGTGGAGCAATTTCCAAATTTTTAATTGAGAATATCAAACTATTTTTTACTATTCTATTCGGTTAAAATTTTTCTGTCCACCGTATTTTTTGCAAAGGATATTTTCATTGCATTACGTCATACTCGACTATCCAAAAAACCATTTTTTTGACTATTGGGGTACTACCGCCCCGTAAGGAGGCGATTTCAAAACTAAAACTCACTAAAACGTAGAAAAAGTTTAATATTTAAATAACCTGATTGGTAAGTAAAAAGTTCCAAAGAAGTCACTTTTCAACCAGGTTGATGCATTGGTGCCATGAAATCTTTAATAAAACTAAAATAACTGCCACCAACTGCAACAGACTGCTTGAAAAGTGACTTGTTTGCAACTTTTTAGTTGATTCTTGAAGACGCCTTTTTTAAATTTTTTATTCTTTTTAAAAAGTAAATATAAAATTAATAAAAATGTCTATCGGTAGTAAATAAATGTCTATGCTTTTATAAATTGCACCTGGAACTAACTATGTTAGATGACAATACACGTTTAGCTAAGTAACGTCAAACCTCTCGACCACTTGTTAGTTTCCAATGGAGTTGTAATTTGGCATACTTATGAAAGTCCAGTGACAATGCAATATCATTTATTTATTTATTCAACTTAAAAACACTATCTTTACAGGATAACCCCAATACAATAGTGGTTTCCAAACAACCAACCAATAAACAGAAAAATCAACTTACGACTATTACTTTAAAATCTAAACTTTAAAAATATAAAACAACTTCAAAATCATCTGAATCTGCACAAATACTTAAATAATTATATAATAAATATCAAAATATACCTTTTTAATCTTTTAAAATCTTAACCTAAAATATTAAATATTATTATTATTAATATAAAAAATCAGACTTAGCACAGGATATTAATATTTAAATATAACTAACAAAATTCAACAAAACTTGCAAATTCACTCAGATTGCACGAAAATATGTCAATCCTCTCATGCACTTCATTTAGTACACATATTGTGCGGGAGAGGGGTGTTCTAGACATCAGTTTGGTCCTGGAATCAGGTACGGCCAGCAGTGGCGGTTCGTGGCGCCTCCACACGTACTGGTCTGGCACGCATAGCTTCAGGTGACGCAGCACAGCCGGGTTATGTGCTACTCCAAGCAGGAGCTTTAGTGCATACGCCGCGAGTGCAAATTCCCGGCGCACTCGGTGTTCGTTGTACCCCACCATACCCAGTACAAACAGGGTAGGATACATCAGCGGGTAAAATGGGTAAACCCCATAAAGTTTGAAATACAAGTGTCTTGTAAATTTATTCTGTACTCGCTCCAGCATGACCTTGTTTTTCGCTTCCTGAGGAGCCCAAATCACCGCACTGTGCTCCAAGTGACTCCTTACCAAAGCGTCATACAGTACCCTGAGCGTGGTAATGTTTGTGAATCCCTGCGACTGTCTCAGTACGAAACCCAGGTTTCTGTACGCCTTCTTGCAAATCTTAACTATATGATCCCGGAAATTAAGATCCGGTGTAAGCAGTTGCTTTTAGGATGTTGTTGGGACTGCCATGGCGCTGTAGCGCTTCGGGAATGTTCGCGGAGGCTCGCACAGATGGTTTCCACGCCATCATGCGAAAAAAAGCAGCTTCCTTACTGCAGCGCCTGCATGGTAGTGACAACAGCATTCTAAAAATGATCGCTGGCAGAGCGGATTGTCCCTTTCAGACACACTGGGTGGGGACAGTCTTAGCTCTGCATCAATAAATAATAAAGTAAATTGTGAAAACTAATAGTACTAACATATTTGATAAGCACTATTGTTACTAACACCAAAATACTAACCAAATTATGGACATTCGTCTGAAATAAAGTTTTATTTAATTTTAATTTAATTTAGTACTCTTAGATCTCGTACCTTTTTTTTTTTTGTGGGGTGGGAAAACATGTCGACAGATCCTTTCGGAAACGTCGAACCTGTTGGCTAATGGTCATATCTATGAGGAGAAGCTCCTTAGTACCGCGGGACCCATTCCTACATCCATTTTGAGAGGCCGACATGATACAGTTACTATCTATATGTGTGTTAATCTTAGCTCTCAAAATGGATGTAAGAACCTTATAGACCGTCGGTAAACACATATTATTATTATTATAAGTACTTGACTTCTTCTTTGAGCGTTAGTTCGGTGTTTAACAGTTTTGGTAGTATAAAGGCCCTAGAACTCTTTTGTTGTTAAACATTATTAGCTCTGTTTTTAAAGGGTTGACCGATAGCTCGTGTTTAGCACATCAGCCCTCGATTATTTTGAAGGCTTTTCTCATGTGGTCACATAGGACACCTTCAAAATGCCCAGAGATTATGATAGCTATGTCATCTGCGTAATCCACTGAGTACAGGCTGTTAGCATTGAGCTCTATAATGAGTTCATTCACGACTAAATTTCACTGGAGTGGTGACAGCACTCCACCCTGCGGACAGCCTCTGCTCACAATGCCTCGTGTGGTGGTGTTTACAGTGAATTGGATAGCTCGGTTTTTCAGCATGTTGTGTATCCATTCTATAAGGGTTGGTGCAATACCACGCGCGGCCAAAGCCTGCCTGATGCTGGCAAAGTTGGTTTTGTCAAAGGCACCTTCTATGTTCTTTATTAGTCTACCCAGGGTTGGGTTTTTTACTTAGAGTGCATTACCTATGCGTGATACTATAGTATGGAGCGATTTGGTTGATTTGCCTGCGCAGTAGGCGTGTTGATTAGGGTGTAGGGGTTTAGATATTCCGATTTGGTTCCTGATGGTTTTTTCCCCTAGTCTTTCAAGGGTCTTCAGGAAAAATGAGGTGAGACTTATGGGTCTGAACGATTTAGGCTGTGTGTAGTCGCCTCTACCAGGTTTTGGATTGAAGATGATTTTTACCTCTCGCCAGATCAATGGGATGTAGCGGTGGGCCAGACTAGCACTGATGACTCTGACCAGGTGTTCGGCCAGTGAGTGTCCGCTCCATCTGAGCAGCGCCGGAAAGATTCCATCCATTCCTGCTGCCTTGAAGGGTAAGAAGCTGTTAATAGTCCATATTACCTTATCCTAGTCAACGACCCCACAAGCCACATCCTAATCCAGACCTTTCGCAGCTCGTTCACCATACGGCTCCCAGCTTTGATGGATTGCAATCTGGCAGCCTGGGAAGTGGGTTTTGAGAAGTAGTTCGCTTGTTTCTGAGTCGTTTGTTGTGTAAGTAAAGTCTGGTCTTTTGAGACATCCTTTAGAATGATCAGTTCCTGTGGCAAGACAGGTTTTGACCCTCATTGCTTGGTTGCTATTTTCAATGTTGCTCCACCAGGACTGTCTAACTCCCTGCCTGGGTAGCGTGAGGGGACAAGATTGCTCGTAGCTAGATACAAGTATGTTTGTTATGTTGTTTACATGTTCATCTAAGTTGGCTGTCGTAATATCGGCCGGAACGGAATTTAAGCTGCTTAATCCTACTTTGACCAATCTCGTGAACTTTGATCTCGGCTGTGGTTTGGGTAGGTTGAAGTTTAGGGTGTACCGAATCAATCTGAGGTCTGGGCATGATAGTTCATTGGATACATGCCAGTCCTGTATGTAGTTGGAGATACCTAAAATTGTTACAGTTAGATCTATCACTGTTTGTGACCGTGCATTCACAAAAGTTGGTTCTGAACCTTTGTTGAGTAATACTAGATTATTGTTAAGAATAAAGTCAAGCATTTCCTCACCTCGGATGCAGGGACTCAAACTGCCGCCATAAGTGTTTTTAACACTGTTTTTTTCAAACTGTTTTAAAAAGAAACCTTTATAAATGTAACAGAAACAATAATGTTACCGAATCAAAGTGTAACCTTTTATATCTGTTAATAAGTGTTTATATGTGTAACAGAAATAAGTAGCTTTAGCATGGTTTTAGATATAATTGCACGGTATGGCAACGACGGCGCGGCATTGAGGCCGACTAGACGATTATATTGCAGGTGCGATTCCTACTTCCTATCGTGCGCGCGCCATTTTTAGGGTTCCGAACATCCGAATGTAAAAACGGAACCCTTATACTCATGCGTCTGTTTGTCCGTCTGTCACAGCCAATTTTCTCCGAATCTACTGGCCCGATTAAGTTAAAATTTGCTACACAGGTGTATTTCTATGACCCTAACACGGACAAGTAACGTAAATAAATTAATTTGGAATATGGGGGTAACTTTTGGGGGGAAAATCGGAAAATTTAAAAATAAAGTTTTGCAAACTGTACCTGCGACATATCAAATTAAAGGGCTGATTGTGAGGGGCTCAAATATTTTTTTTCATAATTTTAAAATAAATTGTTTTAAAGTTATTAAAGAAAATAAACGAAAATACACCACGTAAACTGAAAATGTTATAGGTAGTTGTAACTCTAACATTTCTTTGAAGCTTGAGGCATGAACTAGTCTGATTCTTTTACACTGTTTTAAGAGGCCGTATACGAAATTTTTCCGATTTCGCTGATTTATGTGATTTTACAGTTAAAATAATGTATTTGTAAAGGTTTTAATGCACAACATGAAAAATAATTTCAATAATGATCTAATGTATGAGCTAGTTTTTATTTTTTATTTTTATTATAATTACGATTAATGGACCACAAACCGACGACGGTTTTATGAATTTTTGCTGTAAGGGGTTTAGAATATCACATAATTACGATTCGTTTTGACGTATAAAAGGTATGAAAAAAATTGAATTTATTGTTGCAAAAGTCGTTTAAACAATGTATGAATCACTTTTTACCACTTTTATTTAAAAAAAATTGAGTAAAAAAATATTTAACTTGGTCAAATTTTGGAGAAAATGGCAATGTTGTGCAATAAAACTCATACAAATACATAATTTTAACTGTAAAATCACGTAAATCAGTGAAATCGGCCAAAATTTCGTGTACGGCCTCTTAAGGTTAAGCCTAAATATTATAGTAGTAGGTACGCATAAGCGTCCAGAGGACACGGTGGAGCATACGGTGGAGGTCTGGTCCGCTTGGGCGGAGCACCGCCGTGTCCTCTTGGATGCGATAGGTGGCAGCGGCTTCTCGCGTCCGGCCCTGGTCTAGGCCATGGTACGAAGCGAGAGGGAATGGGAAGCAGTCTCCTCCTTCTGCGAATCAGTAATGCTTGCGAAGGAGGAGGCTTAACGGGTGAAGGAGACTCAACGGAATGGCCTCACGCCCCCAGCCGCAGCCGCCGCAGGAGACGCCTTGGGCGTCGGGGGTCGCAGGACGATCTCCGGCCACCGTAGACGCGGGTCTGCGAACGGCGAGTAATGGGTAGCTCGCCGTCCAATCAGCACCAGACCAGAAAGTCGACGGCGCGTAGTGTTCCACGCGTGTCTCAAAGAGATGTATGTCAGCCACCACTGATGGGGCACATCATGACCGATGCCTGCATGCCAAGGGGTTGCGGATAACTTCACTCAGGCAAGGAAGGAACAGGGGTGGGTTTTAGTCAGTAAGAATCTGACACGCCCTCCCGCTCCACCCAGAGCGGGAGAAGTCATAGGAGGATTTCCGAACCAAAAAAAAAAAATGGTACGCATAAGCGTACAACTATAATACAAATATTAATCAAAACATAAATACCTATGTATTTAAGTTTTAATTAGTATTTTTAAGTTTGTGTAAAAGTTAGTCTTAAAAAGATTTTACTTTTTTTTATAAGCCATTTAAAAAATATGTGATTCGTTCGGAACCTAATGGGTAGCTCGCCGTCCGATTAGCACCAGGCTAGAGAGTCGACGGCGCATAGTGTTCCACGCGTGCCTCAAAGAGATGTATGTTAGCCACCACTGACGGGGCTTATCATGGCCGATGCCTGCATGCCAAGGGGTCGCGGATAAATTCACTCAGGCAAAGAAGTAACAGAGGTGGGTTTTAGTCAGTAAGAGTCTGACACGCCCTCCTGCTCCACCTAGAGCGGGAGAAGTCTTAGGATTTCCGAACAAAAAAAAAATTAGATTGCTGCAGCCCTGACCCCAAAAATATAATACAAATACTAATTAAAACATAAATACTTATGTATCTAAGTTTTAATTAGTATTTTTAAGTTCGTGTAAAAGTTAGACTTAAAAAGATTTTTACTTTTTATAAGCCATTTAAAAAAAATGTGATACGTTCGAAACCCTTTGCGCGCGAGTCCGACTCGCACTTGGCCGGTTTTTTAAAGAAAGGATTGATTGATCCATTGCAGCGAATATTTTAAATACTTCGTACACGAAGTATTTAAAATATTTGCTGCAATCCGTGTAAAGAAGAATGGCCAAATTTCTATAGGAGCTGGACTCGACTTTTATTTTTCATGTCCCAAAATAAACTATAGCTAGATTCGTTTGTTTTTATGTCGTAAAAACTATCCCGTTTGAAAATTATTTCTAAATATCCACGATTTTTTATAATAACGTCAACAATACTTTCGAGGTTAGAATCTACAACTACAATACCTTCTACCGACTGCGGCGTAGCTTATGAGTCTAGTTAGCGATAAGCGAGAAGGGTAATTAGCGATCTCGTTTCTATTTATTTCGATTTCTCTCAGAGAATTACCCAAAAAATAGGACTTGTAGCAAAGCGCACCAACTCTTTGTTTGTCCATCGATCATTCAATGAAAATTACAGCTATATTGCTCGAACTTGCACAACGTATAGTGTAGACAACAAAGCTGGTATAACATCACACGTGAAGTGGTTCTTGAAAGACTTCTAAGCCTTTTTTGTGGTTTGACCACTTCAATTCTGGCTGAAGAGTTAGTCACTAGATACCTACTGCCTTCCAGTCTTCAATGCTCAAGTTGCGTAGATATTGACAAATTGAGTAATGGTTGTTAACAGGAGTAAATGAAGTATAATTGGTAGAGTACTTAAATGAAAGAAATAGGCTTGACAAAAACACTTTTTATTCATCATCCTCTCTTATCACTACACCATCGAGGAATGCTGCTGGCTCTGATATTGTCGTAGTATATTGTCCATACTTGAGAAATCCAGAAATGTATTAAGGGCAGGTAGACCAAGCAAAGTAGGCATTTAACGCTGCAAATCTTTACGCGACGCGAGCCGCGCGCTTACGTCGCGCGCGTGAACTTACATGAACCCAACGCCGAGTGGCGAGGTGCCACAGTACAGGTAAGCGTGTCGTTTATGCAGTAAGTCAACTTATTTTTTTAATATTATTAAGTAAATAGGTACACGAGTTGATCCATTATTTTTGTTTTATTACATACGTAGTAATCGTAAAGGCCAAAAATGAATTACAAGAATAGGTTTTTTAAATACATTTTATTCAATTATTCGACATTTTCGTTTACTTACTATAATTTATCTCACGAAGCGACACGCGCTTACTGTTGTGGTTATCAAGAGTAAAAACACGCTGTGAATGTGTGCGTGAAGGCGAGTGGTGTCAGCACATAACATTTCTTAGGGTGTGTTTATGGTTGAGTGAAAAACACTTATAAGAAAAAAACAACCGACATAAAATAAAAACACTGCAAAGTGCAAGTAATAGTTTCGGAAGTCGATTTTTTTAGTTCTGTTTTTCCTTTTTAGACAACGAAATTATTATTTTGCTCTTTGTAGTGTTTATATTTTTTCATGTCAGTTGTTTTTTTGTACTCAAGTGTTTTTCACTCAACCGAATTGAGAACCTCTTCCTATTTTTAAAATGTGTAAAAAAACAACATGGAATTACTTGTAAATTATTTTTATTACAAAATGAAATAATAAACACAAAATGACTGTTATTCATAAATCAGTATGTTGTTTTTGAGTATTTAGTAAATATTCAAGGAAATCAAATATATATACATATATATATCAAAATTGATTAATATTGATCACGCGTGAGCTTGGACCCGGTTGTGGTTCAGACAATGACGGCGATGTGCATCTATTGGGCTGCACACTTTCTTTGTCTTGCAATGTCAGATCTCTAATGGGCATACCACGTTCGTGTCTGCTGTCCACTAACTCTGGTAGCAAGCATTTCAAATAAAATTGTACCAGCTTTGGCTCCATGTTTTTCTTCCAGAACTCGTCATCTTTTTCAATGCGCTCTATGTGGATAGGCTCATTCTCTCCTGACCAGATCCCAAGGAGACACACATGCCGTCCTGTGATATGAAGTTGTCCTTGGATTTGGTAGAACCAATTACTGTTTTTGTTTATTGAGCGATAAACGCACGCACACATAGAACGAACGAACAAACTAACAAACAAACTATCTCAAACAATAGCCCGCGTGCGTCGTCTCATGAGCTCTACGACGATGTCTGTGTGGGTGCCTTTTCGCTTGGACTTACTTTTTATTTCTGTTTTTTTCGGATCTTGGTTTTGATGCACTGCAACAATAAAAAAATGTTCATGAAAACGTTATCAAGTTATTCTACTGTTATGATTCTACTACGTAATATGTAGGTATTAGTAAAATAAAATGAGTAAAATATTCAACTTTATAGATTATGTTAGTATAGTAAACATTGATTGCATAAATCGATTAGAATTAGATAGTACTTTGAATATGTTTTATAGGTACTTACCGGCACCGTTATTGAAGTCTCAAGGACAAAGTGCCGTCGAAGTACGAAGAGGCTTTGAGTATTGTATGCTCATAGACATTGGGTCTATTTTACTTCTGCACGCATGTGCGTCCAATCCGTCCTCGAGGCTTCAATTTCGGTGGTGGTAGGTACCTATAACCGTAGAAAGGAACAGAGATCCCTATTTCGTTTTCACGTCAAAACGGCTATTTTTGATAAATGTTGGTACAGAGATAGGTGGGAAACTAGAGCCGGTAATAGGCTATAAAGGGGTTGGCTGGCGAGCGAGGGCAGGAGCAACAGCTAGTAGGTAAACCATGCATACAGGTGCGGCCGGGAGCGCGGCGGCGCGCGGCTCACTTCTATTGTTATTATAATAGTACCTATATACACACGTACATAAATAGAGTAGTAAGAAGCGCACTCTTATTGCTATTTCTTTGACATGATGGACAAGTTTCGAAAGTAAAGGTAAAGAGTACCTACGTGACCCTAGATTAGATTGAAAAATCAAGACGAATAAGTAGATAATACATATGTGAATAAATAAAACTGTAAACAAACTTACCTGATTTCTCGTCTAACCTTCCGCACTTTGCACCTGGCTACTTTCTTGTTTTTATTTTTATTACCCATACTTCTTTCTGTTCACTAACAAAAACAAATAAAGAATAACCTTTTACACTACGTGATAGCCGCGCGCTAGAAAAATGGACGCAGGTCTTACCTCGACAAGGCCTAGCGGGCGACTGAAGTGACGAACGCGAGCCGCTGTGTTATATAATAATTTATTATTAAAAGAATTAAGCTATTTTGCAAAATGTAACCACAAATTATTTTTCTGTACGTTATTACCTTTTTTTAGATATGGTTTTTAGTAGTAAAACTTTTATGAGCTTTGAGAAAAACAAGAAAAACATTAAAAAAATATCGATTAAGGCTGTTTTTCGGATTTTTTTTTGATCGAGTGAAGTTTTCGATATCGTGTTTTGAACCACAAATTGTCAAAGTACATAGAGTAAACTACAACAAGTTTTTTTTTTGGCTTTAAAAAGTCACGATTTCTTTGTTTATTATTAAATCAAAGTGATGTAAAATTGGGAATACCTGGCCTTAAAAGCGCATATTCCACTTGTTCAGCCGTAAATGTTCTTAAACTATTTTTTGAATTGAACAACATATTACAATCGGTACTAAATGTATGTTCTTCACAAATATGAACATTTATAGGCAATTAATATTTGTTTTTGCTTAGAGTTATTGCTCTTAGAGGGTCAGAAATTCTATGCAAATCTCTGTTTCGGCAACCAGAAAAACACAATGTACTGCAGTATTAGCCGCTCGTCCATACTGCGATAAACTATATCACCCTGGGTACTTGGTCAGCTTGCTGGTCGGTGTCTCCAAACACCGACCCTTGGGGTTGAGGCTCTAGCTTCAGCTCTGGTTCTGGCTCTGGCTCTGGCTCTGGCTCCGGCTCAGGCTCTGGCTCCGGCTCAGGCTCTGGCTCCGGATCAGGCTCTGGCTCCGGCTCTGCCTGCTGCTCAATATTTTGCTACATATTATGCATTGCAACTCTCTTGAGTCTCACCCAACAGGGATGACAAAAATGGTCTGATGAAGTTGCCTGAAACAACCATACAGCATTGTCTTATTATAAATCTTTGGGCTCATTATTTATTAAACATAAGGAAATAAAAACATTGTTACAAAACAATATTAGATTGCAGTGATGAATTCACTATAACATAGGACAACAATAAAAAAGATCATAATTACCTGCCGTGGGGCAATTCTATTTTCAAGTTCAATGTGTATTGCTTGTAGCAACTGAGATGGATTCTCTCTCACAATAAGGTCACGTTTACGGTTCCGCAGAGAACTTCCACAAAGTATGCAAACATGGATGTGACCACGGGAAGATGAGGCACCAGGTTCATTACTTAATTCGGAGTTGACATACTGCATTGCCAATTGTTTATAGGCATCACATAATATGTAGTCTTCTTCAGTGATCTAAAATAAAAATTAGAGTTGTTATATTATGATGTATGATTGTGTGATGGTTTATGTTGGTATATGTACTAAAATGAGTAGGTATAAATACGTACTATTATTGAAGAATTCCTCTCGCAGATTTTACAAATTACTCTCGTATCAAGATCAAAAGCGAGATGGCGGCGAAGTGTATCAATGCGTATGTTACAATTAACACATAGCAATCGCAGGGCTAGTTGTGGCGTCTGCATGATTTCTCTCACAAATATCCAAGAAACAAAATCGGTGTCCAGAAATCAAAAGCACAGAACAATCGTCACAAGTGGTAGTTATCAGTCCGTAAAACAATGCCAAGGTCAAAACAACAGAAGGAAAACCAAAATAGGCACTTTTCACAACAAGTAAATCGAATAGGATGCGAATACGAATGATTGCCGGCAAAGAGAATATAATTTCATTGCCGGGTGTCAACCAATGGCGCGGGTCGATGAACGATGACCACAGACAGATTAAGTAACTTGTCGATGACAAATGACGTTCCGTTGTACGCATTTGAACAAAACTACTTACTATACACCAACATAATTATTTTTTATGACAAGAATCCAATACATAATATCAGCATATTCGTTGATTTGATGCCTTTAAACTAATTGAATAGAATTACAGTTAACACTTTTCAGAAAAACGTGAATAATTACAGTCTTTGAATACCAAGTCATTTCAAACGCGAAATGAATCGTCAAGAGGTGCGTTCTGAAACTATTATTCTAAATAATTTAGAAAAAGTTACAAAAACAAAAAAATTGGATATCTTTTTTTTGTGGCTACTTATTGGGATATTTCTTGTGTTTTCTATGACCTTAAAAAATAAGGGTATTTTTCATATATATGGCGTATTGGGAGGCCATCGTTTCGTTGTCTGGTACGATTTGGCCATCCTTCTTTGGTAATAGTAAATTTGGCAACGTCGCCTTTACCTGTTACACTTATTAACACTGTTAACACTTTCATATCTGTAACAGATTTATTACGGTTACACTTTTGTAAGTGTTTTGGGTTAACACATTAAAAAACACATATAAAAGTGTTACATTTTTGATTCTGTTATCCATTCAATATGTAACACTTATAATTCTGTAACCTTTATGAAGGTGTTTTTAAGTCCCTGCTCGGATGTTCGTTTTGACATTACCCCATAGAGTGTGGTGCGCGTTGGAGTCTGTAGCGATGATCAATTCCAGTTTCTCCTTTTCACAGTACTCCACCAGCGATACCAGCTCGGGTGCACGCTATCGACCCCCGGCAGGTAGGCCGAGGCGAGTACAATGTCCGGGAGATCCTGTGCTACTCTGGAAAGCCTGGTTGCTGTCAGGTCTCTTGAACAGAATTCGTTAATTAAAAGGTTAGGTACATGTTTGGGCACGAATATGCAGGTTCGTGGATTGTTTACCGGGGTGTCTAGCAGCAACTTACCTCCTATGTTGTTTAGTCCGCAAATTCTGCCATTCCTGATCCACGGCTCTTGGATAAGGACTATGGTCTTCTGTTGGTTTTCCAGCACTCTGCGCAAAGTAGCCGACGCAGTTTGACTATGCTGAAGGTTTGTTTGCAGGATCCTAGTTGTCCCGCAAGGGAGAGGAGCAGAGGCTGCTGTCATCGTCCTCACTCCCCTCCCCCGCCGGAAGGCAGTCATCGTCCGAGATGAGCCCCGACGAGGGTGGATCCGTGGATGGTCCAGGTGTTGGTTCGGGCGTTGGTGCGGTTGTTTTTCCAACCTCCACTATGTCCAGGCAAGAGCCCGCTCCACGGTCTCCATTTCCACCGCCTGTGACAGCGGGTAGCGCAAGGGCAATGGCGGACCAGACTCTGGCCCGGGCACAGCGGGAACCCATGAGGTTGAGGTCGATAATGCGCCAGCCACCCCAGTGTCAGCTGTCTCCTCTAGAAAACGGATGTAAATGCTACCCATGAGGTAGCAGACGCGCCTCTGCTGTTCTTTTAGTATTTTGACCATGGGCTCCGGCACACGGAAGAACAGACAAGTGTCCTGAGGCTCCTGCTCATGGGTCAGAGTCCACGTGTCGACCCTCAGGTGGGGGTTCTGCTCGTTCAGCAGAGACAGCATCCTCTCAGTCCCCCTAGTACAGTCTGGGACAAAAAGCATGCATAGTGCTTTCTTAGAGATTTCTCCCTGGGGCGTACGGCCCCAGGGAGAAATGGTTGGTGGTGGCAATGGTTAATTTGGTCCCTGGTGCTGGGGACGGCATAGTGCTGACGATCCCTTTGAGCCAGGCCAGTGTGAAGGCATCTTCACACCACGTCTTCAGTACTCCTTCGGAGTAGTGAGCCTTGCCTCGAAAGCTGACCGTGGTGGTTGGTCTAGGTATTTTCCGGTCTCGAGCTACCGGAAACAGTTCCCAGAGCTGCTCCTCGATGTTTAGGCGGACGATTTCCGCCTGCTCTTGCGTCAGGTCCTCAAAAGGCTCCGTCATGACGGCGACGTACAGCTCCTTATATTTGTACGCCGCGGCAGCTTCGGCGTAGGCACCTGAGGACCGCCCATCATATGGGAGCATGTAGACTTGCTCTTCTTTCCTTCCCCAGTCGGTGTGGCGGTGTCCTCCGGAAGCGTGCACTTCTGCACCCTTGTCGGTTCGTTGTCGTTGGTTACGGGTTTTTGCGTCTCTGAGGCCTGACGCTGCGCTTGCGCTTCGTCGTGGCGTGCATCTACTGGCGCCGCAGCTGTCAGTGGCACTGCCGTGGCGCCCGCAATCTTCCTACTGTCTACCACGGCACTTCGCTGGTCAGCTTCGGCCTGCGCAGTCAAGCGCTTCTTGGAGGCAGTTGGTTTCCGGGTCACAGTGAACCACAGCTCTTTTTTGGGGGATTGAATGGCATCCCTGAGGGATGACAGATCAATCCCTGTTCTGTTCGTGTCGGTGGTTTGTGAAGTCGCAGGTGGGACCCCGGTCAGTCCTGTTAGGTCCATCTCAGAGACAGCAGCCGCTGACGCAGCCATGAATGGCGCATCCACGTCCGCAACCAACTATGAGTCGCCATACAAAGGAGCTGCTCTAGGTCCCGCATGCGACACTGTAGAGGTGCGCATCCGCCTCGGGTAGTCCCGCCGGGTTCCTCTCTGGTATCGCAGACGCTGACGCAGCCTGGGTTGGCGCATCCACGCTGGTCGTTACCTTTGATTCGCCCTGAGCAGGCGCTGCCCTAGGCTTAGCGCACATGGTAGTGTGATGTTGCGCATCCTTGGTCGCAGATGAGGTCGGCATCCCCCCGGGCGCAGCCATAGTTGGCGCACACCTGGCTGCTGCCTTCCTCATCGCGTCTGTGGCGACACCAACAATAAAGTCGCACTCTTGTTAGTCGTATGAAGGTTGCACCCTAACCAAGCGCGTCGACTGTATACCTCGCCGTCTGTGCGCGCGCACCTCTCTGCCGCGGTGTGAGACAGCTGATCCGCCATCGCTCGGTCACGCTAAGCAGTGCCCTACCTGCTCTGACGGCGAATGCACGCACAATTTTTCCTCGCGCTTATATGTTTTTGCCTAAATCTAGACTTTCCCGTGTTGTCACAGTGCTTGCTTTACTTTCTCTATTTTCTTCGTGTCTTCCTCTATACCTACGTGCTGTTTGTAACTGTACATCTGTGCTCAAAGACTGTTAATAAACGTTTTCTTAAAACTCAACGGTGTTCGTGATTTGGCAGTTTTAACCATAGCCTAGCCTACACGTCCTTAGACGCAGCAGATAGTTTTTGTTTGTGAGTTTTTATTGTTTTGGGCGTGTCTTGAGACACAGTCTCACGCCCAAAACAGTAAAAACCATGGTGGTAGTGTTGGTGGTATTTGTTGGCGCATCTGAGGACGCAGTCTGTGTGTTAGTTATGATGAAAGTCTCTTTATCCATGTTTTGTCTTATTTTGAAATTCACCGTCGGAGCTCTCCACCCGCCACGGAGCCCTCAGTCGGGGACGCCACACGTTCCACGAGTGAAGCTAGAGCTACTCCTTCGGTATAGGTCCAGTTTGATGGGAAGATGACGAACCCGCACACGACGGAGGATCATGAGGCTGCCCACGGCACGAGACTATGCCGCGCCGGCTGCCCTCCCCCCCTCCCTCCCCCCCCCCCCCTCCCTCCATCAACCCGGCCCTCACATGACAGCCCCCTTATGGGATGCCTCAGCCGATTGATCGTGGGTAGCTAGTCCACGACCGCCCGTGTAAAAGGAAATCCAGACCAAAGTGGCGTGTTGTGTGCAACCTGCTCCACTCAACCACCAGGATTCCTTCATCCCCCCGTACGGGTCCCCGCGCACGGCATAAACACGCGGAAGGTCATTACTATCCACTCTCTGTTTTGTTAGATGATGGACACCCAGGGGTATGACCTCGCCAGGCCTGCTTTTAAGCGCCCGGTGGTTTTAGTTACGTCTCATTCTTAGGGGATTAGACCAAGAACGGGGTGGCAACCACGGGAAGGTAAACCGTCCAGCTGCTCTTGCTGCCTATCTGTGCATTAAAATCCCCCATCACGATAATGTTTCTATAAGTAAGGTTTGTTAACTCCTCAAGCGCCCAGCCTCTTATCGCAGTTTGACATATTTACGACCGGGCTCATAAAAAACAACTTGCTGAGGTTTCTATTGGAGCGAGGCACTTAAAGTAAACTTTTTTGGGTTGTTGAATAAACAGACTTTAGAATAACATGTAAACAATACTTGTAATTCAAGAGTTGAATTTTATTCAAATTCTGTTATCAACGATTTGTCGGGAATAGTGTGTGTGTATGTGTGTGTGTGTGTGTGTGGGTAGTTGTTAAAACCACTGTATCAATTTACATGAAATTTTGCATGTTGCACTATGAATAGACAAGTAATCTAAGAACAGTGTTTTTATTGTAGAGTCCGATATCATATTTTCCTATTATTCACACTCAAACTTCAAATTACGAAATCAAAACAACATAACGGCTTTTTAAAATTGCGTTTCTGCGTTTGCGTTGCGTTTTGTGTTGCGTTTTTTTTGTAACACTATGTAATAACTATCTAAGAATGCATGTGAACCATGCCACAAGATATAAGATCTTTAGTTATTTAATAATAGAGGTTTAAGCCGCGTAATCTGGAACGGCATACGGGCATGCCGTCGGACGTTCAGGGGTGTTGAAATTAATTTAATTTAAAAGGAGTCTATTTCACTTTTAGGGACTGGAACTACCTGATTGTAAATGGTAGGACAGTTGAATTTGGGCTAGTATGCATTGCTATCATGAGTACTTTACATTACAAATGACGACGAGGGTATAAAGATTGTTGCCAATATTTTTTTACTTTTAATCTATTTTGTTCTTAAGTAAAATAAATTTTGTTACAGCAAAAACATTTTTGGTTTCTCCAAGGACACCAAAAAATCGTGGACGGGTTTATTATAACGCCAATAGAGAACATAAATATAGTAGATGATTGTCAAATAAGAAGCGATGCTGTCAAACAAGAACTAGCAGCTGTCAGTGAGGAAGAATATGATGTTGAGCTAAAGCTGGAACATATGAGTGAAGGTAAATATTCTTTACTTCCTTGTTTCTGTGGATAAGCACGATTTTATTTTACAAACTCTTATTTCCCTTGCAATGTTCGTATGTAAGTTGTCCGCTTCAAAATGTACTAACAATTTTTCGATCACTTGTTGGTTTCCGATAGAGCTGAAATGGGACATACTTATTTAAGACCGGTGACAATGCAATATTATGGTACCATCGAGCTGATGTGATGGTGGCGACGGGATGTAGGGATTGGAACTCCCTGATGGAAAATGGTAGGACAGTAGAATTTGTGCTAGTGTGTTTTGTTATAATGATTAAATGCCATTAAGTACACATGACGACGAGGGTCTAAAGCTTGTTAAAAAACAAAACTTAATTTATTTAGTTGCACTTGTCCCTGTGTCTGTCTGTCTGTCCATAATAAAAAGTTAGGTTTGACCCATTTTCCGGTTTCCGATTGAGCTGAAATTTTGCATGCACACCTATGCATTATACTGTCATTCGATTTACATGAATCGAATAACAGGACAATATTATTATGACAAGGAACTGATCCGATGATGGAGCCGATAGGTAGCCATAGGAACTCTGTAATAAATCGACCCCATCGAGTTTCGGCTCGTTTGATTCGTATTGACAAGTACTCTGGTAGTAGGGTCTGATGATTAAGCTGGGCGACTGTCAAGGCATTTTTTGTTGATAATGTTTATTATTACGTATATAAGAATATCAATATACTGGTAAATCAGATTTTTCTTTGAAATTCCCTCATTTGGTACGGAACCCTAAATGTGCGAAGGCCGACACGCACTTGGCCGGTTTTCTATTTCAAAATACGTTATGCCACACTAGGAATTACTCCTGTATCGTGGGTGCGTTCACAAACATGTAAACTCACATACACAAGATATCCAGATGCAGACCAACTATCTGTTGACAATACAAATATTTATTCCGTGCGGGAATTGAACCCGCTACAAGCAGCGCAGCAGCCAATCGCTTAAGCGATTGGCCACTGCACCAACCGTGCCGTCTATTACTGATGTTCTCTCGGGTACTCCCTTTTTTCTCCTAAGATTGTTTGTCCGAAAATCATTATCCATAACACGATTGCTATAAACTTCAGTAACCATAACGTTTAAAAATTCGAAATTTAGTTTTACATAAATATTTTTACTTCTAAAACTATTCTGTCCTAATATCGAGTGCTATAATAATTGAATCTCCTAATTTTGCATGAAATAAAATCATATGTCCTAAATATTATATTATATAATGTGTATTATTCCGAATATTCATTTATAATAAAATTGTTAGTCCTAAAACATTTGCTAAAAAAAACTTTTTATTAAAAAAAATACAACCAACTTCCTTAAATAATTTAAAAAAATGGAAAATAACTTAAATTTCGGAAGTTCGTATCAAACAAAGAAGAAACCAAACTAGAAACACTTTAAGGAAGTCAGTTGTATTTTTTTTATAAAAAGTTTTTTTTTTTACTTTTTATGTGCTGAACCCCATTCTAAAACTAAATTAATAGTAAAGTTATACCCGAATTGATAGCCCCAAAAATTGGGACTTTGAACATAGTTGGTTAAATTAGGGTGTATCAGGATGAACTGTACAAATCTGTATACCCCTTCAGAGCGTATCAGCGTGATGTAATGTTGTGAAGTGGTGAAAACAATATACAGTCATACCATTGCAGCAATTCTGGAAGGTTTGCTATCATTTATTGAAGACTTCCATTGTGTATCTCCGAAGTTCTTCATCAGATCTTCAGAAAATTTTAATGGATATGTGAAGCACCAGCTTTCAAATATTTTGTGTACTATCAAAATTGGTTTAACTAGTAAAAAGTTATGAGGTAACACACATAAAAAAAAAATACAGTCGAATTGAGAACCTCCTCCTTTTTTGAAGTCGGTTAAAAATTAGGTTTTAGTGACAGAAACGAATCGCTGTAAATCCGACTTCACGCAGTCTTGTCTGCCCTAACCCTAGAGTGTAATTTAGAATCGCGTAGGCGCGGAGGGGCGAGGTGGCCCGCGAGTTGAGGAGCAGGTGGTTGTAACGCTCGCCGCCGCGGCTGAGGCTGGCCGTCGAAGCCGGCCAGCAAGACGAAGCTGCGGTGCTCGATGATCGCTTCTATTAGGGCGACGCCTACTGGTCTGTCAGTGATCATCCCCTACAAATAAGCGATCTTAAATCGTCTAAGTAACTATTTATTTACAGAGCATGCCCCAGAAAACCTAGACATCAGCCATCCAGATGTAGAAAATGTACCAGCACGCCATTCTGAATCTGACTCGGAAGATGGTGAACTTGTAATGGAGATTAAAATAGAGGGAGAAGAAGAACAAGAGTTATCTGAGCAGAAACAAACAGTCAGGGAGACGCAGAGTAAGTATTGTGTTCAATATCGAACGAGCGGGCAGCAAAGCAAAGAAAAGGAGAGCCAGTGTGACTAAAAGTAAGTATCTTTGTATATGGACACAGAGTGTCCACTAGCATCATACACGAGCTACACGATCATAGCACCAAGTCCCGCAATCCTCCACTAAAACGAGAGGATCCTCCGACCAGACTGGTGTTGAGTCTGGTCCGGGTAGCTGCCCGATGGTTGATTTCGGACTGTTTTTTGAGATGCAGTGTTTGTGTTTTTGGTTCGTATGTGGCGTTATAGATGTCGCTACATCACTACTCTCCGAAGATCGGAGATCGATATTTTTTGATGAGTCGTCCATACATCTTTATTTATTCATAGGAGAATCAACAGCAATAACAGATGGATAACAATTGTAAATGAGACATACAGCTAATTAATTATTCTCACGAGTAAAATCAGAAACAGTACTAAGTAGAAAACTACGGATGTACGGATGGCAAGAAAGAAAAGAATATATATAACGAGGCATCACTACTCAGATCACTCGTACTAAGGTGCTTCCGGTACAATTTCTCATTGTTGATATGAATGGTGGTTCAACTTTAATTAAACACAACACTTGACTGAAACTCATGGGTTTTATTTCATTTAAACCATGAACAGACACTTGTGGAACTGCAAAAGAGTTGATCAGTCATCTGAAGCTAACAAACTAAAACCCATAATATGTGGCCTGCCAGTTCCAAGGCAGTGTTCTCTCAGAGAAGAACTTACAGAAAAGAAACTCTGGAGACATTATTTTAAATATTACAACACATGTCGAGAAACAAAATCTATCTCGATTCCTTTTTCTTTTTAGTCTACACAAAACTACTGCAAGTGCATACTCTCTAGTCCCGCGCACAGCACACACGCGTCCAATTAAAGTGGGCGGAAACACCCCATATTCCAATACAGAATTACATTACTTATTTAAGAAAACTTACAAACAATACCAAAACACTTATTAATTAATTATGTATTCAATAAACAATAGCTATTAATTACTAATGCTGAAACATTTCTTATAACTTAAGTTAAATTGGTAGCTTCATTACTTCTTCCAACATTCCCCGGCAATTTAAGTAATTTAAACAAACAAAGATTTTCATTAGAACTTGTTGTGTTAAATAGTCGATATGAGTTTATAGTTCGGGATATAATACTGAAACCAATTTAGCTTCCATTTTAAATAATAACATCCCGGTACTGATCATTTTAAATCTCCCTCAAACCACGCCATCTTTGGCAATGTAAGACATAGACAAAACTTTACTCATTGCAATTGTAAAAATGACCAACAATCCAGAAGCTATTAAATAAATGCTTCCTTGTTTTTTATTTAACCCTTAGTTTCAATTTAAACATAACAATTAGTTTAATAATCGATCCTCGCAACTAATTAAATGTTTGAATCCATCAAGACGTCAATAGATGGCGCTGAATCAAAATAGGAACCAACACCCAGTGTCATAGTTGAAGATGTATCCCAAAGAGGGCAGAATTAACTAAACTAACTAACTTTAAATCTCGAATATTAGTTAAAGTAATTAGTAATGATTGTTATCTTAGCAGCCAGACGCTGTCGTGGCGGCATATATAAATAGGTACAATAAGCACTATGCACTTTTAAAAAAGTCAGCGTCCAGCAGAGTGCGTGCAGAATACGTTTTAGTGGTGGATGGGTGGTGGTGGTGGGTGGGTTTTGCTTGTAGTTAGAAGAGAAAAAAGGAAAGGAGATAGGCGGATTAAATCAAACTGATATCTGGGGGACATTGAAACGCAGTTTATCCAGGAGATCAGGACAGTCAATCTCGTTACATATCATTTTTAAAGAAAAGTGCACTATGCTAGTCAACGACGATTTATAAGTGGTTGCAAATGAAATGTTTCTTGCTGATATTTAAGTAAATATTAGAATGATATGGTTTACGTAGCCGAAAACTTAGAAAACGAATAAATCTTTTTTGTACATTCTCAATACGATCAATGTATTTGCCATAACAAAGGTTCCAAATTTGTGATGCATATTCGAGGTGACTTCTCACAAAAGAGCAGTAAAGAATCGTAAGGGTCTTGGCCTTCTTTAAACTCCCCGCGAGTTTCATAACAAAACCCTGTGACCTCGAAGCTTTGGCCCCTATTTGCTCAATGTGCACTTTAAATACAAGATTGGAATCATGAAATACGGTGAACGCGACCGCCCATGTCGCGTACACCGTCGCACCTTTGCAACAGCTGCACTTTAAGTTTTTAAGTTGTAGGGAGAGGGAAATTTTTTCTGCTAAGGATATTAATGAACATTAACACGTCAAGTCCCTCATTAGCAGACACAATTAAAAACCTATTGTTATGGCGACGCGAGGGGCCTGACGCGTTAAACCCGTCACGTGTCTAGTTAGCAGACACAATAGATTTTGAATTGTTTACGGCCTATGCGCTGGGCCGCGTTCAAATGTTGTTTGTTAATCAAGCAATAATCTTCCAGTCGCGCCAGGTCCGCTTGGAAAGCATCCATGTCATCATCTGATGATATTGCAGAAAATATCTTCATATCATCCGCAAAACGCAGCGCTGCGTAAACTTGGTTACTTTGAAGTCCTTGGTGTAACTTTCAGTTGCCAAAATCCTTTATTACAGTCAAGAAGGCTAAACCATTGTGATCCAGTGACTCTTGTAGCTATTTCTTTAATGGTATTTAGTGGATAGTGGTATCTTCTCTTCAAGTTTTTATTAATTTCCGATGGTTCAATACACAGCCTTATTTTGTTGTTTTTCCTCACTACGACCATGGGTGAAACTGCTGGTGAAGGTTCTGTAACAGGAATTATGATGTTATCACTTACCATGTTATCAAGTTAACCAAACAAACAACCAAACAACTTAACGTGACAAATTGCCAATCTTGGGTTGTCAATCAGGTCAATATCATACTCATAATTTTTGAGGCAGCCGATTCCTTCAAAAACATCATTTTCCTTTGTTAGAGCATCAACTCGCTTTATTAGATTCAACTTTATACATGTTCTTTTACCAAGGATCGGTGAAAAGTCTTGTTCAATCACATAGTATTTTATTTGAAATATTTTCTTATTTTACAATGGTGTCCATAACTATTTCACCACTAACTGTCATTTTGTGTTCTGTGTATGAAGTCCGGAATTTTGTATTTGATGAGGTAATGGTTGCTTTTGCCTTGATTGCTATCTTCTTTGGTATCACGTTGCATTGGCTACCAGAGTCTAATTTAAATTTGACTTTTTTATTTGTTGGTAGTAGTTCTATGAAAGGCTCCGCACGTTATATGTTATAATGTGGAGTAGTTGCTGCTCTGGAGGGTTTTGGTCGCATATCGCCGCAGTGACCAGCTGTACTGGAGATGTTTGTAGGAGAAGGGTAGCAAGCAATAGGGACGCATGGCAATCTCTGGAGGAGGCCTTCACCTAAGAGGGGTTCTTGCATATGTAAAATGTTTTATTTAATCACGTAATTGAATGAAAGTGTAATGAATAATTTACAATCGATTATATTAATTTATTATTATTATTGATTTATATAATTTATTTTAAGTTACAAATTTTCACATTATTTTGCTATTTTTAATTCACAAATAATTCAATCTAAATTTATTTTAATTTCTCAATATTTATTCATAAATGTTTTTACTCTTTCAATTCTGTATGCATGTAATTGGCAAGAAATATAAGGCTTTTTTATTTTATTTTATTTTAGTAGTTCTATATAGACCGTGACGTAACGCACAGGATCAACTCAGGATGGATGAAATGGCCACAGGTCACTGGAACAACTTACGACCGACTGATGCCCCTTAAGTTAAAGGGGAAAACCTATAAGTCCGTGATTAGACCAGTCGTACTGTATTAGTCAGATTGTTGGGCTGTGAAAAAGACGAATGAAAAAAGATTGCATGTGGCGAAGATGAGAATATTGAGGATGTGTGGAGTAACGAAAATGGATAAAGTGAATAATGAGTACATTATAGGTAGTTTTAAAGTGGTGCCAGTCACAGATAAGTTGAAAGGGAACTGCTTGTCTTGGTATGGTCATGTGAAGATGAGGGATGAATTACATGTAACTAAAAGAGTTATGAATATAAATGTGGATGGATGGAGAGGGAGAGGGAGGCCAAAGAAAGGATGAATGGATCGCGTGAGGAGTGATATGAAAGAAAACGGAGTTAGTGATAGCGTGATGGTTGATAGGACAGAATGGAAGAATAAAACGTGTTGCCACCTAGTAATATGGGATAAGGGCAGAAAGATGATGAGTAGTTCTGCTGTCTCAAACCAATCATCTTTTTCATTAATGCCAGATAAGGCTGATACATACCATTTATCTTTGCTAGAGTCATCTTCACTAGAGCTGTTTTTCATTAGGTTTGTAAATTGCTTGAACTTTCTTTGACCTTCAACATTTTAACCGATTGTTTATTTCTGTTGCCGCTATAACAACAAAATAATAAATTAAACATTAAAGGATGCTCACCTACTAGGAACGTGTTTTTTAGCTTTTTTGCTCGATTTTAATAATGGCAACTAGCAGACGCTTGAAATGCTCACAGAGTTTGAATTACTATGTTCGCTAAAAAAAAAAAAAAAATGAAATAAAATTTGATAGTACGGAACCCTTCATGCGCGAATCGAAAGAGATCAGAAAGATCATTCTCTCCATCAAATCCAAGGCGGTGGGATGCGATAATATCACTCGTGGTTGTGTTGTATGTTAACCATCCTGGACCATCAACCTGCAATCACCCATATTATACATTTTTCCTTGCACTCCGGAGTATTCCCATCCTTGTGGCGTAAAGCCCACGTTTGTGCACTACCCAAAGTGCCCAATCCCACTCTTCCAACCCACTTCCGTCGAATTTCAATCCTTCCTTTCCTTTCCAAATTGCTGGAGGCCTGTGCCCACAAACAACTCTCTAACTTTGTGCAGTGTAATTCACTGATTAGCCCTCTACAATCTGGGTTCAGGCCTGGGCACAGCACTGTTTCCGCCCTGCTTAAAGTGACTGGCGATATAAGAGCAGGTTTGGAAGAGACCATAGTCACTGTACTAGTGTAGGTCAATTTCTCGAACGCCTTTAACACCGCTTTTGGCACTTGCATGTTTTTTATATGCTGGGCATGCTCGAGGCCCATTTGACATGCCACACCTATTACATTCTGATGTAGACCCAGATGTCTGCTGGGTTGCCTTCATCTTTTTCTTAATTATCGCCACTGTAGGTGTTATTTCACTGTTATTTTCCATTTTATTCATTTACAATTTTAGTTGTTCCGTAGCCCTGCATATGTCAACTGCTTTTTGCAGATTTAAATCATTCTCGATTATTAACAATCTTTCACGTGTCGTTTTGCTTTCTATGCCAATTACTATTCGGTCCCGCATGATAAAGAATAAAATCAGAAATTGTAAACTCGTCAAAATTTTCTTCGTTATTTTAAATAATTTCAAAAATTTACCTTTCGTATGTTACGTTGGTCTTTGGGATGAAATATTCTTCGAATTTCTTTTTGTTGGTTTCTAAGCTCTGAGATTCCTTGGCCGCTTCTGGTCCGACTGCGCTCATGAACATTGCCACCTGAACCTCGGGTGGTCTCATGTCCAGTCCTGTGGCTGTCGCGTACCATCCAAACTGTTGAATCCACAGTTTCCACGTCGAAGCATTTCTTGTTCCGCCATTTTCTATGACAATCGGCTTCGGCGGTCTTATTCCTGTGCCAGCACTCGACGTATCTTCATTAGGCATTGTTGTTGTTTCGGCACCATGTAAGCTCAGTTGGAGCTGACAATTCATCATCAATCAGCCTTTTAATGTACTGTGTCAGGCTGATAATTAAATACAAAGAAACGTTTATAACAATTGATTTATTTATGATCCGAGTTTTACAAAACACTCTCAACATATCAGTAGTATTTTTGTTATGTCACTGTCAAGTCAACTGTCAACCTATCGTTCATCACTGGAACGTTATTAACGTTCCATCTCTGACAAATACCATCTGCGAAGATAAGCTCGCGTGGGACCGCCGGAGCCTCACAGCGCCGGAGCCGTGACAGAAACCATGCCTCCTGCATGTTGCATGTTCACTTGCATGCTGCTTGCTTTGCTTGCATGATGCGTGCTTGTTTGCACGCTGGATGTTGCCTGCATGCTGCATGTTGCATGCCAACTTGCATGCCGCATGCTTGATGCATGCATGGTTCGTTAACTTCTGTATCACTCATTGTAACAAAAAAAAAAAAACAAACAAACAGTATGTGCATAAAGATCGTTTTCCTGCTTGACAAGAATTTACCCGCATTATTTTTTGGAATGCGGTGTTGTAATTTTATATGAGGGTATTCATTTTATCAAAGGTATGAATTGAAACGTTTAGAAACTGTCACTCGATAATATTTATTCTTGGTAATAAGTTTTATAATAAATAATGTAAGGATAAAGAATATTTGATTAGTTATTCTTTGATATGAATATTCTAACATTAAACTTTATGTGAAACAAAAATCAATGATTTAAATTCCTTCAAAGTGAGTATTCGCCGTATTGATTATTCTATGAAATTATAATATGAGATTTTTTTTAGTGAAACGAAAATCTATGAAACAATTAGCTATAAAACAACGCACAACCTATTATTTTGTATTAATTAGAATATTTTAGGTCACATTATTTATAGATAGTCGTTTTCCGATAATATTTCATATTTTGTATTTTTTTAAGACTATTAAAATATATTTATTCAAGATAATCTTTAAAAAAAATCAGCTGTATGTCTAGTAAAACATGGAAGTTATGGATTTATGACCAGAAACCGACTCATTCTCCACTTATTGGGCCGCTATTGTCAAGTTACGTTTATATGCACATTGTGTTTATTGTTTTTTTTATTATTTTCACGCGATATTTTTCAATTAATATATATCGAATTTAAAATAAGAGCTATTTTTTCTTGGAGTGACTGTTACAATTGCCCACAAGTTACAAAAATATTATGACTGATTGATACATTTTTGTTATAATAGGTGCTGCACCCGCTGCAAACAAACCGAAACTGGTCCTACAAAAAGAAGACACGGAAAAGCCCGTATCAGTCAAGCATAAGAACATTGGACAAGAACATTCAAAGAATACTGAAAATAAAGATGCCAAGATAACCAGAAGTAAAGAAAATACTGCATCATTGCAGTGTGATAAAAAAAACAAAGATGAATTAAATTGTAAGATATGTAATTGTAAAGGTGTTAACAGTAGTGATATAAAGAGACATAGCTTAAGACACAATAATTTAAAACGACACATTCGTAAACACACTGGCGAGAAACCTTATAAATGTGATATTTGTCAGAAAAATTTTAGAGCTACAGGACACTTAAAACAACACATTCGTATACACACTGGCGAGAAACCGTATAAATGTGATATTTGTCAGAGTAGTTTTAATGCGAATTATAAATTGAAAACTCATATACGTACACACACTGGCGAGAAACCGTATAAATGTGATATTTGTCAGTGTAGTTTTAATGCGAATTGTAAATTGAAAACTCATATACGTACACACACTGGCGAGAAACCTTATAAATGTGATATTTGTCAGAGTAGTTTTACTATAAAGAGTAATTTGAATGTTCATATTCGTACACACACTGGCGAGAAACCTTATAAATGTGATTTTTGTCAGAGTAGTTTTACTATAAAGGGTAATTTGAATGTTCATATTCGTACACACACTGGCGAGAAACCTTATAAATGTGATATTTGTCCGAGTAGTTTTAATGAACTAGGAACTTTAAAACGACACATTCGTTCACACACTGGCGAGAAACCGTATAAATGTGATATTTGTCAGAGTAGTTTTAATGCGAATTATAAATTGAAAACTCATATACGCACACACACTGGCGAGAAACCGTATAAATGTGATATTTGTCAGAGTAGTTTTAATGCGAATTGTAAATTGAAAACTCATATACGTACACACACTGGCGAGACACCTGTAGGGTACATTCCTACCATTTAGTTTATTTATGTATATGTACACTCACACTACACCAATACACAGCATATTAGTATTTATATTTATTGATTATATAACAATATACTTCGGACCTCATTACAAATACTAATAATTGTTAACATATTGTTGTGATTGACATTTAACTTGTGCTGCGACTATTATGTGTGTCTGTAACTGTACCTATTTTAACTCCTTCTGTGTCGTGATAATTGTGTGGGACAAATTATACAGTGACTACTAAGAAATACTTTTGTTTTCGCCTTCTACCTGCTACTCACTACCCACTTAGAGCTATAAACCTTTTAAATGTGATATTTGTCAGAGCACTTTTAATTTACAAGGAACTTTAAAACAACACATTCGTACACACACTGGCGAGAAACCTTATAAATGTGATATTTGTCAGAGTACCTACCTAGTTTTAATGCGAATTGTAAATTGAAAACTCATATACGTACACACACTGGCGAGAAACCTTTTAAATGTGGTAGGTAGGTATTTGTCAGAGCAGTTTTAATTTACAAGGAACTTTAAAACGACACATTCGTACATACACTGGTGAGAAACCTTATAAATGTCATATTTGTCAGAGTTGTTTTAATGTAGAAGGAAGTTTAAAACGACACATTCGTACACACTGCTGAGAAACCTTATAAATGTGATAAATGTTTGTTTAAGTTTTGCCGATCTAACATCTCTATTCAGACATCATAAACGTATCACACACATAACTTAAGGTAATTGAACTGTGAGTTAGTAGAATGCCTATATTATTATTGTTTCAAGTGGAAAACTTCATCATCATCATTGATGATGAAGTTTTTTTTCTGAGAAGTACTACTAGCATATATAGTTCTGAAGCCAAGCAGCGTTGCTGTATTCCGGTGTGCAGGGTGTATGTGCCGGTGTAGTTACAGGCACTTGATACAGCTCAGCGCCGTCTCTAGGAAGTACTACCAGCATACATAGTTCTGCCGCAAAGACGCGACGCCTTTGGTGTTTCAGATTATACTTAGTTATTTAAGACTAACTTCTGCTAGCGGCTTCGCCTACGTTAAGTGGGATATTATTCAAAGGGAACACACACATACTTTCAGGATAAAATGTATCCCATATCCTATTCTAGCTGTATGCATATTTTCATCTAAATCCGTTCAGCCGTTCTGAAAAGAGCCTGTAGTCTCCACATTGATAGCGAAACTTACGTTAGCTACCGATCGCTAAATATGGCTAGTAATTAAAACGGCTAGTAACCGTTAAAATACTCCTTCATTGTGAGGGAAAATTTAAAATCATAACCTGAAAAATAATTGATTTTCTTGAACTATATACAGAGACGCCGTAAATTTAAATTTTAACTTGTAAGCACTATTTTTCATGAAAACTTTTACCGCTTGTAACAATTAAATTAACTTGTCAAAATATAAAAGGGCATATAAGTTTGCCTCCTTACAACAATAATTTCTTAGCGAAAGAATTCGGTCGTTACGCCATCGTTAACTATGTCGAGACTGCAGGCACCGCAGAAAATAGGAATAGTGAAGTTTTATTTAAATACTATTACTTTAAAGTTTCATAAAATTAGTTAACTAGTTTTTGAGTGAAGTAGTAACAAACATCCATATATCCTCACAAACTTTCAACTCATTATTCTCTTGCCCTTATCCTAATTTATTTGGGGTCGGCGCAACATGTCTTTTTCTTTTATTAGTCATCATCTCTGTAGTCACCCCCTTTTCACCCATATCCTCTTTCACACAGTCCTATCATCGTTTCTTTGGCCTTCCCCCACTCTTTCAGAGTTCCTCTTATACAGCATGTAACAAAAACCCTGTCCGATCCTGAAGGGTATTACTTGGTATCGTACTACGAACACATGTACATATTCATTTAATTGATACGAGATAATTGTATTTCCTTTAATGAAAATAATTATTTTATAAAAAAAAGAAAAACTTATCAAAGGTAACACTGAGCGCTCGACAAAGCTCACCTACTGTTTCGTTTAAAAGACGCCGCCTGAGCGAGACAGAGTGGTTACAGCGCGGGCGGTATCGTTTGAAATAAAAATAGGTACAAATGAAAATATTTCTCCGGCCGGTGGAGTGTTGTTAACTTATGAAAATTTGCCATATTTTATTCCTGTTATAAAAAAAAACAGTCCGTATGCTACCTCGGTATGGTATGAGAAAATAACTTTCCATTTATTGAGCATGTAAAAACAGTAGGTGAAAAAGCTTAAAAGAACTTCTATGCGTTGACGAGGATTTCCAAGGTTACTTGGAGCCTGTCGTTCCTAACGTTAAAAACGACCTATGCGGCTACTTACCTGGGTTGTATGTGCTACGGGGCACCTGCTTGGGCTTATAGGGCCACCATTGGGGCGGCACGACGTAAATTGCTACAAAGCCAACGTTTAGCTTTGATTTTCCTATGTAAAGCGTATAGGACGGTTAGCACTGAAGCCTTACCGGTACTTACAGGTGTACTTCCAGTTGATCTTGAGGAGCAGCGACGTTCTGCAATGTACTATTCTGCACGAAAGACTACGGACCCAGACTTTTTACCACAACGCGATCATGCCAATACTTCTAGATTACTTAAACCTCAAACTGACGATTGGGAGGACCTTTTATCCGAATGGCAATGTAGGTGGGGTAGTTCCATCAAAGGCAGACACCACCAGTTCTTCCCATCGGTTCGTGAACGGCTGGATAGGACATGGCTGGAGGTGGATCACTGTGTTGCCCAATTTCTCACAGGTCATGGCAACTTAAAGGGTTTAGTGTTGTTGGTAAGTACTAAATAACTTCTGGGGTTCTCGTCGTAAATGAAAACTCAGGGCGACTGTATAGAATGATGATCTGCTGATATCTATTTTATTGACAAAAACCACTTCTTATAAATACATTGTTCATGTTACATTTAGACATAGTTCTAGCTAGTGTTTACATCATTTCCACCAATAGCGACGCGCGTAGGGCAAGAAACGCGCGGGGCGCTGTTTTGCACACGGCACTAATCCGTCTGCGCTTGATTGCGAATCTATAAATATGAGTCGCGCGCAGAGTGCGGTCCTTTTCCCCCAGCGCCGTCGACGAGTGGACACCTATACTGCTGCAGCTCTTGCTTGCTCTGCTTGCGCTTACCATCTGCTTCCGGAGCGAAACTCATTCTATCCTGTTTCTTGGCTGGTCAAAACGTGTTGCTCACTGCTTCTTACAGAGACTGTCAAAACGTGGTATTTGGTTCTGAGGTATTGGTAACTGTTATGGTGGTAAGGTAGTAAGGTGGTATATGGTTCTATGGTAACTGCGACAGGTACTGTGTCGCTACATCACTCCCCCCTAAGCGAAGCGTACGTTGTGTTTGACTGCGCGGCCGGATCGAGTGACGTATGTTTCGCGCGGCGCGCCAGGGGTTGATGACCGCGGCTCGACGCTCGCGGTAGGTATGCTCTCAGCGCGAGGTGTTTGTTGTTGCGCGCATGTTGTTCGAGAGGTGGTAAACTCCTCTTCGCTGAGTAGGTGCGCTGGCTTAAGTCTGTCTATCGAGACAACTGAGGTTCGAAGTGGCATCTGTATGGTGAATTGCTTGCTGTTACGTTGAATCACCTTAAACGGGCCGTCATAAGGAGGGGTCAATGGACTTCGCACGGTATCATTGCGCACGAAAACATGAGTACACGTCGCTAGGTCCTTGTGTACAAACGTGCTCCTGTTGTTGACACGTGGCTTGGTGTTAGGTGCGAGTGACGACATTGTTTCGGTCAGCTGGCGGACGAATTCTGCGTCATCGTTTTTCGGCTGAGTAGGCGCGAAGAAATCTGACGGTATTCTTAGTGTCGATCCGTAGGTCATCAAGGCCGGACTGACTTGTGTGTCTTCACGCAGTGCTGTACGTAGTCCAAGCAGCACGGTCGCTAGTTCATCGCTCCAGTGTGCGCCGGCGCCTCTCGCCATGAGCGCGGCCTTCAACGTTCGATGCCAGCGTTCGATTTGACCATTTGCTTGCGGGTGGTATGCAGTAGTTCGAATCCGTGTGATGCCAAACTTCTTCAATACTGCGTTGAATAACGACGATTCGAACTGCCTTCCTTGATCTGTCGATATACGTAATGGACAACCAAATCGCGATATCCATCCCTCGTGTAATGCCTTAGCAACAGTGTCGGCGGTGACGTCACGAATAGGAATCGCCTCCGGCCATTTAGTGTAGCGGTCGATCATTGTCACTAGGTATCTGTAGTCATTCGATGGCGGTAGCGGTCCAACGATGTCAATGTGAATGTGTTCGAAGCGCGCTGATTTTTGAAACTCGCCGAGTGGACTGATAACGTGTCGTTGCACTTTCCCACGCTGGCAACCGATGCATGATTTTGCCCACAGACCAACGTCTCTGTTCTGTAAGGTTGTCGGTTCGGGAAGATGATTGAAACAAGTGCCTTCATTGGTGTATTGTATATTACTGCCTTAGCGTACGTTCAGTCCTTATAATATGTATGATACTTAATATTAAGATACAGATGTGCACACACACATTAGTCTTACACACTACACGCCCACCGGCAAAATAAAATAAAAATAATGGTTACATTTATTTTTGTTTTTCGATTATATGATTATCGCAACCTTATACTATTATTCTTACTCAAATACAATGCTTATGTAGGTTAGATATTGAAGAGATATTAAAAAATAATGATAATAATTATAACAGTGGGTTACACACAAATTAATTATTACAAGTAAAGTATTATTTAATGTAGTTATACATTCACGTGGACAGCTTACATAAAGTCATTTAATATATGGTCTGGTTCTATTTTTATGTACTATAACTTCTTTACCTTTATACATTATCTTTAAATTAGGATTACAATCTTCTATAACTTGGTATGGTCCTATATACAATGGATCTAATTTGTTTACAGCTTGTTCATTTTTAAGTAGTATCATGTCACCGGTACTGTATGTAACAGGGTTGGTATACAAATCATATTTACTTTTTCTGACCTGTTTACTAACAATTAAATTTTGTCTTGCGTCGTACTGTGACTTTTGAAGTCTGTATCTGAGTTGTTGTGGGTAATCGTAATAGTTATAAAGCGGTTCAATATCTGAAGTTAAATTACTTGGTAAATTGCAATGTTTTCCAAATACGAGTTCATACGGAGTGTATTTAGTTTCTGTATGTACAGTTGTGTTAAAAGCAAAGCACCAATATGGTAGCCATAAACTCCAATTTTGTGGTTGGTTCTCTGTTTGTATGCGTAGGAATGATAGTAAATTTTTATGTGTATTTTCTAGACCTCCTATTGTTTGATGATGATATGCAGTAGATGTTTGTTGAGTTATTTTTAATGTTTTACATACTTCATTCATTACTTTCGATACGAACTCGGTTCCGCGATCTGATATAATATTTCTAGGAATGCCATATCGCAATACTAAATTATTAATGAAAGCCGTCGCCACTGAAACTGAATCCTTATTTCTAAGCGGATAAGCTTCTACATACTTACTTAGATCACACTGAAGTGTGAGTACATACATATAATTATCACTATCCTTACTTAAGGGCCCAACTAAATCTAAAAATACTCTATCAAACGCCGAATGGCCTGTGTCAGTCAGGACCATTGGCTGTTTTATGTTCCGAAAATGTTTCTGTCGCTTGCATTTGTCGCAGCGATTTACAAAATCCGTGACGTCAGTTTCTAATTTTGGCCAAGAATAGCGGCGTTTTATATTATTTATCATTCGTCGTATACCGGCGTGGCCGCTACTCGGTAATAAGTGGTAGTCGTTTAAGATGATACGTTTCGTATCGTTATCATTTATTACTTTTACACCTTTTATAATATATAAACGTGGTCCGGACCAACTAGGTGTGTTATTTATGTTTTGAACTAACTCTCTTGTTAGCTCAATGTTTTCACTACTTTGTACAATGTACACATTATCAAGTTTCATTTGTTTGCAGTAATTAGCCAACTCCCGTACAAAGGCATCTCGTGCGCATTGTAATCGGTAAGATTGATTTACTCTCAGTATGCAATTTGTTGAGTCAAAATTTAGTAATGTATTAGTTTGGTTATTCCATTCTTTTTCATTGACAAACCTTAACTCGGTGCAATCCTTTGGTTTTTCTAGCAACTCTAAAACTCTTGGGTGATCAGACCAGTCGTTTGTAGTTTGCTTGGCAACCGCAGGGTTGTCACTCCCACCTTGTATACTTTGTTCACACATACGTTTTTTCTGACCTCTAGTTAATACTGACACTACGTGCTGATTAATTTCCTTCAATTCATCGCTTGTTATTCGGATACGTGACAAGGCGTCTGCAGCTGCGTTGTCTGTACCTCGAACATATTCTATTATGTAATCATATTCCTCTATTATTAAACGAAATTTAGTTAAACGACTTGATGGATTGGTTTGATTAAATAAGTAAACTAATGGTTTGTGGTCGGTTTTGATTACAAATTTTCTACCGTAAAGATATGGTCGGAAATATTTTACTGACCATACGATAGCGAGTAACTCTTTTTCTATCGTGGGGTACCTTATTTCTGCTTTATTAAGAGTTCGACTAGCATACGCAATCGGTCTGTTATCACCATTGCATAGCACGGACCCGATTGCGTACCCGGACGCATCTGTTTGTAGAATAAAAGTATTGTTTTCATCGAAGTTGGGATACTGTAATACTGGTGGAGATGTTAATGACTCTTTAAGGGATTCGAAGGATTTCTGACACTCATGTGACCATTCAAAGTTAACATTTTTTCGACACAGCTTATTAAGCGGTAAAGATATTGCGGAAAATTCTGGTATAAATTTTCTGTAAAAGTTGACAAACGCTATGAATCTTTTTATTTCGTCTGCATTTTTGGGCACAGGATAATTTTTTACTATGTTTACTTTCTCTAAATCTGGTTTTATTCCTTCTGATGAAACAACATGTCCTAATAGCTGCATTTCTTTTCTTAAGAAATCGCACTTAATTGGATTAAGTTTCAAGTTAACTTTACGCAATCTAGTTAAAATTTCTATAAGATTTTTATTGTGAATTTCCAAATTACGTCCAAAACAGATCAAATTATCCAAATAGACAAATAATTTGTCGTATGTAAGTCCAGACATGGCAATTGTCATTATACGAGAGAATGCATTTGGGCTAATTTTTAATCCCATTGGTAACCTGGTCATTTGATATTGGCCTGAAGGCGTAGTGAATGCTGTATACTTTCTGCTTTCAGGTTTTAATTTTGCTTGATAATATGCTTGTGATAAATCTAATTGTGAAAAATACATTGAACCGGATAGCGAATCTAGAATATCGGTTATATTTGGTAGTGGTAATTTATCGTCTAAGATTCTAGTATTTAACTTACGAAAATCTATAACAAGCCTCCATTTCTTGGTGGTGTCGTCTGACTTTTTAGGTACCAACAGAATAGGGCTTGACCACTCACTTTTTGCTGGTTCTATAATATTTTCAGATAGCATTTTCTTAACTTGTGTTTCAATTTCCTTACGTTGTGAAAATGGCAACCTGTACTGTCTAGTGTAAACTGGATCAGCATTTTGTCTTAACTGTATACCTTGCTCGTAAAGGTTAGTGGTTGATAATTTATCATTTGGAAGATGAAACACATCCGAATATTTTGCGCATATATTTTCGATTGATGACCTTTCTTCATTTTTTAGATGGTTTAATTTTAAAAGAGAAAACATAGTGCGTACTCTTTCTCCATCAATTTGACTGTCTCGTCCAAAGTTACAAATGTTATAATCTGATAAAAAATGTATTTCTGGTCTAAAATAATTAATATTTGCTTGTGTTTCGCGAGTATTTAATATTTTTACACTTATTTGTCTGTTGTTTGGTTTACAAATACTTCCTGCTATAAAAACTCCGTCACATAATTGTTTCGGTAAAATTACGCAGTCCTCGTTAAAACTACTGTCTAACATATATATTTTCTCACATCTCGGTGGAATTTTTAAGAAACTGGTATTATTTAGTGTACTATTAATCATGGGCTGAGTTAAATTATTGTCATTTTTCTGTAATGTTATCGTATTATTTTCATAATTCAAAATAGCGTTATATTTGCTCATAAAATCTCTGCCGATTATACCATGTTGTAAACCTGGTATGTGCTGCATAATGTAAAATTTGTGTACAAATTCCTGTCCTTTTGCGATCAATGTAACATAAACATAACCTGATGTAAGTACTTTGCCACCAATGCCATTTATGGAAATGTATTCCTTTTGTACTGGAATATTCCAACGTGCCACAGTTTCATATTTCAATATTGATAGTGATGCCCCAGTATCTATAAGCAATCCATATTTGGAACCTTGTACTAAGAATTCAACCGAGCTGTTGTTGTTACAAGCATATATAAAATGATTATCGAAAAAACTGCAATGGTTCAGAAATGGGTCTATCTGTAGTTTGGCGAGTTCGATTCCCGTCACTTAAATCGATACTATTCATGCCATTTTCTATAGCATGTACATTACCTCTGCGTGTAAAATTCCGTCCAGGCCTTCCGCGATATGAACCACGCATGTGACCACGATTGTTGCTGAACTGTTGCTGATTTGGCCTATAATTTTGAAAAAATCCCCTACTATTTCCTCTTTGTATGAATACACGAACGGGAGGGCGGGATGGGTCCGACCTATTAGGACGTCTATTGTTATTGTAGCTGTATCCGCGATTTTTAAATGTGTTTTGGTATCCGACATACACAGATGTGTTTGATGATTGCCGACTGCATGACAAGTCCTCATCCTTAGCTGCTCTTATAGTATCTTTCAAAGTATCATAATTTCGCGCTGCTAAAATAGTGCGTACTTCGCGGTTTCGCAAGCCATCAATGAAACATTTCATTGCTATTTTCTCATTTTGAGGACGTAATATTTTATATGCACTTAGATCCTCACCTGCCTGCGCGACCGTCAGATCTACAAAAAGCTGCTCGACCCTCGATCCATATTTTTCTATAGAAGAACCGTTTTGATTGATTTGTGTCAACTCCTTGTGTATTGCTGTACTCGACTTTTTTGTAAGAAGGTGTTGACGCATCTCAATCATAAGCAACTCACAGCTGTCATAAGAGGCAGACAATCTTAATTTAGCGTTCTCGTTTAATCGGGTTTTTAAAACAAATTTAACAAGCATTTTGTTGCTTTCTTCGTTAAGTGAACAACTATATAACTCTATGGCATCTATTAAACTTTTCGTCACATTTTCGTCACCATTCATAACTGGTAATAATGCCACGGCAGTCCTGTAATTAAAAGCCTCCATATTGTCTACTTCTGTTCTAGCCTCGACTGTACACTCAGCACTTGGTTGAGAACTATATGTTTTGGAGCAAAAAGTGTATATTTGGTTAAAAGTTCTTTTAAATAAATCACAGTATGACTGTATTTCCTGTAAAACTTTTGTACTAAATTGTTTCTGTTCAATTTTTACAGATACGGTTTGTATACATTCATCAAATTGTTGTTTTAACAATGATGCTTCTTGTAACTTTTGTTTTAGTACAGTTTCTGTCCTTTTAGGATAACTTAGTTTTTTCAAATTACTTTCTATATTTTTTAATTGGTCATATAACACTCCTAGGTCATTTGCCATTACCAATAAAAAGAAATACGCACATTACCAATACTTACTCTAGATAATTACATGACAGAACATAATATGTAAAAAATAAAATAATGGATATAGTAACTAGAAATTCGTCCAATAACCGTTGCGGGAACATTAATATTTCACTTGTTGCCCGAACACCAATCACTTCACTTATCACTGACTATCTTTGTCACTTACTGCGGTTTCTGGCCTCTGGTACCCGCTTCCTGGCGAGTCTCCTGGCGCTGCTCCTGGCGTTGCTGGCGGCACTCGTAACAGACACGAGTCTCGGTGTGTGGTCGTCGAAATGATCGTGCTAGGTTTTGAGCGAGAACCTCATTCCTTATCCAGGAATAATGACATTTTTGGTAAAGCTTGTATACTGCATATAGTCCGGCGATTCCTAATATGGTGCAGATAATGAACATCACGATACTAATGTTTGATAAATGGTACTCCTGCATAGACGCCGAATTTGAACCACCCGATGCACTTTGTGATATGATAACGTCTTCTTTTTCTATATTCGACTCAAAAAGAATGTCACTTGTACCATACTATGCGACCGCACTCGGCACCCGTCTCAGATGGCAGGGTCGCCATGTAAGGTTGTCGGTTCGGGAAGATGATTGAAACAAGTGCCTTCATTGGTGTATTGTATATTACTGCCTTAGCGTACGTTCAGTCCTTATAATATGTATGATACTTAATATTAAGATACAGATGTGCACACACACATTAGTCTTACACACTACAGTTCATACTCGGCCAAAAAAACTTTGTTGTCATTATCTTCCTTGTTGTTCGCACACCAGGGTGACTTAGATCGTGCTGCGCTTTGAATGCTACGACACGATAACTCATTGGTAGGTATGGGCGAACGTTGCCCGTTGATGTTTCACATATGATGGGTCGTTGACCTCCGGGCAATGTGATAAGTGAAAATTGTAGACTTGGGTTGGACATGCAGATCTTCAGTTCTTCATCATTTTCTTGATCTTGAGCGAGTAGGTTGTAGTCGATTGCGGAGTGCGATAAGTTGATTTCTTCGATACGTGATAAGGCGTCAGCTGCTTCGTTCTTATCACCGTGAATTAATTTGATCTTCGAGCAGAACTGACTAATGTAGTGTAGCTGTCGTTCTCTTTGCGGTGTATCGCTGCTGCTGGGCGTTCTTGTCAGCGCGTAAGTTAGTGGTTTGTGGTCGGTGAATATCGTCAGGTCACTGCCCTCTATCAGTCGTCTTAGCTTTTGCACAGCGGTGTACATTGCTAATAATTCGCGATCGTACACGCTGTAACGTCGCTGCGTATCACTCATGGTTTTTGAGAAGAATGCCAATGGTTTCCAGGTGTTGTCAACCTTTTGTTGTAGGACGGCGCCGATGCTAGTGTTCGAAGCGTCGGTAAATAAACATAGCGGCGCGTTAGGTTTCGGATGCGTCAATGTTGTTGCCTTGAGAATGCTTTGTCGGCATTTCTCAAAGGCTTCTTCTGCTACTTGAGACCATTGTATCGGAGTTTTGTCGTTCCTCTTGCTGTTGTGCAGATATTTGTTAAGTTCGTGTTGGTACTCAGCTTGATGAGGTAAACAACTACGGTAGAAGTTTATCATTCCTAGAAATCTTCTTAGTTCTTGAACTGTCTGTGGTTTCGGATAGTTTACTATGGCTTGTATTCGTTCTTGAGTGGGGTTGATTCCTTCTGATGTCACTTCGTATCCGAGGAACTCGATATTTTCCCTTTCAAACTCGCACTTGTCAATGTTAAGACTGACGCCGTAGGTATTTAGGCGTTCGAGTACTTGTTCTAAGTGGCGGCGATGTTCTTCCTTATTTCTCGAGTGGACAAGCAAATCGTCGACGAAGCAGAATACGTTGTCATCAAGTCCTCGTAGTACCTCGTGCATGAAGCGTTGAAAGGTTTGACCGGAGTTTCTTAAACCGAACGTCATGCAGGTAAATTCGAAGAGTCCGAAAGGTGTTATTATTGCTGTTTTCTGAGCATCTTGTTTTGAAATGGGTATCCAAAAATAGGCCATTTTTAAATCGAGTTTTGAGTAAATTTTCTTGCCGTGAAGTTGGTATGTGAAATCTTGAATTCGTGGAATTGGGTATCGGTCTGGAACTGTGACGGCGTTGAGTCTTCTGTAATCGCCACATACTCCGATCCGACCCCGTAATCCGTCGTTCGTCGTCCGTTCGTGTGATCCGTCTTTCTTGTTCACGATGTGAAGTGGACTTGCCCACGGACTGTTTGACGGCTTGCATATTCCCATCTCGATCATGCGCTCGAACTCCAGTTTTGCCGCTTTATATTTGTCGGGCGGTAGAGGGCGCGGCCGTGAGTATATTGGCGGCCCAGTTGTCTCGATGTGATGTGTGACGTCATGCTTGACTGGTGTTTTGAGTGTCATCGGTCGCAGTACATCTGGATATTTCTTTAGCAGGTCGTGATGAGTGTGGTCGCGGTTAATAATGTGGATCGATTCTTCTTTGCTATTTATTTTGATGGCGTTCACGCTGAGCTCGGTCACGCGGTCGATAAGTTTTCTTTGGTGCAAGTCGACTAACAGTTTATGATGTACTAGAAAGTCGGCACCCAGTAACGAAGTCTTCACATTCGCGACGACGAAAGTCCACTTAAAACTTCTTCGTAAGCCTAGGTTGAGCTCGAGTGTGCGCTCACCGTAGGTACGAATCTCTGTTCCGTTTGCCGCGTAAAGTTTGTAACCGGCATTCTCCGACGGTCTTGAATATTTCTGGTTTTGTGCGGCTAGTACTGATATGTCGGCTCCCGTGTCGACAAGAAATCTTTCCCTCGTTTTGGTGTCGATGACACATAGGCGGCGGCTTGTTTGGTTTACATCGATACCCGCCACTGTCGATGCACGTTCTAGTTTTCCCGCTTCGTGAAGGAACACGGCGATTCACATTTTCGTGCCCTATTGCCGAATCGGTAGTGATAACGGCACAGCCAGTCGGGATCGCCGGGCTTGCGGGCGTTATCTGTACGCTGTCTTGAATGTGAGCGTGAGCGGCCACGATATGCGGAGTTTTGGCGGGAAAAGCGCTGCGACGAGTGTTGATGGTTGCGGAGTTCGGCGACTTCGAGTGACAATTTCTCTATTTGCTTTGTGAGCATGCTGATTTGTAGAGCTGTTATTGCGTTTATCTGTACCTCGTTGACTGCTGGACTTGTTGCTGGAGGGTTTGCTGTAGATACTGCGGCGACTGTAGCGGGTTCAAAATGCTCCATCATTTTGTCTGCCATCGCGGCTAGCACTTCAAGCGACGACTCGGTGTTTACGGAAAGTACTGCGCGCACCTGTGCGGGCAGCTGGTTGAGCCACATGACCTTCAGTGCCTCATCTGACAGTAACTTGCCGCTGAGGTCTCGCATTTTACGCAGCAGCTGGCTTGGCTTGAGATCGCCGAGCTCGAGGCCGCTGAGAAGCTTTTGTAACTGCCGGTGGTCTGACTCCTGGTACGTTGAGATGAGTCTTTCTTTGAGCGCACTGTACTTGCCGGTGCTCGGTGGGTGCAGGATGATGTCTCCAATTTGTTCAAGGTCGCTGTTGCCGAGTAGCGGAACGACAAGGTTGAATTTTTGTTCCTCACTTATCTTGCTGGCAGCGACGGCGGCTTCAAATTGCGCAAACCATAGTCGTGGGTTTTGGCGCCAAAAAGGTGGTAGTCGTGCAGGTAGTGAGACTGATGCCACGTCGTTTGTCGCTGCTGTACTGCCCTGAGCATCGCTGAAGTTTTCCATCTTGTTCGGAATGTTGTTCAGTTCAAGAGTTCACTGTGTTCAGGTTTCACGGGGTCACCACTTTAGTGTTGTTGGTAAGTACTAAATAACTTCTGGGGTTCTCGTCGTAAATGAAAACTCAGGGCGACTGTATAGAATGATGATCTGCTGATATCTATTTTATTGACAAAAACCACTTCTTATAAATACATTGTTCATGTTACATTTAGACATAGTTCTAGCTAGTGTTTACATCATTTCCACCAATAGCGACGCGCGTAGGGCAAGAAACGCGCGGGGCGCGGGGCGCTGTTTTGCACACGGCACTAATCCGTCTGCGCTTGATTGCGAATCTATAAATATGAGTCGCGCGCAGAGTGCGGTCCTGGATCAGCCTGTTGCCAAGCCGAGCAGTTGTGTCCGCACGCTGCTCCTCCGCTCGGTCCGCTCTCTCCACCGGTGCTCCCTGTGTGCTGTCGTAGGTGCTGGTTTCGACCGGCGCTTGCGGGAGTGCGCAGGGGTAGCCGACCCGTCGCTGCCCAGTGGGTACCTAACCTACTGTTGCGGTCGCGGAGGCAACATATTGTTTCTACCGCCTAAAACATATCTCGTGTTTCTTCTGTCTAAAACATGCCGCCGAAGGGGAGGTCCGGTGCCCGTCGCTCTCTGGAGCAGGGGGCCGGGCCGTCTCCTTCACCACCGGACCGTCCGGTGACGGGCCGGACGCAGCAGCCCCCAGCAAGAGGGGAAGCATCGCCCGGCGCATCATCGGCCGAAGCACCCGAAGCACCCGCCGCACCATCAACATCCACCTCAAGAACGACCGCCACCGGCCCGCCGACGACACCTGCGACTGCGCGCGTTTCGCCGGCGACGTCGCTGAGCCGGCAGCCGGCCGTACCGGTTCGCCCATCGGCCTTCCGCCCCGTCCCTATGCAGGCACCAGCGCCTGCCGCGTCAATGAGTCGGCCGCGCGCCCCGGGCGCGACACGCACCCCCGCCGCCGCGTCGGGGGCGCGCGCCGCCGCGCCGACTGCGCGCACCGCTGCGCTGCCAGCTAGGCCGGCGCGTAAAGAGGAGCCCTACAACCCCACGTCGCGACCCGACGTGCGACCGCAGGCCCCGCGCATCGCTGCGCGGACTGCGAGCCCTACCGCGCCTACACAGCGCGCCGTTGCCGCCGCCGCGCCCGCGCACCGCTACCCCCGTGCTGCCTGACGCCGAGCTGACGTCCCCCCCGTCGGCCCCATCACCAACACCACCACGACGCCCGCCGCCGCCGTTCACGCCGCAAGTTGTGGCAACCACCAGCGGCGCGCTATCACCGTCGCCACCCAGGGGCTCCGCCCAAGACTCCCCCGCGATGCCGGCATGTTTTTCCCCTCGCGAGAGCGAGTGGTCAGACATGTCGGCGTCGGAGGGCGAGACAGAAGCGGAGTCCCTGGCCCGATTTATCCTGGGTCCCACATTCGGGAAGAAACGCGGATCACCCGCGACTCGCCCAGTGCGGAGACCCAGGAGCCCTGACGAAGAGGAGGTAGAGGAGGAGGCGAAGAGGCGCCAGCTGCGGCGCACATCGCGCGAGCGCAGCGAGGCTGAGCAGCCTTCGTTCGCTTCCGTCGCGAGCACCTCGTCACCGCCACCAGCCACCCAGCGAACTCCGCCCGCGACAGCCGCCACGCAGCGCGGCAGCACCTCGGGCCAAACACCAGCACCAGCACCAGCAGGGAAGAAGCCGCGGTACCCGCCGCTGGTAGTGGAGAAGTTGCCAGACTGGCAGGTCCACTTCAGGGCCTTGCGAGATCTGCTGGGCCGCCCGCCGACTGCCCGCCCTTATCAGGGCGGCATTCGATTCCTCCCCGGCAACGAGGAGGAATACCGGGTGGTCCAGCGGTACTTGTGCGGCCTAGAGAAGGAAACCGGCCTAGTCTGGTTTTCTTATTCGCTGC
The DNA here is from genome assembly GCA_951329385.1 of Polia nebulosa. NCBI lineage: Eukaryota > Metazoa > Arthropoda > Insecta > Lepidoptera > Noctuidae > Polia > Polia nebulosa. Next base: position 4,596,837 of record OX589608.1, read on the forward strand.
CAGCGGAGAAGGGTTTCAAGATCGCCATCCGCGGGCTGCCGGCGGACACGGACCCGGCAGCCATTGAAGAGGAGCTCCGCAGCCTGGGGTTCGAGCCTCAGTATGTGCGGAGCATCAAGGCCCGCCAAGGACGCCCAGGCTGCATCCATCACGCCGTGCTGAAATACCAGCCCGACGTACGGCGTATATACGACGTCACCTCACTACTGCTGATGGGGGGCGTCACGATAGAGGGGTGGCGCGGGAAGAGGGGTCCCGCGCAATGCCACCGTTGTCAGCAGTTCCGGCACTCTTCACATCAGTGCCACCGTCCGCTCGCTTGTGTGCGATGCGGGGCTGGGCACGTCGCACGCGAGTGCCCCCGGCCCCGTACGGAGCCGGCATCGTGCGCCAACTGCGGCGGGCCACACCCCGCGTCGCACCGTGAGTGCCCTGTATTTCGCAGGGAACTCACGAACAGGCGGGCGGGCACGGTGGCGCTGACGTGCAGAGTTGCCCGGGCTGCCACTGCCGTGGCCCAGGCCACCACCACAGACGTCCACGAGGCCCGCAGCACCACCCTCATGGCGGCAGCAAACGGGCCCACCAGCCGAGACGCAGCCCCTCCAAAGAAGAGGAGGAGAAGGAGGAAGAACCGTGGAGGGAAGCCCCCTCCATCCACCGATGTCCGTACGGAGCCGGCATCGTGCGCCAACTGCGGCGGGCCACACCCCGCGTCGCACCGTGAGTGCCCTGTATTTCGCAGGGAACTCACGAACAGGCGGGCGGGCACGGTGGCGCTGACGTGCAGAGTTGCCCGGGCTGCCACTGCCGTGGCCCAGGCCACCACCACAGACGTCCACGAGGCCCGCAGCACCACCCTCATGGCGGCAGCAAACGGGCCCACCAGCCGAGACGCAGCCCCTCCAAAGAAGAGGAGGAGAAGGAGGAAGAACCGTGGAGGGAAGCCCCCTCCATCCACCGATGTCCAGCAGCCCCAACACATGAGTCGGAATCCACCCGGGGCGGCCTCTGTAGCAGAGGTCGTCGCTAAGGTAAAGGTTCCGACCATGTACCGAAGCTTACACCAACGGGTGCCAGAGGGCGACACTGATGCCGATTGCCTACAAGCTGCCGCCATGCGTCCACACTACGCGCCACTAGGCGCCACTGTGACCGCCATCCCGAACCCGGAGCTCCACCAGCGGGCCACTGGCCTCCTACTGGACCTTATTAAGGCCATCAGGAGGGGCCAAGACCCGCTCATCACCGTGCTGGAGGGCATGGTGGCCATCCTGGCCCTGTACCAGGGCGGGACCGCCGCCGGCAGCCAGCCGCCAGTCGACGCCGAGTAAGTCGTTTCACTTACACGCGACCTACTCGCACAAGAATTCTCTACAACAGTACATACGCTGTGCGCGACGTGTTCTAAGTTAATATAGGCACGTCGCGTAACATAAGCCACACACTCATGACTCCACATACATATGAACTCACGCACTGTATGCGTGGCTTGTTACGCGCATACAATGTATACATGGGCGGTGTTACACACTCAATACCGCCCACACATACACCTACGGCTCCGCGGTCCGGACGGCAACCGGCTAGCTCTGGAAACCGTGCGGACGGGGGCCACTCACTGAATGCTGTGGGCTCACCGTAAGCCGGCGGCCTTGTGCTGGTCGTCATCCGCTGGGCCTCCTCCAGGGAACTGGAGGTCTCACCTGGCGGTGACTGACCGCCTAGCTGCCGTGAACATACGCTTCGAGCCCACAGCATTACACATAGCAATACACATGGGTGATTGCTGCGAGAGCCTCGGCAGGCGTTAATCGCCTGTTTGGTAGGTTCTTTTATGCAGTCACCCTAAAACCGCCGCACCTATATTGGGACCCCCAGGAAGCACCCGTATTTACGGGTGGCAATAGATCCCACGAAGAAAGGCCATGCCTATTACGTCCGTCGCGCCCCTTACGGGGTAGCAGCGATTTCCCGAAGTTAGTGCGGTCCTTTTCCCCCAGCGCCGTCGACGAGTGGACACCTATACTGCTGCAGCTCTTGCTTGCTCTGCTTGCGCTTACCATCTGCTTCCGGGGCGAAACTCATTCTATCCTGTTTCTTGGCTGGTCAAAACGTGTTGCTCACTGCTTCTTACAGAGACTGTCAAAACGTGGTATTTGGTTCTGAGGTATTGGTAACTGTTATGGTGGTAAGGTAGTAAGGTGGTATATGGTTCTATGGTAACTGCGACAGGTACTGTGTCGCTACAAGGGTAAATTATTTGCCTTCAAGCTTGTTGCCTCACCTTTATGTTAATGTTCTACACCTGATTGCGAATACGAACAATCCGCACATCATATCCTATGGGAGTGTACTCTTTGGCAAACTGAACATTATATTATGTTGGATAGTATTCAGCTTACGTCTGAAGTTGTCTATTACACGAACCTTGTGGAAACTAGAACGTATTTCCGTGCGTTCAAGCGTTTTTGCCATATCTATTATTGGAATCAAGTGTAACAGCTCCCAATTTTAAGAACCATTAATATTAGTGTTTTTAACCAGTGGTGCTTGGCTTACCCCAGTTGTAAATACCCCCTTTTTGCCTAATGGCCTAGCTTTGTTCTGTCTCCCGCTTGATTAGGAGGGAAGTGGAAATTATGTTTTTCTTACTCCTCCGCTGTCTTTTCTGATTAATTTCTTTGCGGGACCCAAGACAGTTTAATCGTTTCTCTGGGACTCGTCGAGCTTCATTGCCTCGGCGTTTTTTCTGGTGGTCACCACAGTTGATTCTGGCTTACAGAAGTTACAGTGGTTAGGGAAAAGTGTGGCGGGATTGTCCCAAAAATAAAAAATAGTTGCAGTCCTGTACATCCCCTTTATTCTTGAAGATGGGCATTAGCGAACTATTGCACCATTCTTGTGGGATCACTTCTTCACAACTTGTTGAAGAATAAAGTCAGCCACATACATCCACCCTCTTTTAAATACTTCGATACTTCTACTGGTATATCATCAGGGCCCATGGCCTTTCCATTTTTCATACATTGAACTGCCTTTCTTACTTCGTCCATTCTAATTTCTCTCACTAAACCCATATTTACTTGTACCTCTTTGAGCACACCATTCCATTCATTCTCTTCATTCATCAACTTGGCAAAATAAGGGTCAGCACAGACCGAACTGCAAAATGCTCGCGCATGGTCGACCAAAATTTTTATTGCTCGAGCATGCAGGCGACATGGTCGACCATGCGCGAGCCATCTCTGTTAAATATGGTCTGGGTTGCCCGGCGGGCGTGTTTGATCAGTTTGATGCCAAACGTTGATGAAGGCAGACGTATTCAATATGGTTGATTGGGATTCAGTGATCATCGCCCTTTTGGCAGAGGAAGAGGAATATGACGAATATGTCAATAAAATAAGACGTCATAAAATGAGAAGATCAGTATGGGTTTTTTTTTTTTTTTTTGGGGGGTGGGAAATCATCTTATGACTCTTTCCGCTCTGGGGTGGAGCGGAAGGGCGTGTCAGACTCTTACTGACTAAAACCCACCCCTGTTCCTCCCTGCCCTACGCGCCCGGGGGCGAGGTAACTCTTTCGAATTTATCCTCCACCCCCGGGCAGTATCCTTCACCCTAGAAGAAACGTGGCGGGAAAGATGTACTTCAGGCGAATACTATACATTGTGTAAAAATATACCATCAAGAGGTGTTCATTTTTATGATTATTATTCATCATCTTTTATACCATGTTTTTAGCAAATAAATAATCTTATCTTATAAGTTAAACTACGAAAATTTTGAAATGTTAGTTAATTTGCTACGCCCGCACATCCAAAAACAAAATACGAATTATCGACCTAGCATTTCTGTTGAAGAACGACTCACCATATGTTTGAGAAAAAAAATCTCATAATATACATAGTTATCATTTATTAATAGTTAAAAAAAAATATTTAAGATTTTTTTTTAAAATTATACTTAATTAAGATAACGCAGAGTGATTTTGAGTTACAAAGTACGATTCAGTTAAGTACTACAGTTATTAAAAATTTGGGGTATATGGATTAAAGTTGGATGTGCTAGGCCTAGGAGTGATTGTCCAATTGTGTGATTGTGTGAATGATTGAGCTGTTTCCTTGGAAGTATAATTTTTTGTTTGTTCGGGAATGGCCCAAAATTCCACTTGTGTACTGGGATTAGTGGATGTGCTAGGCCTGGGAGTGATTGCTGATGGACTGTATGTATACTGAGGAACCGTAATATTGGAGATCTGTTGTGATGGTATGTATGGAGATAAGTTGCTGTCTTCGCTATCGTCTACAGCATACGTATACATTCGGTTTGATTGAATTGAAGCACGTTCTGCATCGTAGTATTCGATTTCAATCGTTCAACCCATACTCTTCGATCATTTTTTAATATAATACACCATGACATCGACAAACTATCAGTGGCTGACTCAATTACATGTAACCTCACCGATTGCTTTGAACTCATTCCTAATAAAGAAACTTGGCTCAAAATTCTGAATCAAAACATAAGAAGCATAAATCGTAATATGCCTGGTTTTAATATCCTATTAGCACAATCGAGAACTTTGTGGGACATAGTTATTCTCACGGAGTGCTCGTTACTTTGTTCACCAAATCTCCCCGTATTGGATGGCTATAGCTGCTACTCAACTGGTAGAAATAATACACAAAATGAGGGTGTAGTTATTTACATTAAAAATGGTTTGCAAGCGAATGTTATAGAACCCATCTTTCGGGATGCAAGTTGTTTGGTAATACAAATCTATGATGACACCGTTGTTTTGGCTATTTATCGTCCACCATCCTATAAAAATATATCCAACTTCCTTCAATCTCTAAATGAAATCTTGACCAACTATTCCTCGTATAAAACATTATTCTCACCGGTGACATTAACATAGATATCAGTACTTCTAATCATGATCAAAATGCTCAAACTTACCGTGACCTAACTTCTTTTCACGGATTACTACCTTCTCACGTTATTCCAACACATGGTAAAACATGTCAAGACCATTTTATTATTAAAACTAAGTTACAGGCAAATGTTTTTGTGGCCCAAACAACTCTCACAGATCATTATACCGTTATTCTTACACTAAAACTTTCTTTACCAATGCATTCCAAAAGCACGATCTCATGGATAGATTCGGATGGAACACTTTCCGACTTAAAAAACGAAAATTTTCTCTCTGTTCTGGATTCTTATGATGCGAACGAAGCAGCTGACAACTTGATCCACATACTAAAAACTGTAATTTTGTCAAATACTAAAATCATTACCGTCTCCAAGCGAAAAACAATCATAAAACCTTGGATAACCCCGGGTCTCTTGAGGTGTATTTAAAACATAGACAATCTTCACAAAAAAACACCCAGAAAATGCAATACTAAAGACAACATACATAAGATACCGAAACTATTGCAACAAAATCTTAAGAAAAGTTAAAAGAGAATTTGAAAGGGAGGAAGTAAAGAAGGCGGGAAGGGACAACCGACGCCTTTGGAAAGTAATAAATATAATTTCGAACCGATCAAAGCCAAAGTTTTCTCCGTCAGACTTAATATGCCCACTATGCCCACAAGACCCGCCCGTTGATACCCTTAATAAAATAAACCACTTTTTTGCTAGCGTTGGCTCAAAAAATAACAACTCAACAACAAATCCACGTGTACCCTTCTACCAATTCTACTTTTCCTCATTCCATGGTTATTTTGCCCACTGATGAAAATAAAATAGCCTCGATTATCTCTTCCCTGAAACGCGATTGTGCCATCGGTTGGGACAAAATTTCCTCAAATTTTCTCATTACTCATATTAATCTTTTAGTAACTCCCATCACCCATGTTTGCAACTTGCAATAGAATCCGGTACCTTTCCAATTGCTTTTAAAAAAGCACTCATCCATCCTATTCACAAGAGTGGAGACCGACACTGTGTTAATAACTACAGACCTATAGCTATTTTGCCCGCCTTATCTAAAATACTGGAACGACTGTTGAACAACAGATTGATAAAATATCTTGAATCAAATCACCTACTCTCGCAGTCCCAATTTGGTTTTCGTGCCGATAAGTCGACGGCCATGGCTGTACACGAGCTAATTAATTTCATTGTTTTCAAATTGGATGATAAAAAAAAAGACCATAGCTATCTTCTTAGACTTGGCTAAAGCCTTTGACACGGTGTCGGTTCCAATCTTGCTACATAAACTCGAAAACCTTGGTAACCGAGGAAATCAGTTGTTGCTTTTCAAAGATTATTTAACTAACCGGACACAGTTTGTTAAAGTTGACAGTCAAATTAGCGACAGCCTTCCTATTACATTTGGGGTTCCCCAAGGAAGCATCCTGGGGCCTACATTATTTTTAGTGTATATTAACGACCTCTGTAACCTTCATCTTCAGAATGGGCGCTTAATTACTTTCGCAGATGACACGGCTCTTCTTTTTGAAGCAGACTCATGGGATACCGTTTATCACTATGCTCAGTCTGGGTTTAATGTTGTGAGTGATTGGCTAAAAAATAATATTCTCACTTTAAATTCCGAAAAAACAAAATTCATTACCTTTACACTGAAACATAATCAGCAGCCATCCGTCCAATCATACACAATACATGCTCATACCTGTCCTTTTCACCTTAACAGTGATTGCCCTGTCCCAAACTGCAGAAGGTTGACACTATTAGATACCTGGGTGTTACTTTAGATTCTAGACTTACCTTTGCCGCTCATATTAGTTGTCTCACTGGTAGAATTCGCAAATTTATATATGTTTTTAGGAGTATTAGGTCCGTTCTGAACTCCAAGCAGCTACTATCTGTCTATAGTGCATTGTGCCAATCGCTATTGACATACTGCATTACTTCTTGGGATGGTACATTTAAAACTAACATTTTGCCTCTCGAAAGGGCTCAGAGGGCGGTACTAAAAGTGGCACTATCTCTTCCTTTCCGGCATCCCACAAAAGAAGTTTATAAATCTTCAAATGTCCTCTCAATTCGTCAGCTCTTTATTGTTCATGTTGCTTTAAAACAACGATCTCTTATCCCCGTTTGTGTCTCCCAAAACATTAATGTACGGAATAGAAGCAGGAACGTATGCCAATCTAGGCCAGTTAAAACTAAATTTGCACGAAATTTCTTTCTTTTTCTTGGGCCGTTTCTATACAACAAACTGCATAATCTACTCTCTTCACATATCCTAAGCAAAACAACTTTTAAAAGCACATTGACTGAATGGCTGCTTTCCTTAGATTATGCCCAAACTGAAGATCTTTTCACTACCGTTTCCTAATGTAATGCCCCCTATGACGCACACAACCTCATACAAACATTTACACTTCCACAACATATGTACACACACCCACACATACACATACCTTACACTCTAACACATTCTTTGCATATTTCCTAATTACATATATATATATACAGAGTGGTGATGACAATACGACAATAAATTAAACCTCGCATACCTCAAGACGTTCTCAGTCTACATACAAAAAATCATTTGAATATATCCAGTAGTTTAGTCACAGGAAATTATTTTTCATTTTTAACATTTGCTACATGATGTATCTGATAATAGGGAAACACTGTCAGGTTAACGACCCACATCGGTATAAACATCAAAACATTAAAGTCACGTTGCCAACTCGCTACTTAAACACTTTCGCCAAATTAGTATTTTCATCTGATTTAGTGAAAATTATACCTTAATTCTGAGTAATAAGAGTATTAAAGCGTGTCATCAAAGTTGGATAAGAAAGTAACGAATGCGAAAATTGCAATGCACTCATAATATTAATAGAAAATTTAGTGTGTGCGAAAGAGATAAATCTAGTTTCGTTTGTTACTTCGCTTTCTTGAAGAAATTTGCTACTACTTTTACTTTAGCTTAGTGTGTCGCCGCGGTTCTGTGAAGAGTCACGCGTCCTCGCTTTGTAGGAGCCGCTAACTTTCGTGTAGGTACTTCCCCGCCGCTCGTGTTTAAATTTGTAAATTCATTTACGACGGTATTAGTGCGAAATTGGACGCTTTATTTTGGTGACAGGACACGTAACGTTTTAATAGGTATTTAGTTAAACAGTGAGTGAATTGTGCGAAATTAGACGCTTAGTTTTTATTGTTTTCGTGTTTTTTTTTTTTAACGCAACCCAACGTGTAGTTCGCGAAGGGCAGGTCAGGTGTTGACCATACAACTATTCTTAAAGTTTTAAAACGCGACAAACGGAAGCTGTATAAATACAAGAAATTGCATGCATTGTTACCTAGAGACAAACCAGTTAGGGAAAACTTTTGTCGCTGGATTGAAAATAAACATTTCAAGAATCCGGATTTCTTGTACAATGTGATGTGGACTGATGAAAGTACATTTACAAGGAACGGTTTATGGAACAGACAGAATCTTCGTTACTGGAGCCGCGTGAATCCGCGTCTAGGACGGGAGACTTCGCACCAGTACAGACTTGCTGTCAATGTTTGGGCTGTGCTAAATAATCTGTGATTCAGTGCAATTTTACTGAGCATTAATCCATAATTAAAAGCCAAAAAATCAAGTCGCTACAGGACCGCGCGTTGTTGCCGCTCTTACGACAGGTTAGTGAACTCATATTTATAAATGGTGTTCTATTTCGTTTCTAGTTTTATGCCATTTAGTTTGTTTGAAATTTTTTATTTTTATTTTTGATGTTAGGACATTTTTGATAGCTTAAACTTATTCTTATAAACTAGTATTGTCCGTGTTTTCATTTATTGTCGTATTGTCTTCTCCACGCTGTATATTTTGTTGTAACAATCATATCTATAATGAATGTTGTGTCCCCGAATTTTGGGGCACGTGTTATGGACGGACATCTCTCCCGCCCATCGGACACTATTGACTTGGTGCCTGTACCAGTATCGGAGCATGCTGATGAGTTCCCACGGTAAGTCCGTGCTTTTCAGCTTCCTCCAGAGGATGTCGTACGAAACAAGGTCAAAGGCCTTGGATAAATCGAGGAAGCACGCATATACCGGGGTCTTTCTCTTCGTGTAATATTTAACGGTGTGCTTTAAACACAGTATTGCTCTCCCTGTGGACAGTTTAGGTCGAAAACCAAACTGGTTATCATGAAGTGTTATGTGTCTATTTAACTGTGTGTTAAGCACACCGTCAAATACCTTCGCCACTACAGTTGCAAGCGAATGATCGACTGGTTCTAAAAACGCCAAAGCAGTAAACTGCATACTGCAGTTGGTACTAACAAAAAAGAAAAATAATATATATAATTATATCATACATATTAAAACTTTTCTGTATTGGATTTGTAGTTTTTACGTGATACGTGCAGGACTCTGTTGGCGTAACGTTTAGCGCTCTATGAAGTTTCATTATAAACTTTTGAAATACAATAACTTTTAATTTTGAGGGTAGATTTTGATGAAATAAACGCTAAATGTTACTCGGGCTACCACTAATTACTTTTACAAATCTAGATTTCAAATCCAATCAGTGTTTTTTGCGTGATGCTTAAACAAACATACAGACAAATAGACAAAAATTACAAATTTTTTAACGTTACAGTTATTTTTATGCAAAAATATTCAATGTACAGACACGGCAAGTCTACGATTTCTTTGTAAATATGTATAAAAGATAAAGTTCAGCTCAAGACGTTCGATGTAATAGGTATAATAATATAAGATTCCAATCGTCCATAGGTATGTCGAACTCGTTTGCTAAATTTCGGTTTTTTGGCGGGATTTATTCGAGAGTAAAACAGCCACTGAACTTCAGTGGCTATTTTAATTATTCGTTTATTGATTCCTAGTGGATATTGTGATGTAAAATTGGTGTAGTTTTGTGTCTCAAGTGTCAACGCAAATGGACAATATGTGGAATTATTGAAATAGGCGTGATCTCGGGAAAATGGAGCTGAGAATTTTATTGTAGTATTGACTACCTCAGCGAAGTTTGCCGAGAAGGCTGACTCGACACTTTTGTTGCCAAATACTGAAAAAACATTAGAATGTGTTATATCTGCATTATAATGGATAAAATGTATAAATACACTACGTAAGACTAGGCAATATGGTCAAAAGACTTTCGCCTACCCTTCGGGAATAATAATAAAAAAATATATATATAAAAAAAATAAAAACAACATACAAGCACAAGTATAATGAATGACGACTGACGAAAGTTACATCAACCGAACTACCCACCCCACCGAGTGTCGTTCGTCGTCCACGTTGCCGTCGTGCTGGGGCTTGTGGTTCTCCATGATCCTGGGGACTTCCGGCATGAGTGCCTCACTTGTGCCGGAGGGCTCCAGGAGAGAGACCTGACTAAGAGGAACACACCGGGGTCGCGTCCATTGTCAGTCGATCATCGTCGACTGCCAGTGGATGCGACTGCCACCCAATCCTAAGCTTGGAGGCGTGGCTATGGGATGCGTACTGGAGGGATGTCCGGATGCTAGCGCCTCACAAGAGGGCCGCGCCGTTGGGAGACTTGAACTAGTTGTTCGAGCCTCCTAACGGCGTGGAACCTAGGGGGATCTTCGTCTCTACTCTCTGGTACGCGTCTGCTCATCAGATGCGACCGTGAGAGTGGCGACGAAACTGGGGGAGGCCCGTAAGGGCAGAGTTAGTGAGTGAGTGAATGAGAGAGAGTGATTGAGTGAGTGAAAGATCGAGGAAAAGATACGGAGGTAGAGTTAGGGGAGATAGGGACCACACCCTTAAAAGGAACAACAAAATGGACAAAAGACAGAAGGAATCTATTACCCAGGGCGGCAACCACCTCGTAGGTGGCGAACCCACTGCGCTCCCTATGGGAGCGTCTTGCCCCCATTCGTATACTGGGGGGGGCGACTTAGGTCTTCCGCATGCCGGCAACGGCATCAAGAGCCGAGGAGGCTGCCGATCATCTCCTCCATTCGAGAGATGATCAACTTCCGCTTTAAGACGCCCGAAAAGCCGCGGTCGGGCGAAGAAAGCCAAACCCAAGTCGGCAAGGAGGTGGGGAGTAGTGCGGCGTCGGAGTCCAACGCAGCACCACTCCCCACCGCTCTGGGCTCTTTTTGTAGCCTGGAGCGTGAGGAGGGGAGCGCTTCCGGCGGAGCCGTGAGTCAGGGCTCGCGGTTCTTCCGGAACCAGAAGCGCTCCAAGTCAGGGGGTGGCGGGGAGTTATCCTCTGATGTGGAGGTGATGGCCCCGCCACCCAAGATTCCCACCAGCGTGAGGGGTAGGGGATCGGGGAGTAGGAATAAAGCCACGAAGGCTGGCAGGCGAGCCCTGAGGCTCGCCGCGGAGGAGGGGCGCCGCTCCGCCGCTGGGGGATCTTGGGTATCGGTCTCGGGGTCCTCGAGCGGAGGATCGGGTGTCACTTTCAGCTCCAATTCAGAGCGAGTGGACAGGCTTGCGGGGGTCGTGGAGAACGCGATATAGGATGTGGTCCAGAAGAGGCTTGCTTCTTCCAGGAGCAGGGCCACATCTGCGGCCATGGCCTCCATTGTGGCGGCGGTGGAGGCGAGCTTCGGCGGGCCTCCGTCTGCGGGCGAGACGTCCAAATTGCGGGCGGAGGTCGCCCGCCTGACCGCCACTACGGAGCTTCTGGTCAAGGAGAGCCAGAGGCTCCGGGCAGACCTGGCCGAGCTCCGAGGAGCTGGCCCCCGGAGGGACGCACAGGATGAGCTCCAGCACGGGCCAAGTCAGGCCCTGCCCGCCGCGGAGAACCAGGTTCTCGACCTGGTGCGGCAGGAGCTGGCTGCATTCAACAGGCGGTTCTCCGTGCTGGAGGGCATCGTACTGCGGCCCCAGCTAGCGGCGAGCCAGCCGGCCTTGGGCCGGCTGCTGCGCCCAAACAGGGTTCGGCGGGACAGGCCAACCGCAGGGCTGTGCTGAATCCCGCGGGGTCGGCCCCGTCGAAGGCGTCGAAGGCGCCGAAGGCGCAGCCAAAGCCCGGTGGCGTGGCTGTGAAGGCCCCAGCCAAAGCGGGATGTCGGCCACCCCAGCCTATCCCGCCTCCTAAACCTCCTAAACCTCCTGCGGCCGAGGCTGCCGAATGATAAGTGGCCGGGGAGAAAGAGAAAGCGGGAAAGGCAAAAAGGGCGGCCAAACGACGAGAGAGGTGGAAGCAGCGCAAGGAGTGGGCCGCTGCGGCTAGGCTCCGCGCTCCGAAGTCCGCGGCTGTAGTAATCACGCTACAGCCGGAAGCGGTCCAGAACTACCCAGAACTACCTTCAATACTTTAATAACGAACATTATAAACTTACCAACAATAACTTATTACTAAATACATACATTACCTACAGCGCTTATCGAGCCTTTTTCGCCTTTTTTTCTCTTATAATATAATCGGGGTACATAAAAAAAAAAATCACTTTGACATTGACAGTTGTAGCAACAAAAAGTTGGCGAAGTTTTTGAAAACCGAATTAAAAACAAAATACAATAATGATAGCTAATTTATAGAGTTACTAATAGGAATAAAATACGAATAGCAAAATTCTTCGCTATCTAAGAGCGTCACGCTTGAGTCGTAGCGCTTCCTATTAGAAACTAAGATGGAAAAACTGTCGATGTGTAGGATATGTTTGGTGGAGGATGTTCGCATGTATGTGGTTACCAACAAGAGCCTGCAGGAGATGTACGAGAAGCTGACTGATATTCCCGTAAGTAGATAATCAAACAATTAACTCATTAAATTGGGATGTTTCCTGAAAAATAATAAATTTTAATTAGTCTTGTCAGTTGCATTATCAAAAATTATTGAACAAATTATTTTTTTTCTTCCAACACAACGATAAAATACATCAAAGTTCAGGGTTGGGGGCTTGTTATGCCACTTCATGGTAAAATGGGTACCATGGTGTGATGTAATGCAAAATTTCAACACACTGCATCATCCTCATGTTTTGTTTGTGACAAAAGAAAAACTGACCAATTTTTTTTCTCTCGTATGATGGTTCAAAGCGAATCATTTTCACGCGTCTTGGAATTAGTTTACCTAAAATGTGATCATTTCATTATGGAATCAACAAAAAATAAGCAAAGAAAACGTCGACAGTGGTGGGTGCAACCATGGATTGCCAGAAGAAATCTATTGGAAGCTTCAGATACGTTGTTGAGAGAACTAGCCAGTGAAGATCCTGAATCTCTGATATGATCTAAATCTCCAAAAACAGCAGCATATTTTTATTGTTCCACTTGAATACCATTTTGCCGCGAAGCCGGTTGACCGGACACAAACTAAATGACGGAATCAGAGTGATTGTTCTCTCTGTGTTCAAACTGTTTACTTTTCGTTCATTCAGAGTGGGAGTGAAAGATGCCAAATGCCAATATTCAACATTGTTAGATCGGTTCACTAATGAATTCATTCGTCACTTTTCATTTCAAGTGGAAGTAGCCGTGTGAAAGACAAATGAACGAAAAATGAATCATCTGATATTACCTTTACTAACAGACTAATTAGTTTGTTTAGGAAACTACCATATTATGTATTTTTCCTAGAATGATCCTTGGGAAGTAAACAATGTGTTGGAAAAACAAGCTATAATAACCTAGAATTCTTGAACAAATACAAAATAGTATGCAATGCAAGTATATTTGTTGCAGTTTGTTACTGAAGACAGAAGACCAATGCTGACTTGTTTCTACTGCTGCACTAAACTAAAGCAATGCTGCCAACTGCAGAGAAAGTGTGTGGAAGCTGAGGAGGTGTTAACTCAGATGTTGAATGAGGAATATGAGGTGAGATATTTATGAATAGACAACTGTTCTCTAAACATATAACTTAAGTTTATAGAAGTGACTCCTGTATTTACCTGACTGCCCTAGAAGGGGGGAAATGTTTTTTTAAATATGTATGTATTTTTACTTCTTCGGCATGCCATTTAATTTTGTGTTTGACTGCCGAAATGGCATAGGCTACTACTTTTACTTACGAAAAAATAACAAAATGCCTGTCATCATAGTAGTGAGTTCATATTTTTTTTGTGACAAGATCGTGTTGGGTATCAAAATAAAGGGCTTGAGAAGGCGATTTCAAAACTATAACTCACTAAAACATAGAAAATTATAAACATAACCAAATACAGCTAAAAAGTACCAAACAAGTCACTTTTCAACTAGGCTGTTGCAAGTGCCATGAAATCTATAATTTAACTAAAATAACTGCCACCAACTGCATCAGACTGCTTGAAAAGTAAGTCACTTTTCAAACAGTCTGATGCAGTTGGTGGCAACTTTTTAGTTGATTTAAGGAGTGGCGTTTTTTGAAAAGATCAAATTTTCCTTTATTTCTCTAACTCAAATTAAATTGTATGGTTTTCATACACTTCTTAATCTAGATATGTGTTTAGGGTCAAATAAAGTAATGTGGCGTCTTTGGACTTAGTGATGGTAATGCTACCTACTACTCAGCCTCTTGACTTCTGAAGGCTCTCTTGCGGACCATGCTACCTACTACCCAGCCTCTTGACTTCTGAAGGCTCTCGTGCTGACCATGAAACCTACTACTCAGCCTCTTGACTTCTGAAGGCTCTCCTGCTGACCATGCCATTTTGAAAAAGTTTGTGATCGAAAAGATTTAGTTTTATCCGACTGACCCAGAGGCCTCCCTCTGGGTCAGTCGTATGTTTTATTTATTTATAATTAATTTTCTCATGGGGCTTGTGGCTAAATAAATACAGCAACATGGGTCGATATTTAAGAGGGAGCTACGCTTACCTAGGTTGCTTTGTGAATGTGTCACCTTCTATTACATACTGAGACCCCACGAAGTCTCAGAAAGTATGTTTAAGCTTTGGTCCTGACTGTCATTTGTACACCTTTGACAGTCTTTACTGATAGTTAGAGCTCCAGAAAATTGGAGACTGTCTTCCCAAAGGCTACCCAGTTACTAGGTTATGGTCTTATAGAACAGTTGCTCCATGTTCAACACGGGCATCCAGTATAACTGGATGCTACCCAGTTACTAGGTTATGGTCTTATAGAACAGTTGCTCCATGTTCAACACGGGCATCCAGTATAACTGGATGCAGACCACGACATTGTTGGTAAAAGGTCCAAAATAATAAAATGCTTACGTCTTTTACAAAATTTGTATGTTATTTCGACGGCACGGTTGGCGCAATGGTTGAGCGATCGGCTGCTGCGCTGTCACGGGTTCGATTCCCGCTCGGAACAAATATTAGCCTACAGATAGATGTTCCGGGTCTGGGTGTCTTGTATATGCGAGTTTGAATGTTTATGAATGAATCTTTTTAAAAAAATAAATATTAAATAAATAAAAATGTCTATGGGTAGTTAATCTGCCCGGGGGTGGAGGATAAATTCGAAAGAGTTACCTCGCCCCTGGGCGCGTAGGACGGAGGAACAGGGGTGGGTTATAGTCAGTAAGAGTCTGACACGCCCTTCTGCTCCACCCTAGAGCGGAAGAAGTCATAAGATGATTTCCCAAACCCCAAAAAAAAAAATAAAAAAAATTGGTAGTTAATAAATGTCTATGCTTTTATTAACTTCGCCTGGAACTAACTATGTTGGATGACAATGCTCGGTTAGCTAAGTAACGTCATTCTAAATCCAATATGTCAGACTCAAACCTCTCGACCACTTGTTAGTTTCCAACGGAGCTGTAATTTGACATACTTATGAAAGTCCGGTGACAATGCAATATTATGACACCATCGAGCTGATCTGATGATGGTCCTGGGATGTAGGGACTGGAACTACCTGATTGTAAATGGTAGAACAGTTGAATAGGGCTAGTATACATTGCTATCATGAGTAGGTACTTTACATTACAAATGACGACGAGGGTATAAACATTGTTACCAATAATTTTTTTTACTTTTAATCTATTTTGTTCTTATTTAAAATAAATTTTGTTACAGCAAAAACCTTTTTGGTTTCTCCAAGGACACCAAAAATTCGTGGACGGGTTTATTATAACGCCAATAGAGAACATAAGTATAGTAGATGATTGTCAAATAAGAAGCGATGCTGTCAAACAAGAACTAGCAGCTGTCAGTGAGGGAGTATATGATGTTGAGCGAAAGCTGGATCATATGAGACAAGGTAAATATTATTAACTTCCTTGTTTCTGTGGATTAGCACGATTTTATTTTACAAACTTTTATTTCCCTTGCAATATTCGTATGTAAGTTGTCGTCCACTTCAAAATTTACAATTTTTCGACCACTTGTTGGTTTCCGATAGAGCTGAAATGGGGTATACTTATGTTAGTCCGGTGATAATGCAGTATTATGATACCATCGAGCTGATCTGATGATGGCGCCCGGATGTAGGGACTGGAACTCCCTAATGGAAAATGTTATGACAGTAGAATTTGGGCTAGTGTGTTTTGTTATAATTCAAAAAAATTCAAATTCAAATCATTTAATTCAGACCAGTAATAAATTTTATGTCCATATTATGTTAGTAGCAATAAACTTAAATCTATGTTAGTCACAAAAATAATAATAATAAATCAATTCACAATCATGTCATCATTTAAAATCATTCATATTAAGCTGCAAATCTCTCATAAAATATGCAGCCTAACAAATCCATCCCACACTGCCGACTCTGGTCTTTCTGCGAACGCCCTTAAGATTCCGTTGCCACTACCTCTAATTCGACGTATCAGTGAGGCCGACTTCTTGCTCATTAACGCGTAAAAGTCGTCCACTCTCGCGTCAGCAAACATGCCCGAGGCACTGCAGAACCGAGGAAGTTTCAACAGAACCCTAAAGGCGTTGTTGTACTGAACTCTTAGAGCATTGTAGGCCCGCTGCGTGTAATTGGTCCACAGGGCACTAGTGTAAAAGCTTTGGCAGTAGGCTCTGAACAAAGGTACCTTTACTTTCGCTGAACACTTCGCAAACCTGTGCACCAACATGTTCGCGCGCACCGACAATGCCCTTCGCTCTCTCTCTCAATATCTGCGTCATCATTTAAGGTCTCGTTAACAATGTGGCCTAAGTACTTAAACTGGGAGACGCGACTCAAAGATACTCCATCTAAATACACTGGTGGTACATGCTCAGGTTGTTTGTTCTTACCTCTGATAACCATGTACTCACTCTTTTTAACGTTGTACTTTAAGCCGTGATCCCCAACGTATGACTCACAGATACCGAGTAGCTTCCTCAGTAAAATATAATGAGATAATGAGTAATATCCGTTAAGTACACATGACAACGGGGGTCTGAAGCTTGTTCAAAAAAAAACTTAATTTATTTAGTTACACCTGTCCCTGTGTCTTTCTGTCTGTCCATAATCAAATGTTGCAAGTTAAGTTTGACCCATTTTTCGGTTTCCGATTTAGCTGATATTTTGCATGTACTCATGTGCATTGTACTGTCATTCGATTCACATGAAACGAATGACAGTATAATATTATTATGACATGGAACTGATCTGATGATGGAGCCGATAGGTAGCCATAGGAACTCTGTAATAAAACGACACAACTCCATCCATTTGGTGCTCATTTGGTTCGTATTGACAAGTACTCAGGTAGTAGGGTCTGATGATTAAGCTGCGCGGCTGTTAAGACATTGTTTTTAACCGGCTTTCGAAAAAAAGAGGATGTTCTATTTTCGACTGTATGTATGTATGTCCGCCGATATCTCCGTCAGTTGTGGATCGATTTTCAAAATTCTTTTTTTATCCGAAAGAATATACTCCCGAGGTGGTAGCATATAAATTTTATCGAAATTGCTTCAGCGCTTTTTGAGAAACTGAACAAAAACGAAAAATACGTATACCTAGATGACGTTTTTGTTTTCTCCAATTACGAGTATGTTTAAATTCCACGTTCTATGTCATTGGGGTTTTTAGTTCTAAAGTATAACAACTAAAAAGTAAAAAATAAAAAACTTTAATTTCGGAAGTCGGTGTCAAATAACCAAGAAATAAAATACAAACACCGACTTCCGAAATTAAAGTTATTTTTTTATTTTTAGTGTATTTTCTTTCTTGGAAGTCGGTTGTTTTTTTTGTACAAAAGTTTTTGTTGATAATGTTTATTATTACGTATATGTTACTAAAGAATACCAATATACTGATAAATCAGATTTCTTTTTTGCAATTCCCTCATTTGTTACGGAACCCTAAATGTGCGTTGTCCGACACGCACTTGGCCGGTTTTCTATTTCAAAAACGTTGTGCCACACTAGGAATTACTCCTGTATCGTGGGTGCGATTACAAACATGTGAACTCACATACACAAGACACTCAGACCCGGAACGACTATCTGTTGACCATACAAATATTTGTTCCGTGCGGGAATCGAACCCGCGACAAGCAGCGCAGCAGCCAATCGTTTAACCACTGCACCAACCGTGCCGTCTATTACTATCTGGTGTTCGCGCGATGATCGCTTCTATTAGGACGACGCCTACTGGTCTGCCAGTGATCGTCCCCTACGAACAAGCGAGCTTAAATCGGGTAACTATTTATTTACAGAGCATGCAGAAAACCTAGACATCAGTCATCCAGATGTAGAAAATGTACCAGCACACCATTCTGAATCTGACTCGGAAGATGGTGAACTTGTAATGGAGATTAAAATAGAGGGAGAAGAAGAACAAGAGTTATCTGAGCAGAAACAAACAGTCAGGGAGACGCAGAGTAAGTATTGTGTTCGATTTCGACCGAGCGAGCCGCGTTGGATCGCTTTTTAACCGCCGAAAAAAAGGAGGTTCTCAATTCGACCGTATATAGATATACTTTTTCAATGTTATGGTTATTATTTAGCCGAGTCGATTGTTCAACACTCTATGGCATAAAGAAATCAGCGTTTTCGTTTGCTTTCAGAGCTAGAACTGGAAAACCCAGACAAAAGCTATCCAAATGTAGCAGATATACCAGCACCCAACTCTGAGTCGGATTCAGAAAATGATGTACCGTTGATTGTGATTAAAACTAAAGCCAAGGAAGGTCAAGAAGTATCAAAAAAGAAAAGAAGAGCCAGTGTGACTAATAGTAAGTATCGTAGCTATAGGTTCATGCATAGAATCGCTTGGTTACATAGAAATCCGAGTTAGTTTACGAGATGTAGAAGTAAAATCCTTGCCACTGTATGTAATTAAAAACTGAGCGTGCCCATTACTGGGACGAGATTGGTTGAGTGCCTTGAAAGTAATAGAAATAAATCTGTATAAGATAACTGACAATGGATTCGTCAACCGCTTATGTGCTGAAGTTCCGGAGGTGTTTACGGATAAGTTAGGTTAGGATAGAGAAACGAAGCTGAACTTCAGCGACTTTGCCTCCCCGGCCGGCTTTAGTTTCAGAACGGCGGCCACGGGAGCCAAAATCTTTGAAGTGTCGGGTGCTTCAAAGCAGGAGCGCAGCGGCGCTGCCGGGCTAGGCACAGTTTGGGTTCGGTGCCCACTGACGGCCGCAGACAAGGTCGCAGATGACAGAAGGTTGCTGGTAGGCTAGGTGTTAGCGAGTGTAAAGCTCCTGCCACCCAGGGAAATGCAGTGCTACCGCTACCTGGGCAAAGGGCATGTCCGGGCACAATGCACTGCAGACAGACCGCCACCCACCTCTGCTATCGCTGTAGCCAACCCGGCCAAAAGTCGGCCTAGTGCTCCGCGGGTCCAAACTGCAGTCTTTGTACAGATCCAGGGAAGCCTACGGAGCACAGAGTTGGGGGAAAAGCCTGCAAGGCCCCCAAAAAGAGCAGGAAAAATAGAGTTGTATGAGGATTTGTGCCCCTCCCACAGCTTGGCAGCCAAGCAGCTGACTCCCGACCCAAGGATGTTGGCGAAATGGAGTGCCAGTGATGGCACAATTCCTACCTCCTCCTCCAGTCCTAAAACAACCTATTGCTCCAGAGCATGGCGGAGTGGTTGATCAACGTGGCTGGCCGTATTTTGTCCCTCCCCGCGATAACTGGGTTGGGGACCTGGACGGTTTGGTGGCCATCATTGGCGAGACTCTTGGCAGTCCCTCCCGGGGACGCGGCTAGGTGGCCGCTCTCGTGGGGGAATCAACATCACTGAGGCATATTTCTCGCTCAACAAGGGTCTGGCCGACTTCGAGAGGTGCCTTGTCGAGCTGGGTGCCGTCGTAGGCAGGTTCCACCCTCCCCGGTGCTGGTGCTTGGGGATCTCAACGCTAAATCTGCGGCGTGGGGATCCCCGGTCACCGATCCTAAGGGCGAGGTGTTGGAGGAGTGGGCGGTTGCGACTGGCCTGACCGTCTTGAACCCGTCGACGTCGAAGAGGAGGCGCAGTGGTTCCGCGGGGCGTTAACGCAAATTTGCGACGCGTCCATGCCCCGCGTCTGCACTCAACCCTCAAGGCGCCGGTTGTACTGGTGGACCGCCGAAATCGCGCAGATGCGCAGGACCTGCGTGGAGGTCAGGCGCCAATACACCCGATACCGGAGGAGACGTCTGGTTCCGGCAGAAGAAGCCGCGCGGTATGAGGTGTACCTCGAGGCGAAGAAGGCTCTGTGGCTGGCCATCGGCGAGTCGAAGACTCGATTCAGGGAAGAGATGTTGGCGACCCTAGATGAAAATCCGTGCGTGCGCGCCCTTATCGTACAGTCCGAGAGAAACTTCGTGCCTGGGCGCCCCCACTCACTGAGAGTCTCGAGCCTCAGTTGTTGGAGGTAGTGGTCGCAGCCCTCTTCCCTGCTAGACAAGAGCACACACCGCCGCCGATGGCTTTGCTCACAGCCACAGAGTCGGAGGATTAGGAGGTCTCCGAACAGACACAACCAGAGTTGAGGACGGCCGGGACCGGATGGAGTTTCCGGGCGCGCGCTCGTCCTCGCTCTGAAGGAGCTAGTGAAATGAATACGCCTTTTCAGTATAATATTCTGTATTTATAATAATGCAATGAATACGACTTTTAATACAATGTTCAGTATCTTAAATTTACTCATATGAGAAACAATCAGTCTTTTGGATTTCAAAACTCAGTCAGATAGAAAAACCACGAGAATAACAAGAACATATCGAATCTTTCAGAGTCTAATAACCGGAGCATTCGGTTGTGTTGTCAAATCTTTTTTTCTTTTCGTGCCAACCACAGACAAAAAATAGTTGCCAGTACAACAATCAAAATGAGGTCCTTACGAATTTTTATCTGAAAATCATGACATTCGGCCATCCGACACTGTGTCGCCTCCTGGCACACACAACAATCACAAAATTTTAATCAAAATAAATCATGACAAATATGAAAATAATAACAAATCAAATAAGGTATACATTCTTTGTTATAGGACTATGAATCTAAAACAAAAATTAAATTTATAAAAATTGTATATAAACAAAAAAAAAAACACGTTTTACTACAAAATTATTAATTCGTACATTTATTATGTAATGTTTAATCATAAAACATTTAACTTTGCTCAGAGTGACTCATAACAGCATCGTCAGAGCTACTCTCGTCGGAACTATGTAGTTCCGGCTTATGGTCGGATTCTATCCGCAGCAATGACAGTTTTATATGGTTTACCCTTTTTGGTAAAACCAGGGACATCTGTTATTCTATAGCGGTCATTACCTATAGCTTCAGTGACTTTGTATGGACCCACAAATTTTGACAGAAGCTTTGTACTTTTCTTATCATTATCAAAATTATTTCTAGAAATTTTAACTAAATCACCAACTTTATACTTAGCTGCGGGAACTCGATTTTCATCATATCTTTCTTTTTGTTTTGTTTGGTCTTTTTCAATATTTTTACTAATTTACTGTCGAACCTGTTGCAACTCTAAATTATTACTAGAACAGTTTTCAGCGTTAAGCTTATTCGACAATTCATCACGTAATTTAGTTCCAAACAAAGCTTCTGTCGCAGTTTTTCTAGTTGTAGCATTAACAGTGTTGTTGATACCCCATTGTATTTTTCCCAGACACTTGTCCCAGTCGCGTTCATGGCTTAAAAAGTTTTGTGACGACAATGAATTTAAGATGGTTTGATTAAATCTCTCAGCTTGGCCATTAGCTCTGGGACAAGCAACTGCGTTCAAAATATGCTTAATACCATGTGTATTACAAAAGGTCTGAAAAGTTGCAGACGTAAAACTCGAGCCACGGTCAGACACAATCCTAGCCGGAACACCGAAGTCATAAAATATTTTCTCTAAAACCTTAACCGTGGTTTTCTTTTTCACGTCTTTAACTGCTCTTACGAAAACATATTTCGTGAAAGCGTCTACTACTGTTAAAATGTAGGTATTGTCGTCTTTACTCCTAACAAAAGGACCCAGGTGATCCATATGAATCGTGTGAAATGGTATGTGTACCTTTTCTATTGGATACAAATGGCCTGATTTTTGTTTTGACGCGTTATCCAATATAAGCGTACTCTAAACATGCCGCAACATACTTTTTAATGAATTTCCTTAGTTTAGGGAACCAGTATAAATGCTGTATTCTTTCTAGGGTTTTTGCGTACCCTAGGTGGCCAATTTCATCATGATTGGCTCGGCATAATTGCCAACGAACACTACGCGGAATAATTAAACATAACCTATCATCTACCCTTTTATACACGGTATGATCTTTTATAGCATAGTTTTTGCGAATGTTTCTACATTTGGTAAGTTTTAAGGTCAAGCCATATTGCCTAGAAAGTATTAACACGTCTTTCAGTCGACGAAACATCTCATCTACAGTTTTTGAGGGAATTAAAACGTCATCCAAATAAGCAAACGCGTACTCAAACCTCCTGTTCCCTAATACTTTCTTGATCATTCTCTGGAAGATGGCTGGGGCATTTGCTAAGCCGAAAGGCATTCTTTTGAACTCAAAATGCCCATCAGGTGTGACAAAACCAGTAAGATGTTGGCTTTCTTTAGCCACTGCTATTTGGTAATACCCTGAAGCGAGATCAAGAGTCGTGAAGATACTATTGCCACTGAGATTCGATATTTGATCTTCTATAATCGGTAACGGAAAACGATCTTTTATAGTTTTATTATTCAGGTCCCGAAAGTCGACACATAAACGCGATTCACCCGTTTTCTTTTTTACCATTAAGATCGGACTAGCATAATCTGATTTCAACTCCTGAATAATATTTTGAAGCAATTCTTGAATGGTTTCTCGGACCTGTTCACGTTCTTAATGTGACAACCGATACGGCCGGTAAACAATAGGCTTATTATCTGTTAGATCTATCTTCATTTCTACGTCAATTGCGCAACCTACTTCGCTAAGCTTCGTAGCAAAACAGTCGCGGTAATTTTGCAACAACGAGTACAATTTATCAAATTGTTCACCATTTAATCCTGATCCCGTTTTAATATCATCTTTATTGAGAGGTTCTATAGTAGACGAATCTATCGCTATTTTATTCACATGGTACACTTTCTGTTTATTAAACGGAATTGCCCTAGTTATTAAAACGTTTGGTTTCAAGTTTATAGCAAAGGGTGAAAATTTAGTTACAACAACAGATCCTTTTCCATTACAGATGCTAAAGCACCCTGTAACAGACGGAACTCTTTACCTGTTTCTAAAGCGTTGTAACCTTCTATTAATACATCTCCAGTGAAGTTACAGTTTGAATGTACCGGGACAATACTAGTCTTCAACACTGCAATACTTTTAGTAATATATAGCTTCAAAATACTTTTGGATCGTCGGAAGTGGCTACGCATGGATTTTTATAAAAGGTCATTTTTGAGCTGTCTTTTAAAATTGTTACAAACGGCAATTCTGTAAAATTTTGGCCAATAATAAGTAACGTTTGCATATGGACGTCATCTACAACCAAAACTTCATGCCCTATCCGATTGCATTGTTTACATTTAATAATGGGCTTTGTGCATTTAAAATAAGGGTGACCCTTTGATCGACAATTATAACATGTGATAGGATTGGTGTTGGCACCACTTGAACTCGTAGCGGCATTACTAACGTATGGCCTTTGAATTGTACGCTCACGTATTTTGTTATTAATATGCTGTGGTTGCGGTCTCTGAGCTGCAAGAAAATTAAGTAAATCTTCGGGGCACGTCCGAGCCCGGTGCACACGTTCATGTTACACCGTGTCGCCACCAGGCCGAGCCCTGGCCGTGCCCCGTCCGTGCCTCGGCTGTGCCCCCCCCGGCCGGGGCCCGATCTAGCATGACCCACTTCATACAAAATGTATGCAACAATCTTTGACCGTGCCCCGGCCGTGCCCCGGCCTGCATTGTTTGACCGGCAATTGTTTCCCGCCCGGGGCACGGCCGGGGCACGTCCGAGCCCGGTGCACACGTTCATGTTACACCGTGTCGCCACCGGGCCGAGCCCTGGCCGTGCCCCGTACGTGACTCGGCACGGCCGGGTCACGGCCCGGTGGCGACATGGTGTAACGTGAATAATCCTTTAAAGACAAAAGCTATGGAGAGCTGCTTGATGCCGTGTTTGACATATGCCTGTCAAACATGGCCTCTAACAAGATCTCTACAAAAATTAAGAGTTTGCCAGAGAGCAATAGAGAGAAGCTATACGGGCCACAAACTAAGAGATAGAGTCAGAAACAGCTTAATACGACAAGAAACCAAGGCTATCGACGTAATCAAGCAAACACACTGAAATGGAAATGGGCTGGACACTTACAAAGAGTAAGCGATGACAGATGGACCAAAACCAAACCACCACAAACCCCACCAAAACCACCAAAACCACAACAAAACTGGTATCCTATCAACAAAAAGAGAAGTCGTGGTAGACCCAACAAGAGATGGAGTGACGACATATCAGGCTTGATAGGAAAAACATGGAGCAGACTAGCTAGGGATAGAAAAAGATGGAGACAGATGGAGGAGGCTTTTACCGCACTAGGCGGTCCTTATAGTAATCCTAGATAAGTAAACTAAATAAAAATACTCAAAAAAAAAAATTACAAATTATTATGAATTTATATACTAACAATAATGATTTCTAATAATTTCAATGTATAATTTATTTGATTATACAGTTATTTATTTCTGACATTTTTCTGCACAAATTTTGATTGGAATGAAGTTTATCTATTTTCTATTTTTAACTGTGATAATTCGTTTTAGATAAACAATAATTAATAGAATGTAGAAAATTAATCTATTTAGATGAAACTATTTTTTAACTGTAATAATTTTAATATTAGGTAAACAATAATTATTAAATGATTTTATTGAAATTGTATTGAATTTCACTTTATATTTATTTTTTATTAATAATGTATGAAAAGATTGTATAATAATTGTAAGGAATCAATAAAAGCATTTATTATTTATTATTATATTATTATTCCATTTATTAAACTTTATGAACATACTATTTACATTTTTAAATATTCAAATATAAAAACGTAAAAATATAAAAATAGTAGCCCACCGGCATCGGGATAGGGTCCAAGCTACCGGTGGTCAGGGCTCCTGAGAAAGGAATCTCCTAACAATACGCGCAGTGTCCAGGAGTACCGCTTTCGGTATCAAGCCCTTGATCCAGCCGCCTAACGTGAGCCTCCTTAGGTGTTCGTCGAGGCTCTTGGCTATTAAACCATTGGCCGTCACGACTATCGGCACAATGACTGCTGTATCTACCTCCCATATGTCGACAACCTCGCGAGCCAGATCAAGATACTTTGTTTGTTTATCTTTTTCAGCTTTCACGACGTTCTCGTCATGAGGGACAGCTATATCAACAATCATTGTGCGACGCTCTAGTCGATCTATCACCACTATGTCAGGCTTATTGGCAACAATAGTCCTGTCAGTGATGACAGATCGATCCCAATATAACGTGATATTGCCATTTTCGAGAACTGGGTCGGGCTCATACCTATAGTACGCGGATTCCACAAGATAGTATTTAAGAGCAAGTTGCTGGTGGATAATCCTGGCTACAAGGTTGTGTCTATGCAAATAGTCTCCGTTAGCTAGACGAGGACATCCAGAAATAATGTGTCGGATTGATGCCCCGGGCCGGTGGAAACTTCATGAAAATCAATTTTGAGTACGCAGAAAAATAGTCAATAAATAGTCATACCTTGGTGACTATTAACAAGGTTAAAAAAATAGTCGCATTATGAATCCGAAGTTATAGCGGTAGCGGCGGTAGCGGTGTGTTAGTTATATGTTGGTGAGGATTGTGTGGTGAAGGTCTCCACACAATCCTCACCTCCGTGCAAGCAAACGGCTGGGAGTATTGACTTGGTTTCAATTCCAAAAAATAGTCAAAAAATAGTCGTAACGCTATGCCAAATATCGAAAATAGTCATTAAGGCATTCCAGAGATATAAAGGTGTCTTGGTGAGGATTGCGTGGTGAGCCTTTCTCGCCACAATCCTCACCTGATTACCGCGGAACGCTTACGTTTTTGAAGTTGATTTTAGTGTCAAAAAATAGTCAAGAAATAGTCGTCTCCAACCATGATAATTTCGACCTGGTTTACTATGTAGAAATATGTTAAACTTTCATGTAAACTTCTACATACATTATGTTTTGGTACAGTCGCGAACACTATTTTGCAGAATTATTTTATTTAGTATTGGTCTATTAATTTAAAACGGTAATAAAATATTATAGTTACTTTCATTATGTTTCTGGCTTTGGCAGAACTGAATAACCTTCCATAATATGGAAAATACATATTATACTTAGTCATGTTTTTATTGAAATTCAAAATCCTGCTCATAATACATTTTGATTTTTCATTCGATTCAACCACCATTCAACATAAAGAAGCGAGTATTTTCCTCACATCGCTTTTATGATGTCACCGAGTCTCGCTACCCCTCGTTTTTAAGTTCATAAAGATCAACATATTTTTCTTCTGCATTACGAAAATATACGTCTAATCAGCAAAATTTACATGCACTTGATATGCGATATGTCTATAGAGCAACACGGGCTACCGGCGGACCGGAGACGCCGGTGGTCCGTGTTGCTCTATGGATATGTCCTTTTGTAAAAATGATAGCGAGACTACCGTAGGGTTGAAGTCATGTTTGAAACCAAACTTGACATGTCGATAATTTCTTAATACGAATTAGTATTTTTTTGGTTAAAACTAGTTATTTATGATACTAGTGCGGTAAGTTGGTTTTTAGAAACGAGTACGCGAATGTAACGATTACGAGACGAAGTCGAGGGCTTACCATAATTACCAGTTAGTAAATACCAATTTCCGCACATGGCATACAACGTTTCTCAACACGTTTTTAAAACGTACAATAGGTAATGAAACAAACTTTTGTTTTCAGATATCAGTCGGTAAGTGGCTACAATCTTTGACGTTTCTAATATGAAAATAGCGCTCATTTGCAAATGGAGCCACGTGTGCGTGGTGATAATTAGAACTACTTCTTACGTCTCATTTTCTTTTTTCATGTGAAACATCTATTGGTGCGGCTTGGCAGTAAAATCGACTCGAATGTCATGACGAATAGGGTATTTTACTCTAAATGAGAAAAAAACTAAAAATATATTATTGAGATAGCTTCGGCAAAAAAGCAGTCGGAAAATGTTAGTTTTAGTTCATAAAATATAAAATAAATTTTAAAATTCAATTTAAAGTTTTCAGTTTTTTTAATCTGTTTTTAACACCATGGAGTAGTAGCCGCCATGTTATAAAACTGCGAAAGCAATGTTACTTATGTTATCGACAATTTACAAAAATATGGATTTTACAGTGCTACACGTTATTTAAAATGCTCAAATTCTAAATGTGAATTGAATGATGGACCTAATAAAAAAATGTAGCTACATTCCACTTAATACTGAAATATTACAAAACAAAGGGCTAAAGGCGCTGAATGAAGCAGCTTTAATTTATGACGATTCAGAAAGATCTTATAAATCTGAAATATGTGATGGAAAAATGCTTACGAATATGATTTAAATGATTTTTTATTTTTTGAAATTAATTCTTTAAGGTCATGTAATATTAATGACATACCAATGGACATGACATTGAAAGGAATATAATATACATTACTCTCTGTTATTGATTATACAAATGGTGCGGGTACTATGGGACATTATAAAGTAAATGCTATCGTTCTTCAAAGAAAAGCTGGAACTGCTATGATGATTTACAATCAAAAGTTTATTATAATTCATCCAATACCACACCTCATTGTATTATTTACACAAAACCTGAAAGTCGAGAAAACATGTTTACCGAAGATCTCAAAAATAATAAATAAAAATTCAAGGAGATTAGGGTTATGTTGTTTTTTTTCCACAAATTGTTGTACATTGTATACTTCTACATAGTAAACCAGGTCGAAGTTACAGTTTGAATGTACAGGGACAATACTAGTCCTCAACACTGCAATACTTTTAGTAATATATAGCTTCAAAATACTTTTGGATCGTCGGAAGTGGCTACGCATGGATTTTTATAAAAGGTCATTTTTGAGCTGTCTTTTAAAAATGTTACAAACGGCAATTCTGTAAAATTTTATCCAATAATAAGTAACGTTTGCATATGGACGTCATCTACAACCAAAACTTCATGCCCTATCCGATTGCATTGTTTACATTTAATAATGGGCTTTGTGCATTTAAAATAAGGGTGACCCTTTGATCGACAATTATAACATGTGATAGGATTGGTGTTGGCACCACTTGAACTCGTAGCGGCATTACTAACGTATGGCCTTTGAATTGTACGCTCACGTATTTTGTTATTAATATGCTGTGGTTGCGGTCTCTGAGCTGCAAGAAAATTAAGTAAATCTTCGGGGCACGTCCGAGCCCGGTGCACACGTTCATGTTACACCGTGTCGCCACCAGGCCGAGCCCTGGCCGTGCCCCGTCCGTGCCTCGGCTGTGCCCCCCCCGGCCGGGGCCCGATCTAGCATGACCCACTTCATACAAAATGTATGCAACAATCTTTGACCGTGCCCCGGCCGTGCCCCGGCCTGCATTGTTTGACCGGCAATTGTTTCCCGCCCGGGGCACGGCCGGGGCACGTCCGAGCCCGGTGCACACGTTCATGTTACACCGTGTCGCCACCGGGCCGAGCCCTGGCCGTGCCCCGTACGTGACTCGGCACGGCCGGGTCACGGCCCGGTGGCGACATGGTGTAACGTGAATAATCCTTTAAAGACAAAAGCTATGGAGAGCTGCTTGATGCCGTGTTTGACATATGCCTGTCAAACATGGCCTCTAACAAGATCTCTACAAAAATTAAGAGTTTGCCAGAGAGCAATAGAGAGAAGCTATACGGGCCACAAACTAAGAGATAGAGTCAGAAACAGCTTAATACGACAAGAAACCAAGGCTATCGACGTAATCAAGCAAACACTTACACTGAAATGGAAATGGGCTGGACACTTACAAAGAGTAAGCGATGACAGATGGACCAAAACCAAACCACCACAAACCCCACCAAAACCACCAAAACCACAACAAAACTGGTATCCTATCAACAAAAAGAGAAGTCGTGGTAGACCCAACAAGAGATGGAGTGACGACATACGAGTATCAGGCTTGATAGGAAAAACATGGAGCAGACTAGCTAGGGATAGAAAAAGATGGAGACAGATGGAGGAGGCTTTTACCGCACTAGGCGGTCCTTTTAGTAATCCTAGATAAGTAAACTAAATAAAAATACTCAAAAAAAAAAATTACAAATTATTATGAATTTATATACTAACAATCATGATTTCTAATAATTTCAATGTATAATTTATTTGATTTTACAGTTATTTCTTTCTGACATTTTTCTGCACACAAAAACTAATATTTATTCAAATTTTGATTGGAATGAAGTTTATCTATTTTCTATTTTTAACTGTGATAATTCGTTTTAGATAAACAATAATTAATAGAATGTAGAAAATTAATCTATTTAGATGAAACTATTTTTTAACTGTAATAATTTTAATATTAGGTAAACAATAATTATTAAATGATTTTATTGAAATTGTATTGAATTGCACTTTATATTTATTTTTTATTAATAATGTATGAAAAGATTGTATAATAATTGTAAGGAATCAATAAAAGCATTTATTATTTATTATTATATTATTATTCCATTTATTAAACTTTATGAACATACTATTTACATTTTTAAATATTCAAATATAAAAACGTAAAAATATAAAAATAGTAGCCCACCGGCATCGGGATAGGGTCCAAGCTACCGGTGGTCAGGGCTCCTGAGAAAGGAATCTCCTAACAATACGCGCAGTGTCCAGGAGTACCGCTTTCGGTATCAAGCCCTTGATCCAGCCGCCTAACGTGAGCCTCCTTAGGTGTTCGTCGAGGCTCTTGGCTATTAAACCATTGGCCGTCACGACTATCGGCACAATGACTGCTGTATCTACCTCCCATATGTCGACAACCTCGCGAGCCAGATCAAGATACTTTGTTTGTTTATCTTTTTCAGCTTTCACGACGTTCTCGTCATGAGGGACAGCTATATCAACAATCATTCGTTTGGGCGCATTATGTCCAATTCGCAAAATGTCCAACTGTCCAATGCTCGGTTGGTCCAGTTCGCAAATGGTCCAGTTCGCAATTGGTCCAGTTCGCAATTGGTCTAGTTCGCAATTGGTCCAGTTCGCACTTAGTCCAATTCGGGATTGGTCCAGTTCGCAATTAGGGGGCGTCCTTGATTACGAGAGGGTTTTTGACACGACCCCACTTGTGATTGGGTGAGATTCATCTCGAAGTAAAAATGCATATAATTTATGATCAACTCTTTTATAAGAAAAAATTACAATTATGTATTCAGTATTTGGGTCTAATCATAATATAGCTATTAATTAAAAACAAAAAATCACGTAATGTAGTAATGTCAGTCATAAGTATTTTTTTAAATGGAATCAACATAATTATGGGTACCTAGTACCTATCTAGAAATAATGATATATTTTAACATCAACGCTTAAACAATGTAAGATGAAGAAATATAATCTTTGTGAAAAAGCTTTTAAGACTAAGTTTACCATTTTGCAGTTCGATCAAATATTTTTTTATATTTTTTGTACTTTTTATCAAATGTGATGTCTTTTAATCTTCTTTTGTTTCCCACCGTTTTGATTATAGAATCCTGAAGGCGTTTATCACAATATTTGGCTTCTTTCCACAGTTTATCAAGAAAATGATACAAATTTGGATTTTTCAAAATACGTCCGTTGATGCGTCGGAGCCACCCTTCCAGAGCATTCGTTGTATGATGTCTTTGATTTGCACAGCTGAGAATGGTTGGTGGTAATTGCGGATACCATTGTTTCTCAAAATATTGACGAAACTGTCTCATTTCTTTGCAAGTCGAAAATTTATCGCCATGCAGCAGAAATCAGATTCGCAGGTATTAGGGGGATCATCGCGATCATTCTTGAAATATTTCATCCATCTCTAGTACTGATCACTTTCTTTTTTTTTTAAATCTCCAAATAGCATCATTAAAATGATGATAACATCCACTGATTGAGACTGACGGGAAAACGGACGAAATCGCATTTATTTGAGCGATTTCGTAATCGCATTTGAATATTTTTATTATGATGTTAAGTTTTTGTTTTATGAGGGTAAATAATCGCCTATAAGTCTTTTCTGTTTTATTAGGTAGGAGTGCAAATATTACAGGGACGACGTTTGTGAATTTGCTATCTGCATTACAATCAATATGCAAAACATACATTTGATAAAATGGCTTGGACACACTAAATGTAATGTAGCGTAGAATGAACTCGTTTTCTTCACAAATTTTTGGGCCGTTTTTGTTGAAAAAATAAAAATCTTCTCTTGTTCTCTATCTTCACAAATTAGGAAGTCTCTTGCCAAAGCCTCTGGGATAGTGACAGTGCGTGTATCGCTATGACTAAGTAAATCAGTATTTAAATATTTTCGTCGGGCCCTGTATAGTGTATCTTTTATTGATTGAAATTGAGGTACCTCATCATTATCTTCAGTTTGCTTTGTTCTAGCGTACATATTTCCCGTACCGGACCTAAATTATCACATAATGCCTTTTCCAGATCTGATTTTCCCTTTAAAACTTCATTTGAAGTTGTGCTTGCTACACAAACATGGCACGATTCACGTAAAATCACCTTTTTTTCTTGGTGCAGTGTGATTGAGGCAGAACATATTTCACGATTAATGCACCGCCACAGTGTACTATTATTAGCATTTATCCAATTTAGAATATACCGGTGGCCATTATTGTGAATCAAAGTCAACTTTCCTCTCTGATTTTCAATAAATTCAATCTCGCGGTTCATTGTGAGTTTCTTCCACACTAGACACTTCTAGGTGTTCAAGTAAATATGCAGATGTGGTTCTCAGAAGATGCCAACCGCTCATCGCGAGCTCTATATACAGTATGGATTCGACATATGGTCAATAAATGAAATCACGAGTTATACTCGTCCACAGAAGTATAACAAAATTTATTATTAAATTAAAATTCAAAAAATTAAGAAACTTAAATTTTCAAACAAAATAAATATCAAATAAATTCAGTAAAAGTCAAACACTCTGTTTAGAGAACGTGGGTACAATACCTACTTACCTAGAGTACAGAATGGCAACAGCTCAAATGCAGACGAGACGGCACCGGCGCGGCGTGGCGCGGCGCGGTGCGGTGCGGCGTTTTTATTGTAATTTCACAATAGTATTTATAAATTATTTACTAAGTTTATTTGTACTACTACTTAGGTATTTCTTTTGTGATAAATGATAACTGAACTGACCGAAATAAACTAAATCATAGCAAAAAACCGTCTTAAATTCTTAAATGTTCAAAATGTCCACCACGTTTTACAATACACAAGTTACATCGCCGACCAATGTTTTCCCGCACCCTGCTCAATAGATTTCGATCTGGATCCGAGGCTATGGCTTTTAATTTGTCAAACGCGGCAACAATACGACTGCGTAGTTCATCTTCGCTTTCGGAGGCTTGCGAGTAAACTTCATTTTTAATAAATCCCCATAAAAAGAAGTCGAGAGGAGTGAGGTCGGGTGACCGCGCTGGCCACCTGTGGGGGCCGTACCGCCCAATCCATTGTTCGCCGAACATGGTGTTAAGCTGCTCTCTTGCGCGGAGAACAGAGTGTGGAGGAGCCCCGTCTAACTGGAACCATACCCGAGAGTTCGCTGCCAAGGTTAATTCGTCTAAATAATCGGATATTGGGCCTCTTAGAAGGTCTAGGAACTTCTGCGCATTCAGGTTTCCATCGATAAAAATTGGGCCAATTATTTGATTTCCGTGAATGCCCGCCCAAACATTAACACTAAAGCGGTATTGATGAGCTGATTCCCTAAATAAGTGAGGATTGGTGTGGCTCCAGTGACGCAAGATTTGTCGGTTCCACATGCCGTTTCGAGTAAACGTGCTTTCATCTGTCCAAAACACATTTGACAAGAAATCTTGGTCTTGGGCAATTTTTTCTAATACCCATTGGCAGTAAAACTCTCTAATCGGCTTATCACGGGGCAGCAGCGACTGCACCTTTGGCAGTTTAAAAGGACGTAGTTTGTCTCTTTTCAATACTTTATGTACTGTTCTATGGGCCACTCTAAACATACACCCAGCTGGTCTCAGGCTGCAGGTTGGGTTGCGATCGAAGTGGTCTAAGATTCTTCGTTCCAAAGACGAAGTAACGTGACGCGGGGCAACTCCTTCATTTGTGTTGGGCACAATGTTTTGATTTTCCCTCACTCTCTGGACAGCTCTGATGATGGTCCGAACACTAGTAGGGCAGGCGCGACTTGCGCTGTATCTCTCACGATAAGTACGCAGAGTTAATGCCGCGTTTTGGAGGCATTCGCCATAAAGTAAAATCATGTCAGTATACTCTGCAGCACTATAAAAACGCTGTTGTCGCGGCATAATACTGTTTAAAAAACAAGCAACACACAAAAGTTAATTAGCTAGTGTCTATTTCACCATAGAAAAATAAATAAGCACAAATTAAATTAAAAACACGATTTACACATACACACACGTAGGTACTTAGTATCTATTTCACTGCAATAAAAAGAAAAACTCTTAAAACCTTAAAATACACGACAACACGCGTAAACTAAGTAGGTATCAAATCTGCGAAAGGCGCACGCACGCACCATCCCGGAAGGCAAACAGCGTACTGAGTACTGAGAAAGGTAAACTAACTAGTAACTACTTCCGAAAAAATAAGTAAGTAATAAATAGGGTCGACAGCGCAGTTATCGACTTATCGTTTATCGATACTTTTCTACATTAACTTACCTAAAAAAGACAAAATACTTAACAAGATTTTTTTTTCTACTTATAATATTTTATTATTACGAATATTATTAACAAATTATTTACAGGATAAATTTATTAAAAAATGAAATAAATTTTCAGTTTGCTTTATTCGAACAAAACCGTTTAGTGAGAAACTTCCTGACTAGCAAACAACAATTGCTACTGTACCTACTCGTACGTATTTTTAATAGGATGCTTCATATCCGTGTACAACCAGTGTTAGTTAATTGCTATTATTTACTTCTACCTTAATTTATCTCTAAATCTACTTGATTATAATTTTTAATTAGAACACATTTAAGATCTGTTATTATAATAATTAACACATTATGTCCACTCCCTAGTATTTAAAGCGAAACACTTTTTTGCAAACATCTTCAAAACGTAATGTGAATCAGCTGACTGTAGATAAAAAGGTGTCCTTCCCTACACAAGGCGCGCGCGCAACGCCCGTCCGCTACCCCTTTGCCTTTGCCGATGTGCCGCGGCGCCGCCGCGCCGCCCGCCACCGCAATGCTTTTGAGATCGCCGCGCGCAGACGTGTGGGCGCCGTTTCGTGAGCCGACAAAAGATACCGCTACCGATGTACACCCGCGAGAAATATTGGCGCACATCAGTGGTAGGTTAGTAAACAAAATTTCGGCCGTGACAAGTTCACAAGTCAAGGACGTATTAACTTTTACAAAAGAAAGTAAGTACTCCAGTCTGGGAGAAGGGCTTAATGCCTGTAATCCACCACGTGAACCTTAGTAAAAGACTGACAGATTGTCAGACTTTTACTAACACCCTAGAGAAGGAGAAGTCATAAAAAACCTACATGTAACATCTACTAAATTAGTGCGAATTAGTAGATGTCACATGTAGCTTTTGTTTTGAGGTGGGAAATCATCTAATGACTTCTCCCGCTCAAGGGTGTTAGTAAAAGTCTGAAAGATTGTCAGACTTTTACTAAATAAAATCGAACCCGTGTTCCCTTCCTTGCCCTTATCGTTCCAGGGCCACGGGCTTCCTTTTCGGAAATTTATCCATGGCCGTAGAGGGCATCGACCCATCTGCTGGGCCCCTTCGGTGTGCAGATTTTCTTTGAGGCGCGCGTGGAACACTACGCACCGTCGACGACGTAAGCTCGGTCGAGCGGACGGCGAGCTACCCATTGCTCGTCGTCCGGAAGCCCAGGCCTACGGTGACCGGAGATCACTCTGCAATTCTCGACGCCCGCGGCGTCTCCTGTCGCAGCCGCTGGGGCGAGTGTGATGAAATACATTACAGAATGAAAGCACTTGCCTGGATTTGAATTCACGACCTTCAACTCATAAAGTGAGATCTTTCTTACTAGGCGCTTTCAATAAAAAAATACGTAAATTGAATTCCTGCCTGCCTTTAGGTGTACCTATTTTACATTTTAGGCAAATAAGTAGAATGCCTAAAAGAGCTTGAGCGATAGATTGCACAGAGTGGCAACGTCGCATTTCAAAGTTCAAGGATTTAAGGAACAAAGTATGTTAGATCATTGACCTAGTGCTGCAATTCTACAGAGTGTTCAAATTTACTGAAAATTAAAACTATTTTTTTTGTTTAAACTACTGGACCGATTTCGTTCATTTTTTGCACATCGTCAGTAAACTCTTAAACAAGCATGTGATTTCATTTATTGCCCATATGTCGAATCCATACTGTATATAAGGGTCGGGCGACTGGACGCCAACGTTCTCCTCCCCGCCTCTCGCTCGAGCCAACACGTGCCGCTGAGCCAGTAAATCCCCCAATGAATGGAAACTTGATCCAGCCTTCCTTTCTGCCCCTCCCCCCCCCCAGTGACGCCCTAAGCCGAGGCCCGTACCCCACAGGGGGTGCCCTTAGCGTTGTCACTTAGTTTGTAAGTTTTAAAATAAGTCCTGGCTGGAGGCTTTAATAAATTAAAGCCTACACTGGCAATTCCGGTTGAGCAGACGACAGCCTCAGAGGCTGCCCTGCGAGATGTCCCTCAAAAAAAAAAAAGACGCCAACGTTTACTCTCCAGACAGACACGGCACGTATAACATCATTGGTACCCGAATATATTAACGTTTGTCAAATATGTCGATTCTGTAATAAACGCAGTTATGTTTTATTTTACTTTTAAATTACCAAGAAGTTTTGTATATGTATAAAGCTTGTGGTATATGTGAAAAAAAACTTTCTGTTTTAACATGCATTGCTGTAATGTATAATCTAACAAAATATTTTTATTTATTTTCTCTAATAAATAAATAATTATTTAATTAAATTGTTATACTTAAATAGTAAAAGTTCCGAAAAAAGAAAGAAATCTTAAACCTTGGATAACTCCAGGTCTATTGCGTTGCATTCGTAATCGTGGTAAACTACATATGTAAAAAAGCTCGTAACTAACCTAATAATGAAATTTTTCAGATCACATATAGACACTATCGGAATTTTCTCAATTGCCTTCTTCTTAAAACAGCGCATGAAAAACTTTAATTGGATAAAGCAAAACATAATCCTAAAACGTTGTGGAATAAAATTAATATGTGTGATTAATGTGTGTGTGTGTGTATGTGTGTGTGTGTGTTTATTGTTTTTTTTTTTTTTGTTTTTTTTTTTTTTTACTAATACTAAAAAAATTACAACACCACCTCTAGAACTCCTAAAAATTCTTGAATAACAAATACCAATATTTGATACGGAACCCTTAATATGCGAAAGCCGACAAGCACTTGTCCAGTTTTTTTTTAATGCCTTGAATTGTCATACTGCGATGCGGTTCAGCACAATAATATCTGTTTCTTAGAGATTTAAGAGAATTAATGTACTTTAAAAGGATATCTATAGTCTATACCTAATTAACGACTGTAATTTGAATTGGTCAGTTTGCGAACTGGACCATTTGCTAATTGGACAATTTGCGATTTGGACAATTTGCGATTTGGACAATTTGCGAATTGGACAATTTGCGAATTGGACAAATTGCGAATTGGACGTTGTGAGAATTGGACATTTTGAGCCCACTGGACATTTTGCGTATTGGACATAATGCGCCCAAACGCAATCATTGTGCGACGCTCTAGTCGATCTATCACCACTATGTCAGGCTTATTGGCAACAATAGTCCTGTCAGTGATGACAGATCGATCCCAATATAACGTGATATTGCCATTTTCGAGAACTGGGTCGGGCTCATACCTATAGTACGCGGATTCCACAAGATAGTATTTAAGAGCAAGTTGCTGGTGGATAATCCTGGCTACAAGGTTGTGTCTATGCAAATAGTCTCCGTTAGCTAGACGAGGACATCCAGAAATAATGTGTCGGATTGATGCCCCGGGCCGGTGGAAACTTCATGAAAATCAATTTTGAGTACGCAGAAAAATAGTCAATAAATAGTCATACCTTGGTGACTATTAACAAGGTTAAAAAAATAGTCGCATTATGAATCCGAAGTTATAGCGGTAGCGGCGGTAGCGGTGTGTTAGTTATATGTTGGTGAGGATTGTGTGGTGAAGGTCTCCACACAATCCTCACCTCCGTGCAAGCAAACGGCTGGGAGTATTGACTTGGTTTCAATTCCAAAAAATAGTCAAAAAATAGTCGTAACGCTATGCCAAATATCGAAAATAGTCATTAAGGCATTCCAGAGATATAAAGGTGTCATGGTGAGGATTGCGTGGTGAGCCTTTCTCGCCACAATCCTCACCTGATTACCGCGGAACGCTTACGTTTTTGAAGTTGATTTTAGTGTCAAAAAATAGTCAAGAAATAGTCGTCTCCAACCATGATAATTTCGACCTGGTTTACTATGTAGAAATATGTTAAACTTTCATGTAAACTTCTACATACATTATGTTTTGGTACAGTCGCGAACACTATTTTGCAGAATTATTTTATTTAGTATTGGTCTATTAATTTAAAACGGTAATAAAATATTATAGTTACTTTCATTATGTTTCTGGCTTTGGCAGAACTGAATAACCTTCCATAATATGGAAAATACATATTATACTTAGTCATGTTTTTATTGAAATTCAAAATCCTGCTCATAATACATTTTGATTTTTCATTCGATTCAACCACCATTCAACATAAAGAAGCGAGTATTTTCCTCACATCGCTTTTATGATGTCACCGAGTCTCGCTACCCCTCGTTTTTAAGTTCATAAAGATCAACATATTTTTCTTCTGCATTACGAAAATATACGTCTAATCAGCAAAATTTACATGCACTTGATATGCGATATGTCTATAGAGCAACACGGGCTACCGGCGGACCGGAGACGCCGGTGGTCCGTGTTGCTCTATGGATATGTCCTTTTGTAAAAATGATAGCGAGACTACCGTAGGGTTGAAGTCATGTTTGAAACCAAACTTGACATGTCGATAATTTCTTAATACGAATTAGTATTTTTTTGGTTAAAACTAGTTATTTATGATACTAGTGCGGTAAGTTGGTTTTTAGAAACGAGTACGCGAATGTAACGATTACGAGACGAAGTCGAGGGCTTACCATAATTACCAGTTAGTAAATACCAATTTCCGCACATGCCATACAACGTTTCTCAACACATTTGCGTTTTTAAAACGTACAATAGGTAATGAAACAAACTTTTCTTTTCAGATATCAGTCGGTAAGTGGCTACAATCTTTGACGTTTCTAATATGAAAATAGCGCTCATTTGCAAATGGAGCCACGTGTGCGTGGTGATAATTAGAACTACTTCTTACGTCTCATTTTCTTTTATCATGTGAAACATCAATTGGTGCGGCTTGGCAGTAAAATCGACTCGAATGTCATGACGAATAGGGTATTTTACTCTAAATGAGAAAAAAACTAAAAATATATTATTGAGATAGCTTCGGCAAAAAAGCAGTCGGAAAATGTTAGTTTTAGTTCATAAAATATAAAATAAATTTTAAAATTCAATTTAAAGTTTTCAGTTTTTTTAATCTGTTTTTAACACCATGGAGTAGTAGCCGCCATGTTATAAAACTGCGAAAGCAATGTTACTTATGTTATCGACAATTTACAAAAATATGGATTTTACAGTGCTACACGTTATTTAAAATGCTCAAATTCTAAATGTGAATTGAATGATGGACCTAATAAAAAAATGTAGCTACATTCCACTTAATACTGAAATATTACAAAACAAAGGGCTAAAGGCGCTGAATGAAGCAGCTTTAATTTATGACGATTCAGAAAGATCTTATAAATCTGAAATATGTGATGGAAAAATGCTTACGAATATGATTTAAATGATTTTTTTTATTTTTTGAAATTAATTCTTTAAGGTCATGTAATATTAATGACATACCAATGGACATGACATTGAAAGGAATATAATATACATTACTCTCTGTTATTGATTATACAAATGGTGCGGGTACTATGGGACATTATAAAGTAAATGCTATCGTTCTTCAAAGAAAAGCTGGAACTGCTATGATGATTTACAATCAAAAGTTTATTATAATTCATCCAATACCACACCTCATTGTATTATTTACACAAAACCTGAAAGTCGAGAAAACATGTTTACCGAAGATCTCAAAAATAATAAATAAAAATTCAAGGAGATTAGGGTTATGTTGTTTTTTTCCACAAATTGTTGTACATTGTATGATTTGTATTTTGACTGAATTAAAAATACCTACCTTATGTTCTATCTCAGATCACTAAACTGAACAACTTTTTTGACGTTATTCGGAAACTCAACATTTGTTCTATTTCATGATCTGAGCTATCGGCCGCGAGGCGGTTAGTTATTTCATGTAGGTAAGTACCTATAATAATACCTAGTCATAACCAGAGGTGCCAAATTGTATTTAAGTTCTTTGTCTATATGATGTAACGTATAAATTGTAAAGATATTAATAATAATATTAATACATATCTGTGATTTATATTAAGGATTTAACTTATTTTAAGTATTTCTGTACTGATTATAAGTAGGTGTTAATTATTGTTTTAGAGAATATAAGCAGATTATTTTTAAATTTTTACTTATATAAAATATTTCAAAATATTTATACTTGTTAATTATTGTTGTTAATTATTATCAGAAACCAACTGTGTAATTATTGTGATAAACACAAATTACGGAATGGTAGTGTTAGTTTGTAAGTTTTATTCAACTTTAAATTGTATTTTTCTGATTCACAGCCCCTACACTCC